>JXCR01094230.1:0-17409 GCA_002079205.1 Phalaenopsis hybrid cultivar
TAGGAGAGTAGATGTTTTAATTTTGACTTATGTTAAGAAACGTAGAAGTATACCTAAAAATACTTGGATCTGTTGTATAAAAAAGATCTTAAATTAAAATTAAATATAAAAGGCACTCATAGGACAATAGAAAAAAAGGATTCATGTAACCGACCCCACTTAGAGGGACAAAGGCTTGTTGTTGTTGTCATTGTATCCATCGAGTTCATATTCATCATTCATAGCACATATAGAAACTATATAAGTTTACTTTTTCAATATCATATCTACAAGAAATGCTACTATCGCCATCCTAATATACTCATTATCAAATTTATATGTCATAATTTCGTCACATATCTATCTTAACATTTTGATTACCAACTCATTCAATATGATTATTAGTAAGAATTTTAATGCTGACACTCAATCCATCTTAACACTCTTCAATAAAAACTAATTTGGTCAAAGCATTAGAGAGAGATTTTAACAGAAATTTCACAAACGTGCTATATGCATTTTTCTTATCATCGTCAGTTTATGGTTAAGAGATGATGCACTATATAGTTTAAAAATTACAAAATTATCCACATNAGAAACTATATAAGTGTACTTTTTCAATATCATATCTACAAGAAATGCTACTATCGCCATCCTAATATATTCATTATCAAATTTATATGTCATAATTTCGTCACATATCCATCTTAACATTTTGATTACCAACTCGTTCAATATGATTATTAGTAAGAATTTTAATGCTGACACCCAATCCATCTTAACACTCTTCAATAAAAACTAATTTGGTCAAAGCATTAGAGAGAGATTTTAACAGAAATTTCACAAACATGCTATATGCATTTTTCTTATCATCGTCAGTTTATGGTTAAGACATGATGCACTATATAGTTTAAAAATTACAAAATTATCCACATCCTAGATAACTTATTAGTAGACAAGCAGAACAAACAGACAAAAAGTTTGAAGGAAAAAAACCTAATTCCATGCCAACATCTCAAAAAGTCCAGGTTGATTGTTAAAAGCTTTCTCGTTGGTTAAATGACATGATAAAAACAAATACTCTCAAAACAAAATTTTCAAGTCCAATGCACAAGCTTGGAGCATGTGCAAATTCACATATTGAATGCTTCCAAAAGTTGCAGGTAAAAACATGCAGAGGACCAGTTAGATTTATGTTACTCCTTCATGGACTAATTTTCATCATCAAAACAGCACAATGCCATGAATAGGTGGAATAAATTGATTAGAAGAATAGAAAAATGTATCATCTAGGTGTAGGACAGCATTGACTACAATATCATAAGTTACTTTTTCCAGTGGAAATTCGCAATTATGTAGCATTCTGTAAGAAAAACACAGCTCTCTCTACACAATTATCTTCTTTTCACTCAAGCATGTTTCAATTTAAAAAAATTAAAAATTTACAAACTAAGTTATTACTTGATTTAAACTTCAGAGTGATGAGATTGAAGGAATGTACGGAAACACGGTTGTTCATAGAGTGGAATGGATAGCCGATGATGTACAACCAGAGAACAGAAGTAAGACTAAAAAGGGAAACACAAATAAAAGAATTCAAAAGGAAGATTTGTGGGCAACAAAAAGAATGAAAATTAAGAGAACTCCGAATAGAGGAATTTGGTTAACTAGATAATGAAATTAAAGTTATAAGGGATCAACGCCATCATAAGACCCCTCTAAGTGATTCTAAGATACATATTATATATAGTACATGAGAGAGCATCATTAAGAGAATATATGAATGATTAGACAAATTGTTGTGAAGGAAAAAAAACTGATCCCATGAGCAGCATGTGTTGATATCAGCAGACATTGAGAAAGTAAAAAAATAATATTCGTTTGAAATAGGACTGGATCAAGATACAACTTAAAACCATATGATTTCATCTATTGTTCAAACAGGACAGAAGTGTTTCACAAGTTACAAGACATTTCCATAAAGAGTCGTAGAAACATGCAAAAAAAATTCCATTTTTTTAAAGGTGAAAAAAAAAGAAGAGTCCGGTATGCAAACACACCTTCCTAGAATTTAGCATCAGGATTGGGTCAAGATACAACTTAGAACTATATGATTTCATTTATCGTTCAAAGAGAACAGAAGTGCTTACAAGTTACAAGACATGTCCATAAAGAGTCCTAGAAACATGCAAAAAAATTTCCATTTTTTTAAAGGTGAAAAAAAAGAAGAGTCTGGTATGCAAGGAAAAATATTACGTTAGGACTCCTACGTAGAGCTACGTTCGGATTGAAATATTCGGTTGTGTTACGAGAATATTACATCTGTATTATTTGAAAAAGTGATGTGTTATTCGAGTATTAAATGGTGTTATTCGATTATATTGAACTGTTATTGAATATTCCTCTATGTTACTTGATTTAGAACTGTGTTATTCAGCATATTCCTCGTATTATTTCAATTTTCACTATGTTATTGGAATAACACAGCCCCAAATCAAGTAATGTGGGGGAATATTTCAATAACACTTCAACCCCAAATCAATTAACGTGATAAAATATTCCAATCACACCGCAAAATAATCAAATAACACCATATAATACTCGAATAACACATCATTTTTACAAATAACACAGATGAAATATTCCTGTGACACAACCGAATATTCTAATCCAAACGTAGCTCTGCGTTAGGAGTCCTGATGTATTATTTTTTCGATATGCAAACAAGCCTTCCTACAATTTAGCATCAGGCAGATATCCCACAACAGATTTTGTTGCTCATTAGCCATGCTGATCTACTCAATTCATATTCAAAAAGTAAAAAGAAAACACAAACCATTTTCTTTCCAATCTTGGTCCAGTGTTTATTTTTCTAACCGGGAGGTTCGCAACAAGGTCTCCAACACAAACAACACAGCTCATTGGACGAACTCATATAAAACTATAAATATGTCAGACCAATATAATTTCCCTTTAAATTTGCAAAACACATGAACTTCAGCTCACAATAAATGAAAACTAATATATATATATATCAATATCCAAAACACCACAAAATAACAGATGTAAAAGAAGGGATATCAATTATATACTAACCTGTGTTGCCTTATATGGGATCGAGTGTCAACTGGAATGGTGGATAAGCTTCTGGAAGAAACAAATCCAACCCCTTGGTCTTGGCATGCATGTGATGACACTGAAAACGATAATAAGGTGATGTGCATTTAATTTACTATTTTGGAGAGATAAGTTTCAAAACTGTCCCAACTCTTTGTAGAGAGCAATTTTAGTCCTGGAGTACATAAAAATGTCAATATAATCCTCAGACTCTTTTAATGGGTGCTAAAAAAGTCTTTTAATCTGGCCAATTATAGCCCAAATTAAAAAAATCTAGGGACTATTTTGGTGCTTTTATAAACTTTGGGACAAAAATGGGCCAAAGTAAATAGTCAATAAACTATTTTGACAATTTAATCCTATCTTTGAATAGGGAGGAAACACAAGCAAATCATTTTACCCTAAACTACATGGATAGCTAGTATGGTATATATTGAACCTGAAAGTGAAGTGTTTGTTTCATCATGGCATTCAGGTTCTTCAGAAGCTGCCACTCTACTAGATGAACTTACATCCTGCCTTCTCTTCATTCTTTCATATTCATCTTGAATCTCCCGATGACGCAACCTTATTTGTGCTTCAATGACCTTTTGTTCTTCCTGCAATTATGACTGTTCTTAGTATGGAAACACTCCGATCAAAATATAAGAATTTCCTTTTGCCCCTGGATAATGAAAAGTTAATTTCAAACAAGGAATGAACAGAGAAGTAAGAACATCAAGATCAAAAGAGCTTGAAGAACATCAAGATCAAAAGAACTTGCTGCTCAAAAAAATCATATGCCTGAAAAAGTCAGAAGCAACAGCAACATGAAAACTTACAATCTGTTCGATGCCCCGTTCCTCCCTTGTCTTCTCACCACGATATTCCACAGCATAGTTTGAAGTTTTACAGTAGGGACACCTTGTAGTGTTAAGTGAAAATCTCTGTATTCGGTTATATCAATCATCCTGATCTTCAATGGAGAAAAAAAAAAGAAAAAACTCAAAAAAGGATACTGTGTTGCTCGTGACGAATGAGGTGGCTTCATTTGTAGAAAACATTCTGGCAGGGGATATATTGCATTAACGTCAAAATCATGGATGGTGCAACAAAATATAATATACTTAGTTTTCCATAAGAGATATTGCTCGATAACTACATGTACCTGTGCATATTCCTTTCAAACAGCACCTAGATCGGTTCAAACTCGGATAGTACTGACAATAAGAATAATTGCATTGAAAGTTAGTCAATAAGTTCCATGTCTCATGCACATAATGGAAAATTAACCAGTTCCGTTCTGATTAAGAGAAAAGCAACAAGCAGTCAGCTAAAGTTATAATCAATGCAGAAGCGAAACCAATAGACTACCTACATCAAAGCTAGCAATTCAACTCCTAGAAAGCTATATTTGGGTCCAACCAACCCCATCTAAATTGAGATATGAACAGCTCAATTTTCACAGGAATTTGGAAAAGATATAAATATATTGCAGCAAGAAGAACGTAAAATCTGCCTTTCTAATACGGTAACTGCTCTGCAGTTTCCCATCCAATTCAAACACCACGAGAAATAAACTTTAAGAGCTTAAATAGTTGTTAACTCAAAGATATATTCCATGGCAAGACAGCATACATCTTCTTTTGATTCCTATCCAAAACAATAGCACGTTTGCAGATTGATCCTACTGTATTTGAGCAGTAAGAGCAACAAAAACAGACAAAACTAACAAGAAAAAGAAAATTACAAACTGAATCGAAGACATGGATTCTAACCAGAAAACAGATAGGGCATTCCTCCTGATCAAAAATGCATTCATCGCTTCCAGGGTAGCAAGGCGCTAACTTGCAGTCGAGAATGAGCTTTCTCAGCTTTTTGTGATCGATGTCCCGGTGAAGGTACAACCCTTGCGGCCTCGTATACTTCTCATCAACCACCTGCCTCCTCTTCCCGATCCGATTCCCCATCAATCCAAGAATACCAAAACACAAATTAAAACCGCTTGCTCCTCCAAAGTATACGCTCAACGCTCCCGCTCACAAGAAAACCCCCCCTCCATACAACCTCCCCTCACTTNCGCTCCTCCAAAGTATACGCTCAACGCTCCCGCTCACAAGAAAACCCCCCCTCCATACAACCTCCCCTCACTTNAGATTTCCCATCAATCCAAGAATACCAAAACACAAATTAAAACCGCTAGCTCCTCCAAAGTATACGCTCAACGCTCCCGCTCACAAGAAAACCCCCCCTCCATACAACCTCCCCTCACTTCCATTAACCCCCAGGTGCGCGGAACCTGCCAAAGAGAATTACGGTGAAAATCAAACCCTAGATTTCCCACTGAAACCGAGCAGCTCGTGACATAAGAGCAAGCCGGATAAATAAGCGGCGCTTTCCTGGCTTCCTTCCCAATCTCCCCCTTACAGATGAATGAGGAGAGAGAAAATCGATTGGAGGAAGAAAACGCTGTACGATCCGTTAAGCACGAGAAAGATCGAGGGATGATTGGGAAGAGAGAGACTGCGATGACACAGATTTACAGAANTCAAACCCTAGATTTCCCACTGAAACCGAGCAGCTCGTGACATAATAGCAAGCGGATAAATAAGCGGCGCTTTCCTGGCTTCCTTCCCTATCTCCCCCTTACAGATGAATGAGGAGAGAGAAAATCGATTGGAGGAAGAAAGCTCTGTACGATCCGTGAAGCACGAGAAAGATCGAGGGATGATTGGGAAGAGAGAGACTGCGATGACACAGATTTACAGAACTTTCTCTGCAACCCACGACCTACGCCAAACCCTTGCTAAGAAGCATCCCTCTCCCTGTCTCCTCGCTCTCTTCCACCCTTTATGGAGTTATCGAGGACTCGCATACGATTATCTTGTCTTTTGGGTAAAGTTCTTTTATGCGGCCATAAATATATATTCGTTATTTGTTATTTTGTCAGTGTTCGTTACCAAGTGTATATTTAAGAGATATTTCATTTTTTTTTTTTCAAAATGTTATTATCTTTTAATTATTTATTTTATTTATTTTATTTATTTTTAACTTTCTCATGCTGAGGAATTATTAGAGTAATAACTGAAAAAAAAATTCATATAATGTATTGTATTTGTTGAAAAAATAAAATATGGGTGACAGATTTTTAAAACTCGCACAGAAATGCAATACACTAATTCTGCTTCGAATGAAACAACTCATTTGTAAAATAGGTAAATTATAATTAACAACTAATGAACTGTGAGTATATGGACGAAGAGATTGAAGGTTGAAGATCAAGAGATTTTTACATGAAAATATTATCTAAACCTTTATTGTATGCCAATTACTTTTCTATTCTTTTTCTATTTTGTATTAAGCAAGCATTGGTTCAATATGCCAATAAGAAAATAAAGAGGTTGTGTCATATTGATTGCTTAATGGAACTATATATGATCAATGATTATCCTCTTTAGGGTGGTGTGGGAGGGGATCTTCTTTAAACAAAAGGTGATTTAATTAATTTCACATTTTTTAAGATACAAAATTTATGCATAATTTCTTTTATCATATATTTTTTAAATAATTTATTTTCCGCATATTTTTTTTGTTGTAAGTAAATATGTAATGGCAATTAGTTGAATGCTTTGGACATATAAAAGTTGCTTGTCAATTGAGCCTTGTTGATTCACTCATATGCATGATACGCCACCAACAAATTTTCATCATCCGACACAAATGTCGAGGCATGACACAAATTTCGAGACAATATTTTAAGTATGAAACATTCAAATTTTGATAAAAATTCATCCAGAGCTTTAATTTCAGTAAACTTATAGTCAAACTGACCAGCTTGATGAGACGTACCTAATGATATGAAAACTAGCTCAATCTGAGTCAAATCAAGCACAAATCAAGTCATTAAACCACGCTTAGATGATTTCCAGACACATTTGAAAGATCAAAAGGTTGTCAAATATGACAAGTTTATATTTGAATCGAGCAGCTCGACAAGACGAATCCAATGAGCCCAAGATCACTCAATTCTAACATCATTAAGGCACTCAAAAGTTCAGTAAAAGTCGTATGATCAAGGAAAGCTCTCTAGACTGTCCAATCAAAACGGTTCATATTCCTGCATTAATTGCACTCAGAACACTATGAATAAAGTTTCACCCCTCTCATGATAGGGGGAGAAAGCTTTAGGAGAGAACTTGAGTCTCTGAGAAAGAGCTGAAGTCCAACATCACAGTCAACTGTTGTCAAACTCTGTTGACCGTCATCGATCGTCGTCAACCATCACCAACCAACGTCCACCTTCCGCCGTCGACCACTACCGATCGTCGTCAACTACTGATGACCAGACCCATTCAGTTAAAGCTGTAACTTGGAAAATCTAGTAACTATCTCCCGTATGTGGGACGAGCTCGCACTACGGTCCATGTGTCAACTAAGACCTACGTGGTCATTAACTCATGCAGCTCATGACTCTGGTCTCAACGGTCTATGGATGTCACCACTGCTCACCACTACAGTCCATACGCCAACAGAGACCTACACAGTCATCAGTTCATGCAGCTCTAGACTCCGGCCACCGCGCCCTACGGGCGTCATTCATACCCGCCCCAACAACCTACGTGATTCGTAGCTCGTGCAACTCCCGACTCTCGCCTTACGGCCTATAAACGACATTCATTCTTGACCCAATGGCCTACATGGTTCACAGCTCGTGCAGCTCCCGACTCCAGTCCCCGCGACCTACAAACATCATTCATACTCTTCACTACAGCTTATGTCGTCCACTGTTCCCGTAGCTTACTACTACAATTTCTCCAATCAATTAACGCTTTTGAAACAACCATCTGCAACAATCACGACGGACTAATACCACCACAACAATCAACAATGACCCTTGTAACCTACTGTAGTTAGACTATACAGCTTTGTAATTCCATCTTCCATAATTTAAGAGAAAAATGAACATATGTACTCATAATTCATAGTGGATTATTTCAACTGGACTAGACCCTGTGATTTTTCTCCCTTTCAAAGGTTTTCCACGTAAAAAGTTGTGGTGTCTTCTCATGCTTACTTCTCTTCTTTTATCTGTGTGTGTTGAATTCTCATATAACGCTAAGACGATAATTCGTTACTCTACCACTACGAATTTTCTAGCACGCATTAATACATGCCTAGATCTATATCTGGATCCATATCACATAAACTAATAATATGGATAGCAAGTATAAATTTTTTATGGTATATGCTCATATGCTTAGCACAACCAAATTAGTAAAAGTCCTTATCTAGTTCACAAGTCTTAAATTCTTAAAATAACTATCTTAGCTCACATTTAGACTAGATTTAATCATCATGGCACATAGGTGAATTAATTGTTTTGTTATAATTGTTGTAAAAAGCAAAGATTCTACTTGCCTTATGGTGGTTATATTATTTTCCTCTAACAAGCATTCAATAAGCTCGAGCAATTAAAAATTTATTACCAATCCCATGCCTTGTTTTAGTATGAAAAGGTGGTATCCATGGGCTTCAATTTTTCAAAATGCTGATATAATTGTAGATTAGACTTTACCTAGAAAATTTACCCTCATTTTGTGGGACTTTAAGATACCAGATTTGAGGTTTCTCAAAGATAAAAGCTCTTGTGGTTAGTTACCCCTTTAGATAATAGGAATACACTTTGAATTAAGATTGATTATTAGAACTTTAATTGCTTAACATATAGTATCATACTTGGGTTTTATGATATAAAGTGTATCACCGTATGCTTTGAACTTATGATGAAGAAAATCATGATTAACTAGATCAAGATCCCGTGATTTATTCCGACCAAGTTGCCATGGATTTTGTCTACTTAGTTGGAGGAGGTGTCCAACCTAATAAAAAAGTGTAATGTCAATATTTAAGCTCAAAATCTTAAGGTTAACAACCTACTGATGTTGTTAAGGTCGACGAACATTTATCAATATTTTATCTCTATTTTTGTTTGTCACCATAACTACATCAACTCATTCACGAATATATTTCATTTACATTTTCTCAACAACTATAATGTCAGTGATCTGCATGGGGTTTGCTACTGGCTTTTCACTTGGAAAGATTATATGAAACAAATATATCAGTGAACGGGTTGCCATAACAACAGTGACATACACTATTAGAGGGAGACACCTTAATCAATTATGAGTCATTGTTCAGCCGATTAATGATCTTCGACAGAATTGTCATACTAAAATGTTAAATGATTCGACTTCGAGTCGAGATGATGTAGGTTCCAAATAAACTTGATATACAGATTCCCAGTATTAACTATACCTCAACGCATTTATTTCATCTCAAATTTCACATGAGAGTTAAACTTATAATCAATTTCAGAGCGATTAACATTTTTCGAACCAATTTTTATTCTGGATTCGACAAGTACCTCAGGATTAGATAATTTTGGATTTGAAGGATTTATAAAAAACCATTCAAACTAAATCTTATATTCAACCAAACAACTCCTTAATCTATTGACCAACATTCTACGCCATAGAATATTGCATGTCTCATCACCATCTTATAATTTTTTTTCAAGTCAAAGCAGTATTTTCTATCACACAATAGGCCAGATGCATTCCTCCACTTCAGCCAACCAACTTGAAATCTACTAATTAATCACATCCTCATCTTTATCACCATCATTTTGAATAAGAGACATGAGATATCTAGAACATTCACACCTTTTAAATGACTTGATCACCCGTAGTTACAACTCTGTCACTATAGCTACTACTACTAAAATTACATTTCAAGTATTCGGTTCTAGATCTACTCAAACGAATGACTTTAAACTCCAATATAGGCCTCAATATTTAAGTTTTTCCTAAATTCTTTCTCTAGTCTTATCCGCAAGAAGGATATCACCGACAAAAAAAGCTTACACAAAGGTGTATCCACCTGTAAATGTCTAATATAAGCATCTATAATTAATGCAAAAACATGTGTGCTTAAATCCGATCCCTTATGTAACTAGGGCTACTAACGATCCGTTTTCGAGCTGAGCTGGGGTCGACTCAAAATTAGCTCGAAAAAAATTCGATCCAAAATTTTGGCTCGTAGCTTGGATCGTTTATTTTGATCAAATCTCGATTCGAGCCAAAATTTGAATCAATTTTTGAGCGATTAACTATCTTCAAGCTATATTCGCTAAATTCGCGGTCATATAGTGTTAACGATCTGATTTCGAGCCGAGCTAAGATCGACTCAAAACCGGCTCGAAATTATTCGATCCAAAAATTTTGGCTTGCAACTCGTCCATTTATTTCGATATGATCTCGATCCAAGCCAAAATTTGAATCAATCTTCGAGCGATTAATGATATTCGATCTAAATTCACAGCCCTAGATGTAATCCAACTAAAATAGGAAAATTTTTGACAAACCTCATAGTTTCTAAACCCTATACCTTAAATGCATTCTTCAAAGCAAATGAAAATAAAAACAAAAATGAAGATATCAAGTTATCTTCCTTAGTCGTTTTAGGTTGTAGAGGAGTGGAAGGAGGGGAAAAATGGGAGTTTTCGGTCACTGTAAGCTGCAATCCCGCCACTGCGTTCACAACTAGCTTCTATTTCGACTGTATCGCGAGGGTTTCAGAGACGAAGACTATGTTTTTAGATGAAACTGAGAGGGACATGCGATGGTTTCAGGGAGAGACAAGTGTCGAGATGAGAGATTACAACAAGACCAGGTGCAAGGTTATTTTGGGCAGGATATAATATTAATTCTAACGATCTATAAATGGTTTTCATTGGGTCAGTTATTAACACTGTTACTGATTAATTCTAACGACCTATAAATAAGAGACAAAATGATGAACGGAAGGACCTCTCCCTTGGTTTAGTATAGAGTGGATTCTTAATTTATTCTACTCTTTATTTCTCTTTTATTCGTTCGTTCTTAACTCTCGAGCTGTGTTCACAATGTACATTGTAAGATTCAATATATATACATTAGTGAAGATTTAAGTTAGATTAGTTATAAAAAAAATTATCTTTTATATTTTTATCTAAAAATTTTGTATAATTATTTTTACGGGCAACATTATTTTGTTTATTTATTTATTATTTATTTATTTTGCGGATCCTTATCCTCGTTTCTTGTAACGGTTAGACTGANTTAAAAAAAATTTACAATCAAAGTTGGTGGACCCGCTTTTACTCAAAGCTTTACAATCTAAGAGGCTCTTGCATGCATCTTTAGTTGGTCGGCCGACTTTTACTGTCGGCCGACTTTTACTGTGACAGGCGAGACAACATTCATCCGGGCTCCTCAGCTGACTGACATTTACTTCGAAAGACGCGGTTGCAACTCGGCTGACACCACAACTTACTGAATTCAAGCAGACCAACCAACTAATTACCGTCATATTAAAATTCAAGCTCTAATACATATATGACATAAAAGACATACGATTAATTAAAGTAATAGTTTTATTAAGAACGATTTTCATAATTGTTTACTCATTTCTATAATTGTACAAATAATCTCCTATAAATAAGAGACAAAATGATGAAAGAAATGACATGTCCCTTCGCTTAGTATAGAGTAAATTCTTAACTTATTCTACTCTCTATTTCTCTTTCATTCGTTCGGTTCTAACTCTCGAGTTGTGTTCACAATGTACATTTTAGATTCAATATATATACATTAGTGAAAATTTAAGGTGGATTAGTTATAAAAAAATTATCTTTTATATTTTTATCTAAAAATTTTGTATAATTATTTTTACGGGCAACATTATTTTATTTATTTATTTTGCGGATCCCTTATCCTCGTTTCTTGTGAGTGGGGTCCAGAACCGGTTGACCGGGTCGTGAGCAGTGTCCGTATTGAGTCAGAAACTGCCGATTGGTGGGCCGATTTCACGTGACCAAACGGTATTGTTAGGCCTGTATTCAATTCTATCTTTTATTTTTTAATTTAATTCCTGTAATTTTGTATATTTTGATAGACGTTTGAGTCCCAAAATTGAAATAAATGTATGAGCTTAGGCAAGATCTCACAAACATATGCAATGTGAATGAATTTACAAATNGAGTCAGAAACTGCCGATTGGTGGGCAGATTTCACGTGACCAAACGGTATTGTTAGGCCTGTATTCATTCTATCTTTTATTTTTTAATTTAATTCCTGTATTTTTGTATATTTTGATAGACGGTATTTTACTTTATAAAATTTGAGTTCCAAAATTGAAATAAATGTATGAGCTTAGGCAAGATCTCACAAACATATGCAATGTGAATGAATTTACAAATAAATTTGAAAGAAATGGCATTTACATACATACCATATAATTCTTATTTATTTACACATCTAACATATATATATATTTTTAATATAATTTACATGCATTATACTAAAATCTTTAATTTTACTTTAAAAAATATCACTAGTATTTTTGTCACGTGAAATATATATTTTATATATAATTTTTTTGACACTAAAATATTATAAATGTAAGTATAAATATTAAATATTTAATGTGTAAATATAAAATAATTATTTGACATGTATGCAGGCAACTCTCATCGTGGGATTGATGGTCATACGGCGATTCATATAGAGCTATTTAATGTTACACGCAGAGCTACAGGGTTGAACCGTCGAGCTCAGCTGCCGAGTATTAGCTATCTGGTTGACTTATAGACTTGACCTACCAAATTGATCAACTGCATATCTCTCATAAGGCATCAACAGTTAAATATTAGTTGAGAATAAAGAAAAATAATGCATCAGTTCGTGTCTGACGGCATGACATCCGTTCTCATCTCATATCAATCTGTCATCAATATATTATGCAGACAGTGATTGTATCGGACTAAAGTCATTTAATATTCTTTTTTTATAACTCAAAAAGATAGAGAAATCATCTCTAATCGTATAAATAGGGGTGATCATCCAACCTTAAAGTAGTTTCTTTCACCTCCCCTCTACCCAAAAGAGTGCTCATTTCATTCTTTTTTTACTTTCTATCCACTAGTCTTCTCTAGATTATATGAGCTCACACACAATAAAGGATCCATAATCCTAAAAGGATTCAACAAATACCACCTTGTTTTATTTTTTATGCGTGACAACGTGCATTTCAGTTTTTAAAAAATAGTGAACGATACTTTAGACGTTATATGAAAGATTTGTGTGTTATAACAAAATAAAAGATTAGATTTTAAATATGCAAATTAACAAAATTGTGCATTATGTATGTAATTGACATGTCATCAACAAATTCATTATCCGACAAAAAACTCAAGACAGACACGGATGTCAGGGTGATCGATGCAAACTTCGATTAAAACTCGTCCAGAACTTTGATTTAACAAATTGATAGTCAAACCGACCAGCTTGACGAGGCAAACCCAACTGTACCAAAATTGATTCAATCCAAGTCAAATAAAACTCAAATCATTCCATTAAAGTGCTTTAAAAGCTTTTCAGGCATAATTTGAAATTCAAACGGACATAATTTGAAGCATAAAAGATTTTGAATCAGACAAACTTACAATCAAATCAAATGTCTCAACGAAACAAATACTACCAGTCAAAGTTCTCCCAATTTTATTATTGTTAAGATACTTGAATGTCCATCAAATGTCATCATATCAAAGAGATTTCTCAAAGCGGTCCGCTCATAGTGTTATGAATTCCTTCGTTATTTGTACACTAAACTCTATAAATAAAGTCATAGTCTGAAAAAAAGTGAAACTTAGAGAATGAGCTTAAGTCTAACATCACTTATGCACTGACAATCTAGTGAAACCTAATGCTCCTACAACCATTACCACCACCCATCATTATCAACAACCATCCACCGGGCACCCAGCCCACTCCAATAAAATAGGGCTGAAACAGATCCTTGGACATTTATAATTATTTCACAAGATTTACAATTGCATAAATCCTGCTTAATGAACAAAATCACGCTAACAAATAGCCAATTGCGGTGGATAAAAAAATGATTACAAATCATTTTCTTCACGAACGCCGTTAGTTTAATTTGATGCTGACGTGAGATGAAATTGGGCAGTTAATGAATGATGAATATTAATTAATAAAACAATATTACAGTTAGAATATAAATAAGTATATATACACGCATAAATAGACCAAATTCATTCTCATCCGAAAAACATGCTAAAAAATAGGGGTTTTTAAGTAATGAGTCTTGTGACCTTGACATACAACCGTTCCATTTCTTCCTTTAAAAGAATGCATCTTTTCGTTGAATGCCCTTCTGAATGATGAAAATGATAATATTGAGATTTATCTCCACCATTTGAAATTATTTGTGGATTTGGCCACTTTAGATATTCAAAATTTTTAATCTCCATTAAACTATTATATATGGATGTGTTCATTTGAATATGATTAGATGTATTTGTTGACTTTGTCTGCTTCCTTCCGAAGATGGTATGTACAATTTCTCCAATAGTGTGTTTGCATTTGCCAAACAAATTTTCAAATTGCCTTTGATGTGCATGAACGGCTTCATTAGGAGTGATTTGAGCTTCAATATGATGGATGATGTTGGTGTAAGAACAAACTATATCTCGCAATAATGATGATTAAAAAAGGCCCGAGACATAACTCTCCGAGGAAAATGCCCATCAATAACTCTAGATGCACTCCTGAAATTTGATTAGCTTCCATAGAGAATTTTTGAAACTATTTTTTAAGTGACTCTCTTTTATTTTGATAAATTCCAAAATAAATGAGAAGTGTATTTGATAATTCTTTGATTTGCTATATATTTCTCCACAAAAAGTCTGACAAGTTCATCAAAACTATGAATAGTTCCTCTTAAGAGTGAACTTAACCAAGTACATGCATGACCTTTAAAGGTGGCAGAAAAGACTTCTTAGAGAAGTACATTAGTGGCTCGTTGTATATGCATGATAGTTATACAATTATCAATATTTTCACACGAGTCAGAGATCTCATCATAAGAGTCAATGTTTATAAGCTTGAATATTGTTGGATTGAAGTGTTGGAGGACCATATCGGCCAAAAGCAAAAACTCCTTAGAACTATGACAAGTAAGAGAATGAACTATATCTCTTAAAAAGATTTCTTCTTGAACCATACACCTAGTTCTTGTGGATTACATGATGTGGTTGAGATAAGTTTTCCAAGAGTGTTGTACGGGTTACATTAGATGGATGTGTGAAATTAACGATATCCAAAAAATCAACTTCCTGACTCAGTTGTGTGATGAGCAACTGTTGGTGGAGCATCCTCTATTTGGGGATCTTTGATTGACGGTTGATCTCAAAGTAGATGAACTTCACTCACTTAAAATGCTACTAGCTTTTGAGTTTCATGTACAAGCTGGACAATCTCATTTTAAGATTCATCCATTCTCCACATTCAAATCTCGAGGGGCAAAGAAGATACACATTCACCAGCAGGATGATGTATATTGTTGGGAGACAAAGAAGAGGCTTGATGTTCTAGACTCCGAGACCATACCCTAGAATGATAGGTATTAGAAAAGAGGCTAGTGTGTAGCGGTTCTTAGTTATTAAAGATGTGTAGATTATATTGGCGGGACTTTGTTTCTCATAGACATTGTCAAACTATTGTTTATCTGAAGATTCGTGACAATAGAGTGATAATTTCTCAGTGATTTACAAATATCCAACACATATACAAATAATATAGTAATAATAAGAGAAGGCTTTAAAACATTTTATGTGAAAAAAAATTAGAAACAAAAAAAAAAATCACGGGCCTAGCTCAGTTAAAGTAAATCATCATAAGTGCATAACTACGAAGATGCATCATTATTCCATAATTAAGGAATAATGATTACAGAGCTACACCAAGTACAATGCTTTTTCCTGCACAATGTATAAAAAAATTCAGGAGTTAGCGAAAATTCATCATATTCTAAGTGTGTTGTTCCTACAAAATATACAAAAAACTTCATGAGTTTGACAAATGTCATCATATTATGAGTACATTGGTTATAAGTAGTTGTCGCCGAAAATTATCACCGGATATGTAAAGTGGTGTTATACATTACACCGTATTTGAGATACTTGGTTATACCATATTCAGAATACTGCATAAAACAATAAATTTTAGCGACGTTAGAAAGTAGAGAACAACTGACAATACTCTGTGTGTGACGATTAACGGTGGTCGACGACTACAGAGCCAGGAAGGTATCGACGGTTCTTTAGTCCCAACCAACACTAGAATTTGACTCCTCATCTCCCTTCAAGTGGATAAAATCAGAGGAATTCAACCATAATGAGTGAAGAAAATTAGAGGAAGATGGAGAAAGCGCACCCCTTACTCCTTATTTATAGGAATCTCGAGTACATAATTCAAAGGGAGCTCAATTATTGTATCAATCAGTAATTATAAATACTACTCACTTTTTAGATTACATTATCTTGTTCTTATCACAGTGTAACTTCCAAAAAGTAATATAATCGTCAAACAAAATATGTACACAGAAAATGTGTTAGCACGAATCTCGAAGCAATCTACAACCTAAATAAAATGATGTGGCGAAGGTCAGTCCAACAAAAAATGACTCAACAACTCAGAAACTGATCGATTTACACTAGCCAGTGATTTTCTAAACTGATGCAATATTGGACAACCAAAAGATATCCTGATGCTAGAGAAACCAAATTCTCACGGGACATCACAAAATAACGAGCTTTAACCAACCTTAGCAGGATCTTCTCGCCCAAAGGGTAACCTACCATTCAAGTTATAGTGACTCACCCTCTGCCCAATGACCTAGCTTTACTTAGCCAACATGAACTCGCTGACAAAAATTGAGAGTTGACGACTGGATCAATACATGCAACAGATAGGTTAAATCGACTGTACCAATCCCTTGACTATCTTCACAAATTCAACTAATTGGCCCTGCTAAAGAATCAACCAACTGATTGTCCCTATCCAACTGGCTGACCGGAAATATTGACCGCTTCACCTCATCGGTTCAGTCGATCAAGCCAACAAGGTGCAAAGCTTTTGGCACACACAAGTTTTTTTAGAATAACCTAAAAAAACCCATTTTAATAGGGGCATAAATGTAACTTCAACTCTTGTAGCCCATTTGTCTATAAATAGAAGATTGTTTCATAAACAAAAGATTACACAATTCCCTCATTTTACTGTTAAATAGTGCACTCCTCTTTCCCTCTCTCTCTCTCTTCCTTATGTCCTACACTCTACTCTTTTAGTATGATTCACAAGACAATGTGAGATTCAATATATATATATATATATATATATATATATATATATATATATATATATATATATA
>JXCR01094230.1:17964-42753 GCA_002079205.1 Phalaenopsis hybrid cultivar
TAAAAAAAAGTAGTTCGATTTGAATTAAAGTAAGCTCAAGTAAAAAATTTGAAGTATTATCATAAACTTTGAAATACTTAATTATTTCTTAACCTTATATGTTTATATCATCAAATTGAGCACTTCAATGAGAAGAATTTAAAGAGCCTGTGATCGCTTAATTTTGACATCAAGAAAGCACTTAATTGTTTAATAAATGATCTTGAATTTGAGAAATCAACATGAGTTATTTGATGGATTGATTGAGTGTTTTAGATCTGGCTAAATTTAATAAAAGGCCGCAATTAAAAGCTTTAAAAAGAGCTCCATTCTTCACGTTGTTTAAATTAAAGGTCACTCTAAAAATATGATGGTCGAATGATATTAGTCCAACGTAAATTTGAATTTGAGGAGATCTTGAAGAACTTAAAAACTGTAGAGCTTAATGTGGAGGTTAATACAAATGAACACGGCCAACCATTAAACTAGTTCAAATGTTATTGCTAGATAATCATCTTCAAATCACAGTCACTCGGCCACGATAGTCTATTCATCGTCTTCTAACCCACATAATTCATTATTGTTCGGCCATCATATGATAAATGTATAATTATCATCGCCCACCCGTCATTATACAACCATTGTCTTTATCCCAACACCACTTCCAGCTTCACTGTATTTATAATCAACATGATTTTAGCACTTTATTTTTTTAATCACGTCTTCTCTAATTGAATAAAAAAGCTTTGTAATTTTACTTGCATAATGGAATATTTAATCTAAGTTAGTTCCCATATTTTTTTCTATTCCCAAATCATTTACATAAAATTTTGAAGTTTTTATCTGCATGTGTGTGTGCNCTGTGTGTGTGTGTTGTGCATGTGTGTGTCGAATCATGATTTATCCGTGAATCACACCCCAAGGAATAGAGTGTGCGTTCGTAGAGAGAGAGAGAGAGAGAGAGGAGAGAGAGAGAGATGTGAATAGTAATTAACGGTAATATGTCGTGTCTTATTCATGAAATAATTTTCTTGTTTATAGGGCATAGTACAAAATAGCGATGTTCAATTTTTGCATATACTTTAATGTGAGATGTGATTAGTATTATAGGTATTTTACATGTATGAGTCTATTGCTCGAGTAATATCATTTTGCTGAGCTTGTATGACTTTGGCTCGGCAGAGCCAGTTCAATTTGTTGGAATTAGTTAACGTTATCGGTCGACTGAGCTCGACTGGCTTCAAGACGACATGATTAGTTCGGTCGACTGATTTAGTCACTTGTCGATTCTTGAAAATAGATGGGGTGGGTTCTGGACACCTCTGTCATGATTGGACATACTGAGTGGCTACATCTTCCCTTTTGTCAGCTTCTTCATGTCGCTCGGCTTGTATATCTGTCTTATTTTTGCTCGATTTTGGCCTTGCCTGCACTAGCTTGGACAGCTACATCCGACCGATTAAGTGAGTCGCCTCATCTTCTGTTGGTTGGCCCACCTTTATAAAACTCTCATTTTCTAAATCATCAGATATTTCAAGGATCATTGCTATTATATTTTCGATGCATGTATATATATATAGATATAAAGAGGAAGAATTTTCTTATAGCTTTCTGTTGGATTTGTTAGAAGCGCGTTGTCTGTGGGTAGAGCAAATCAGACAATTGGTTTTTATGATAAAAGGGGAGGGACAAAAGCTTGGGAGCTCGTCAACTATAACTAAGAAAGACCAAACTCCAACCAAAAAAGCAAGCAAGCTGACGCGGTTGGAGAATTTGGAGAGCTTATCAGACCTAATTTGATGTCATACAATGATTACCTACAAGAATGATCAAAATGCTTGCGTACGAATTCCGTAGTTTGAAAAGGATGAAATGACAGTTCCATATATAATAACGAAGAGGGAAAGAATATTTTGTTTGCTATGGTTTTAATTTAATTTTTTTTATTAAATTATTAAATGAATATTAATTTGCAGCCAAATATCTTGATGAAGCGTCTGGTGCCTAGGTGTCGTCCTGCTGGCAGCACACCCATTTGCTCCCGTTTGTCTCTATTTCACCCCGTTGTAACTTCAATTTGCTCCAAGTGTTATACCTGCAAGATAAACATGAAAATAATCTTTCTTAAAGTGTAATTTTATTCAAAAACATGTGATAAATATAAAAAAAACACATTAGTGTTTAAATTAAAAATAGTTTGAATTAAATTCAAGATCGTCAAATAATCAATTTTGGTATTTTGATATTCAACTTAAAAGTCACACAGGAAGAGTCCAACAAACTAGAAAAAGTAGTTTGATTTGAATTAAAATAAGCTCAAGTAAACAAATTTGAAGTATTTTAATAAACTTTGAAATACTTAGTTATTTCTTATCCTTATATGTTTATATCATCAAATTGAGCACTTCAATGAGAAGAATTTAAAGAGCCTGTGATCGCTTAATTTTGACATCAAGAAAGCACTTAATTGTTTAATAAATGATCTTGAATTTGAGAAATCAACATGAGTTATTTGATGGATTGATTGAGTGTTTTAGATCTGGCTAAATTTAATAAAAGGCCGCAATTAAAAGCTTTAAAAAGAGCTCCATTCTTCACGTTGTTTAAATTAAAGGTCACTCTAAAAATATGATGGTCGAATGATATCCGTCCAACGTAAATTTGAAATTGAAGAGATCTTGAAGAACTTAAAAACTGTAGAGCTTGATGTGGAGGTTAATACAAATGAACACTAACAACCATTAAAGCAGTTCAAATGTTATTGCTAGATAATCATCTTCAAATCATAGCCACTCGGCCACAATAGTCTATTCATCGTCTTCTAACCCTCATAATTCATAATTGTTCGGCCATCATATGATAAATATACAATTATCACTGCCCACCCATCATTATACAACCATTGTCTTTATCCCAACACCACTTCCAGCTTCACTGTATTTACAATCAACATGATTTTAGCACTTTATTTTTTTAATCACATCATCTCTAATTGAATAAAAAAGCTTTGTAATTTTACTTACATAGTGGAATATTTAATCTAAGTTCCTTCCCATATTTTTTTCTATTCCCAAATCTTTTACATAAAATTTTGAAGTTTTTATCTGCATGTGTGTCTGCAAGATATTCATGTAAGAATATAATGTAAATCCCACTTTATTATCTTGAATTTTCTTACTTATAATTTTTTGTTGTTATAAATGAAAAACATTGCTAATACTTTAAAATCACTTTGTCATGACCGATAACTAATTTTTCAATCAATAATAGCATATTTCAACTGAGCTTAACTTTAGAGATCAGCTTTGCAAAATGGAAGGGCATATTTATGAGTTGTTATAGAAATTACCAACATATGATATCATCATTCCATCATGCCATGATAAATTCGCCTACAACAAAATAAATATCATGCTAAGATTGATCAATTTGATGGCATCCATGCAAACCTCTCTCATTGCCATACTAGAGCTCCTTTACGATAGCCTCACCAGTATCTTCTTGATACTACTAGTTCAATCAACCATTATCATGTTCCCTGATCAACCTATAAACCTCTTATAATATTAGTTAATTCAACATAACATTATTAACTAAAGTTCAATATATATTTTCAGAGATTTTTTCTTAGAGAGAGATAAAAATAAACAACTCCTCGACATAACTTTCATAAGATGCTATCTTCTAAAATCATAGTTTAGTGGGGTTGAAGTCGCCTCCTATACATCAGTATAATGAGTTTTCTTTTTTTTACAAAAACACAAATAATTACATTACTATCATGCATGTTCAAAAGGCCCATGATGTGCTCTTTTATTAGGTCTTACCTACTAAGCTCAAGGATGATCAAGCTCCATCTCTATTTTATTCTCCCTATTAAGACTATCAATTCCTTCATCTATCTTGTTAAATTTTTTTGTTGAATAGTTCATGAGTAATTGAATAATCATCAAAAACTCATTGCATTTTACTATAATTCTTAAATAGTATTTTCAAATTATTCTTTTAAGGCATGTGAAATCACACAAGCATTTCTTGAGTTATTTTAAAGATTTTTTATAACTCATTGCATTTTTCTTAAGAGGACTTTGTTATAGCACTTTCATCCTTCATTAACCTGAGGGAATTCGCTCTTTTGTTTAGTTAATAAAATAGAAGCACAACTTAACGCATATAAGGTTGCTAATGCACATCAAAAGTAGTTTGAACAATCGTAAGTGTACTTTTAACTGTGTTGCACAAACATTATAATGAAGAAAATAATGATAGTCAAAACAGGAAAGATGCTAATTTCATCAAAATTAGTATGAGTCATCTAACAATATCCCATTAAATATATCTAAGGCTAATACTTTAATTAAGATTTAAAATTCTAAACACGTGAAGCTGGTTAGACTATTAAAAATTTTAAATGATGAAGATCAATTACAATGATTAAATTTCATAGTTTAAAATGATATTTAAAAGAATGATGTATTTATTTGAAACAAGTGATTAAGCATTTGATACGTCAAGACCATATGATTCATTATTTATACGAGTAATTCAAAATTAAATTAATAGTTTTAAAAATAAAAAATATCATCAAATTCATGTCAAAAGAAATTATCTAGAATATTAATAATATTATTAAAAATAACATCACAACTTAAAAAAATTATCTAGACTATGAGAATTAAATTATTCTTGATAATTTTTGCCTTAATGGAATACATTATCCACATCAAGTTTCCCTAATCATATGAGCTAAAATTGTCACTATCAATGCTATATAAAAAAATGATTGCCATAGGTAGTTTAGTGGATATTATATCCCCAATTATCTTCATTAACTCTAAATTAATTCAAGCTAATTAAGCTGCAATTTTATCTTTATAGCATTCAGGACTTTGGAGGACATAATACAAAAGTTCTTGGCATCAAACTCTTTCACTTGCTTTGGAAGAATTCAATCCAATCATTCTAGTACACAACATTTCAATATAAATGTAATATTTAATTAATAAATATTATCTAGTTTTATGGCTATTGCATCCATTCCTCCCTCAAAAATCATATTTTTTTTTTACATTAAAAGGCATCAGAGAAAGAAAAATCAATTGTTAGCTTACTCATGCTATTTCCAATAAACTCAACATGAAGATAACAACACTGAAGTAGCTTTAAGAAAATTGAGCTCCACATTTAATCTCTATCTTTCCAAGTCATAGTCTCTATCTCATAATGTAACTAAAAATTTATTCTTTTAAAGCTATTATGTATCCAATGTTTACCAATCAAAATTTTCTTTTGAAAATAATGTTAAATTTTATCTTTTTAACTAAAAAGATCTAAAGAGCACAAGAGATAGATAAGTCTTCGCTATAAATCTATGGAAAACATGCAAAGCTACTAGTCAACACCAAACATCAATGGAAAGCTAATAGTCAACACCTTATCTTAGTAACCGAGAATTTTATAATTTCTATTGTAGTCTTCGAACCCTAAAACTGTCACCTCAACGCTAATAAGCGATCTTCTTCACCTTGCAATTTGTTTTGATATTCAATAATATAAACTCTTTCATGACTACAATACATCTTAAGTAACTTTAGAAATATTAAACCAACACCACCACTTAACCTCACCAATGTGAACACCAAAACCACTATCAAGCTGAAAAATTAAGCCATATTTTTATTGACACACATATATATAGATAATTAAAACAAAGATTGAAAGATAAGGTTAAAAAATGTATGAAAGGACCTACATCACTAAATTGTCTTTCCAATGTCATCAAGTGTGTTGGAAAATTTAATTGTTCAACACTTTAACAAAAAATATTCTATGATCATGCAATTTAGAATTTATTGAACAATAATCACTTAAGAAATTTTATAGAAATGGGAAAAATACCAATTTTTTTGTGCAACATTGGCATGGCATTTAGAGCTACTACAAAAAGATTAAATTTGTTTTAATAAATATGCGAGCAATGAATAATTCTTTGTAAATTTTCCACCCCATAAAACAATTTATGAAAATGACTTAATATGTTAGCTATGTCCACAAAATAAAAAAGGGCCTGTTTAACAATGTTTGCTTAAGTGTCTAAAATCAAATTTATATAAAATTGAATAATTTGGAGTAAAATATTTTAATAATTTATACTCTAGTTATCATGCCGATGACGACAACAACAACAATAACAACAAGTCTTCATTCCGCTAAGTGGGGTTCATTTACATGCTTCTCTTTTACCGACCAACATTCTACGTCATGAAGCACTGCAAGTCTCGCCAATATCTTATAAAAATTTTCTTTAAGCATAAGCGATACTTTTCTATCACACAGTAGGTCAAATGCATTGCTCCGCTTCAACCATTCAACTTGAATTCTACTAATAACATCTCCATCCATATCACCATCACTTTAAACAATAGACGTCATAGATCCAAAACATTCACTCTTTTTAATAACTTGATCATTCATTATTAAAACCCCAGTAAAAGATTTACTACCACTAAAATTACATTCATATACTCAATTTTAAATCTACTCAAACTAAAGCCTTTAGACTTTCAAGTTGAACTCCATACTTCAAGTTTTTTTTTGAACTCTCTCTAATCTTATCCATAAGAAAGATGTCATCAAGGAAAAGCATACGCCAAGATACATCCTCTCGTAAATGCCCAATAAAAACATCCAAAACGAAAGCAAAAAAACATGGGTTAAAGCCAATCCTCATGTACTCTAACTGAATAGGAAAATACTTGATCAATCCTCATTGTGTTATAACACAAGTAACGACTCTAGTATAGATGTCTTTAATGGCTTGAATATAAGTCATATCAACACATTTCCTTTTAAAAACATTCCAAAGTACTCTGTAGATCCTCCGTACTCTCTTTGTACTTCTTTATCAAACCTCCCAATAAATATGTAACTTTCATAGTAGACTTGTTTGGTATGAATTCAAACTAATTTTGAAAAAATTTTGCATCACAATGTAAACCTATTTTTCAATTACTCTCTACCTTAACTTTAATGTATAAGGCATTAACTTATATCATCTATAATTTGCACTCTTGTGCATCCTCTTTATTCTCAAAATCAGGAATAAAGAGGATAGCAATGGGAGAAATCTAAAGAGCTTAAAATCACTTGGTTTTAAGATTATTAAAGTACATCAATATTTAAAAAATAGTACATGATTAAACAATCAAGGTGAGTTATTTTATTTGTCCGATTGTTTCGTTATCTTCACTAGATTTATCAAAAATATCAATCATAAAAATTATAAATAGAGCTTCATTCTCCACCTAAAGAGACTAGACATGAGTTTAAACAAATCTTAGAGATTTGAAGAACTCTAAAGCTATACCTTCTAAAACTAACTATTAACCATATTACTCAACTATCGTCGTCCGACTGTCATTGTCTCATTGTCACCATCTAATCACAGCCACATTCCCACCATATTCCATTGACCATTATTCAACCTCCATTCGACTGTCATTTTTTGATCTTTAGTATTTATCTCTTATTGTCCACTTATCATCTCCAAGATTGATATCATCGTATAGTAGTCATTATTCCTCAATTACTTCAGATTCTATTATATCTATAGAAGATCAAATTTAAGTTACTTTTNGAAGTTATAAATAGAGCTTCATTCTCCACCTAAGGAGACTAGAAATGAGTTTAAACTTATCTTAGAGATTTGAAGAATTCTAAAGCTATTCCTTCTAACACTAACGATCAACCATCATTATTCAACTATTGTCGTCCGACTGTCATTGTCTCATTGTCACCATCTAATCACAGCCACATCTCCACCATATTCCATTGACCATTATTCAACCTCCACTCGACTGTCATTTTTCGATCTTTAGTATTCATCTCTCATTGTCCACTTATCATCTCCAAGATTGATATCATCCTATAGTAGTCATTATTCCTCAATTACTTCAGATTCTATTATATCTATAGAAGATCAAATTTAAGTTACTTTTATTTTGTGAAATAAAAAGAAATTATTTTATTAAAATTTAATTCACCAAAATATTACAGCAAAGAATAAATGTGTTAAAAAAATAACATGAAATAGCAAAAGGTAATTAAAACCACAAGTGCCCAATAACAGAAAATAAAGAGCAGGAANTAACATGAAATAGCGAAAGGTAATTAAAACCACAAGTGCCCAATAACAGAAAACAAAGAGCAGGAAGAAGAACATCTCACGTGATTTTACCTTAAAACTAACCCTAGGGCCAACGTCTACGCCTGCCTAACCCCCCAGTTAGGAACCCACAATTTAGAATAAAATGACTTCAATGGGGCAGAAGTCCTACACCGATACATTTTCCTTTCAGATAAGTGTAAACTTACGTACTCTCCTACATCATGTGACTAACTTCTTTAATTACGCACACTCTGGTTTCAAGCGAGCGTAACCCAAGCTATTTTAATCAAAAGAAAATTTCTTATCACCAAAGATCTTCCAAATTTTGAAGGTAATCAGAAAAGATCACCTTCTATAAAGCTTACAATATCTCTATATAAATGATATGCACAATGAAAATTTACCAACAAAATACAAGTTCCTTATATGTATGTATATATTTTTGCTTNCTCTTCCAAATTTTGGAGGTAATCAGAAAAGATCACCATCTATAAAGCTTACAACATCTCTATATATTATGATATGCACAATCAAAATTTACCAACAAAATACAAGTTCCTTATATGTATGTATATATTTTTGCTTATATTAATATTGCATACAACATTATTTTCCAAACAAAAGTGATTTTATAGATGTCACAAGTCTATCACCCTCACAACACATACAATGATTTTATAGATTGATAAGCTCACAATAATATCCAATTTATATGAAATCAAATATAAAGAACTGGTCTGAATTGCATATGAATTGTTATAAGAGGAATATCTCTTCTAGCCTTAATAAGCCATGCCTTGGAGGCTTCCACAACCAACTCTATAAAACTTATAGGGTATACGTTTAGAGGCTTCATTTGAATTCTCTTGATGGTAAGATGATTTCAACACTAACTGTATATATATATATATATATAACATCTAGGGCTACTGGTACTTTTTTTTCTTTAGTTCCTTATTTTGTGTGCTTCAGTCTCAATCCTAGAACATCAAATGCAAGCTACCCATCTTTAGAGGGACTCAGGCTGTAATAATTTTTAGGGATAATTATATACAAATCACCCAAAATATTAATATTTACAAATTAACCGACAGGTGATTTTTTTGAACTACCGAACATATATATTTATACGTGCTACGATCAAATTATTGAGAATTTAAGGAAAAAAAAATGTGTTGAGGTTTTACCATGAATTTTGATATTTGAGTGAGAATTTGAAAAATGGATGAAAGAGGCCCGTCGATTTGTAAATAGGAAGTTACAACAACAGAATCAAATACAAGAGACTGAATAAATAATGCATTATTTACTAGTAAATTACCAAATTCACTTGGTAAGAACACTATAATTTAGATAAGCCCACCAAGTACTCCTCCTTACGGTAAAACTCAATACACGAAAATAGAGATAATAATACTACTTCCACTAAAAAATCACATGTAAATCAGACAGTCATGAATGCAATGAAAAATTATCAAAGAATAGAGTTACAGAATTGGTTTTTTTCTGTAACTCAAAATGAGACTTTCTGTGAGTTTCTCTGAAACAAAACTTTGCATAATAAAATGGCAACTTATGTGAAAACTACAGATGGATGATTGCTTACTGCTGCCTCACTCTCTCTTCTGATGTCTGCTCCCAGTGACAAAAGCTTTTCCTCAAATCTTTCATAACCACGATCAATTTGAGCAATATTTTCAACTTCAGTAATTCCAGAAGCTGCCATTCCAGCCAAAACCAGTGCAGCTCCGCCTCTCAAATCAGCTGCTCGAACCCGGCCACCAGAAAGCGCAATTCTGAGTAATGTGTGGAGAAAATGAGAATGCATTGGAAACGGAAGTAGAAAATTGCAGAGTTGTTATTGAAGATGAAATATATAAATTCTAAATTACACCCAAAGGTACCTTTCAGGTTTTGTTCCTCCAATAAAAGCCGAATTGCCACTGAGCTTTATTTCTGCGCCGAGTTTCTTCAGCTCTTTGACTGAGAACATCAGAATGCAAATTTAACAGTTTTAAGTTGTTAAGTTTTCGATAAACGTGTCATTAAAAAAAAACAGGAAAAAATAAATGGTGGCTGGATTACTTGTCCTTTGTTCATAATATTATTTCCAAGATATAGTTTGTTGAAATGAACATGCCGCAAGATGTAATATGAAGGCATCATGAGGATGGAGAATAAAAATATGCAACGAAATAAAACATAAAAGAGAGAACAAACACCATGAAAATCACCAAGATTTAAGTCACAAAGTATATGCTCATAAATTAGAAAAAAGGATTTGATCCACCAAAACAAAGAAGTTTTAATTGTGATGCACAATATAAGAGCACTTACCATCCATTTCTCAATTTTCAAGTACACCAAAACACAAAGGAATAAACTTCAAGTATCTTGCACCTAGAGATTATTATTTGCTCTTTTTACATAATACTATTTCAAACATATAGATTTCTTAAAATGAAGATGCCATGAGAAATGAGACGAAAGCATCATGAGGATCGAACATAATCGCTACAAAATAAAACATGAAAGGGAGAAAACACACACCGTGTAAAACACCAAGATTTAAGTCACAAAACCTATGCCAACAAGAGGAAAAAGAATTTAATCCACTCAACAAAGAAGCTCTAATTGTGATGCACAAAAATAATAGCACGCATCATCCATTTCTCAATTCTCAAGTACACTAGCACATAAAAAGAAAAAACTTCAAGAAGCTTACACCTAGAGATTACTTCACTCTTAGAAAACTTCTCCTTGCATGCACCACAAAGCCATTACTTCCTCTAATAAATCCAAAATCCAAAATCCAAGAGCATGCAAGAGAGATTTATATTGCCCGTTATCAAAACACAGACCAAATTGGGGGTGTGATCTTAAAAGAAAATCAGCACGCACGGTAGAAATAATAGGATATCCCATAAGGGATTGTCAATTAACAATTATTCCAACTGACTCAATATTGCAAAAAATTAGGTCCCCATTTTTTTCATCTTCAAGCTAAAACTCCCAAAGCACTAAAGAGCACAGTATTGCAAGATCACATCAAGCTAAGATGCATCAAAAGTGAATAACCAGAGACCTCTGTGGCACAAATGTTACATCTGAAGAGATAACCCTAAATTTAACAAGCATCTGCCGCTAAATTTTCATACACCTATATTAGTCATGTCCTCACTCCGAATGCTATAATGATTTAACCTGGCATTACAATAGACTATGCAAAGGAAACATGATCCAACTGATCATCAAAAGTCTTTCCATTATCTCATGTAGGTATTTGCTATGAATTTTTTACTACATCCTCAAAGCTAACTTTCCTCAGCTTCTGCGAAATGTTATCAGCAATTAAGTTTGTCAAAAATGAACATCGTTTGCAAACAACTACAAGAAAGAATTGTTCAAAACCTAATATGTACATTCATAATCTGAGCTTATATAGGTAATTACAACATTTTACAAATAACCCCATAGATTTCTCCAATTCTTAACACTCCCCCTCAAGGTGGGCAAAAAATATCCACTAAGCCCATCTTATCACATAACCTAGACAAATCTAATGAACTAAGTACTTCAGTGAGGCAGCCAACCACTTGCTCTCTAGTGACTACAATTCAGCTCCAGTAGCCCATTACTCAACTTTTTCCTGATGAAGAATCCATCACTCTCCACATGGTTGGTTCTATCATGTTGCACTGAGTTGTTGGCAATGTTGATTACCGACTTGTTGTCGCATCACAATTCCATTTGAATTCCTTAGTTCACCTTGAGCTCGACCAATAAGACTCTCAGCCACATCATCTCGGCAACTCCTAAAGTCATAGCCTTGTACCATGCCTCTACTGTTGATGTTGCTACTACAGACTGTTTCTTGCTCTTCCAATATACCAAGTTGTCCACTTATGAACATGCAGTATCCTAAGGTAAATTTGTTGACATCTGCACAACTCGCCCAGTCATCATCACAAAAGCCCTCAATGTCCACATGACCATTCTTCCTGAAAAACCCCTTTTTTGGTGCACTCTTCAGATATTTCAGAATCCGATACACTGCATCCATATGACCCATCCTTGGATCATACATGTAGCGGCTCACCACGCTCAATGCAAAAGAGATGTCGGGTTGAATTTGACACGGATAGATCAAACACCTCGCCAATCTATGGTACCTCTCACAGTCAACTACTTCTTCTGCCTCTACACTCAGGTTGGTTTTTTGGTCAATTGGAGAGAATGTAGGTTTCCACCCCCAACATCTTTGTTTCCATGATAAGATGTAGTACATAATTTCTCTCGGAGAAGATCATCCCCTCAGGTCCAAGAGTCACTTCAATCCCAAGAAATTATTTGAGTTTTCTAAGATTCTTCACCTCAAATTCATAGCTAAATCTTAAATTTTATTAAGCAATCTCTGTCTCATCATCAATGGTGACAATGATGTCATCAACATACACAAGTAAAGTGATACGAACTTTATGTTATCGGAAAAACACCGTATGGTCTGCATTGATCTTCTAATATCACATGCCCACGATAGCATTTCTAAACTTGTCAAACCAGGCTAGAGGAGACTGCTTCAAGAAATACCGTGACTTCCTGAACCTACACACCTTGCCCACCGTCTAGACTGCATCGAATCCTAATGTTACCTCAATATATTCCTCCTACATAAACTCATCATGAAGAATTACGTTCTACACATCGAGTTGGTGTTAACCTCCACTCACCATTTACTGCAAGAAAAATCAGTGTCCTCACTGTACTCATCTGTGCTACCGATACAAAGGTTTCATCATAGTCAATGTCATTTGCCTTACTATACCATTTTGCCACCAATCGTGTTTTGTGTCGCTCCACCTTCCTTTGTGGAGTTTGCTTCACTGTGAAGATATATTTGCCACCAACTAGCTTTCTCTTGCTGGTAGTGACACTATCTCCCAAGTTTGATTTTTACCGAGAGCTTTAAGCTCTTCATGTGCACTTTTCACTTAGGATCTATTTTAACAATCTATCAGCACTTGGGTATAAAGACAGTGCCCAAAGATGCAATGAAAGCTCCATACAAAGATGATATGTTAGAATATGAAACAAAGTTAGCAATGTCATGTTCAAGAACCCAAAAAAATTGGGAGAATGTCCCGCATTGCTGTGAGAGGTCCGACTTAAAGTTGGGGGGTTTGGTAAAGAAAGAAAAGGAATAACATCACCTGAAAGTTCTAAGTCGAATAAGGATGGTGTAGGTGTCTCAAGAGTCAAGAAAGATCGGGACGAGAGACTTGCTAACACAAGTGGCAATGTAGGCACTGTTTCCTCATTTTATTTTGTTCTTCGTGTATACATCCTTAGCCCACATTCAGCCTAAATCTCACAACCTCTGGGTTCACTCTCCTCATTTTTCGGTTTCTCAACTGATTCATCTCACATCACAGAACAAGGCATTACTCCCTCGCGTACCATTCTCTCACCATTGCTACTCACCCTACCTTGCCTCATATCTCCAGTATCTGGCGAGTCACCAAAGGGTGGGGTCACCTCTTGGGTGTAGCATGGTTTAAGTTCTCTAAATGACACATTCATGCTCATAAACAGTCTTTTTTCTATCGGACTCCAGCAAACGTATCCCTTCTGCAAAACAGAATAATCTACGAGCACACATTTCATAACTTTGGGATCCAGCTCCCCTATCGATGGTTTGTTATTCTTCACAAAAGATATATATCTAAACACCTTCAATGAGAGAATCTCGTTATTATCTCCTCTTAACATCCGACAAGAAGGCTTCCAATCCAACACCCATGTTGATCAATTGAGCAGTTGTCAAAATTGTTTGTCTGAATAAGTGTTTTAGGGTATTTATTGTGATCAACATACTTCGGAAAACCTCATGAATGCATCTATTGATGATGTATATGTTGGACTAACAAGTAATCCCAAAATATTTTGTTGATATACTCTATCTCATTATCAGACCTCAATGCCTTCAATAATGGACCACATTAAATCTGAATTGTCCTGTGAAGTCTAAACAAGCAAACACACCATTCTTATTTTCCATTGAATAAAACCAAATAACAGGAGAAAAACAATCAACAAAGATCACAAAATATCAATAACCATTCATAGAACTTGTAAAATAAAATTCTCAAATATCACATGTTGAGATGCGCCAGAATCTACTATCCATTCTGATTATTTTGTGATAAAAATAGAGGCAAAAACATGTGTATAACAAGTACATTTGTCAGAGTAAGCATAAGTAGCAATGTTACTCTTTGATGATGACCGGTTGGAAGAATCCTCAACTATATTTCATGCTACTTTCTGCTTTCTTTTCAACAATTTCAGACACTCGTGATCCTCATTGATAAAAATCACAACCGTCTCTACCTCCTTTGACGACCATGATCAAAGATTCTACCCTATCCAAGTCAACCTGTCTCTCTGTCCCAAAGCATGTCTTGCATAGATGTCTGACTTCACCACAGTTGTAGCACTTGCAACTCTCCTGGACACCTATCATACCTAAGGGCAAACAACATTGATCATGCACCCGGAAATACACTCAGCTCAGAGTGTAGCTTCATGCGACTATCTTCCTATATCATTGCAGCAACTGTCTCATCCAGTGTGAGGATAGTCACCTAAGCTAAGAGGATTAATCTCTGATCAAAGGTCGGGTTCATATGGGCTAGTAGGCTGTCAAAACGGCTCGTTGTTTGCGAACAGCTCGTGTTCGGCTCGTTAAGATGCTCGTGTTCGGCTCGTTAATTTCGTTCGATAAGTTAACGAGTCAAACACGAAGTAAGATGTGTTCGTTCGTGTTCGGCTCGTTTTGGCTGAAATACTACTCATCAAGTTTTTATATATATATATATATATATATANTAGGTATTTGATATGAAGTTTTTACTACATCCTCAAAGCTAACTTTCCTCAGCTTCTGTGAAATGTTATCAACAACTAAGTTTGTCAAAAATGAACGTTGTTTGCAAACAACTACAAGAAAGAATTGTTCAAAACCCAATTTTTACATTCATAATCTGAGCTTAAATAGGTTCTTACAACATTTTACAAATAACCGCATAGATTTCTCCAATTCTCAACACTCCCCCTCAAGGTGGGCAAAAAATAACCACTAAGCCCATCTTATCACATAACCTAGACAAATCTAATGAACTAAGTACTTCAGTGAGGCTGCCAACCCACTTGCTCTCTAGTGACTACAATTCGACTCTAGTAGCCCATTACTCAACTTTTTCCTGATGAAGAATCCATCACTCTCCACATAGTTTGTTCTATCGTGTTGCACTGAGTTGTTGGCAATGTTGATTACCGACTTGTTGTCGCATCACAACTACATTTGAATTCCTTGGTTCACCTTGAGCTCGACCAATAAGACTCTCAGCCACATCATCTCGGCAACTTCTAAACTCATAGCCTGTACCATGCCTCCACTGTTGACGTTGCTACTACAGACTGTTTCTTACTCTTCCAAGATACCAAGTTGTCCCCTTACGAACATGCAGGATCCTGAGGTAAATTTGTTGTCATCTGCACAACTTGCCCAGTCATCATCATAAAAGCCCTCAATGTCCACATGACCATTCTTCCTGAAGAACCCCTTTTTTGGTGCACTCTTCAGATATCTCAGAATCTGATACACTACATCCATATGACCCATCCTAGGATCATGCATGTAGCGGCTCACCACGCCCAATGAAAAGAGATGTCGGGTTGAATTTGACGTGGATAGATCAAACAACCCGCCAATCTCTGATACCTCTCATAGTCAACTACTTCTCATGCCTCTACACTCAGTTTGGCTTTTTGGTCAATTGGAGAGAATGTAGGTTTCCACCCCCAACATCTTTGTTTCCGTGATAAGATGTAGTACATAATTTCTCCGGGAGAAGATCATCCCCTCAGGTCCACAGGTCACTTCAATCCCAAGAAATTATTTGAGTTTTCTAAGATTCTTCACCTCAAATTCATAGCTAAATCTTAAATTTTATTAAGCAATCTCTGTCTCATCATCAATGGTGACAATGATGTCATCAACATACACAAGTATAGTGATATGAACTATATGTTATCGGAAAAACACCGTATGGTCTGCAGAGTAGATCAACTTAAGAACTCTCATGCCCAAGATAGCATTTCTAAACTTGTCAAACTAGGCTAGAGGAGACTGCTTCAACAAATACCGTGACTTCCTGAACCTACACACCTTGCCCACCGTCTAAACTGTATCGAATCCTGATGTTACCTCAATATATACCTCCTACATAAACTCACCATGAAGAATTACGTTCTACACATCGAGTTGGTGTTAACCTCCACTCTCCATTTACTGCAAGAAAAACCAGTGTGCTCACTGTACTCATCTGTGCTACCGGTACAAAGGTTTCATCATAGTCAATGTCATATGCCTTACTATACCATTTTGCCACCAATCGTGTTTTGTGTCGCTCCACCTTCCTTCGTTCAGTTTGCTTCACTGTGAAGATATATTTGCCACCAACTGGCTTTTTCCTTGCTGGTAGAGACACTATCTCCCAAGTTTGATTTTTACCAAAAGCCCTAAGCTCTTCATGTGCACTTTTCACTTAGGATCTATCTTAACAATCTGTCAGCACTTGGGTATAAAGACAGTGCCCAAAGATGCAATGAAAGTTTCATACAAAGATGATATGTTAGAATATGAAACAAAGTTAGCAATGTCATGTTCAAGAACCCAAAAATTTGGGAGAATGTCCCGCATTGCTGTGAGAGGTCCGACTTAAAGTTGGGGGGTTAGGTAAAGAAAGAAAAGGAATAACATCACCTGAAAGTTCTGAGTCGAATGAGGATGGTGTAAGTGTCTCAAGAGTCAGGAAAGATCGAGACAAGAGACTTGCTAACACAAGTGGCAATGTAGGCACTGTTTCCTCACTTTATTTTGCTCTTCGTGTATACATCCATAGCCCACATTCAGCCTAAATCTCACAACCTCTGGGTTCACTCTCCTCATTTTTCGGTTCCTCAACTGATTCATCTCACATCACAGAACAAGGCATTACTCCCTCGCGTACCATTCTCTCACCATTGCTACTCACCCTACCTTGCCTCATATCTCCAGTATCTGGCGAGTCACCAAAGGGTGGGGTCACCTCTTGGNCATCTGGCGAGCCACCAAAGGGTGGGGTCACCTCTTGGGTGTAGTATGGTTCAAGTTCTCTAAATGATACATTCATGCTCATAAACAGTCGCTTTTCTATCAGAACTCCAGCAAACATACCCCTTATGCAAAACAAAATAATCTACGAACACACATTTCATAACTCTAGGATCCAGCTCCCCTATCGATGGTTTGTTATTCTTCACAAAAGATATATATCTAAACACCTTCAATGAGAGGATCTCGTTATTATCTCCTCTTAACATCCGACAAGAAGACTTCCAATCCAACACTCATGTTGATCAATTGAGCAGTTGCCAAAATTGTTTGTCTGAATAAGTGTTTTAGGGTATTTATTGTGATCAACATACTTCGGGCAACCTCATGAATGCATCTATTGATGTTGTATATGTTGGACTAACAAGTAATCCCAAAATACTTTGTTGGTATACTCTATCTCATTATCAGACAATGCCTTCAATAATGCACCACATTGAATTTGAATTGTCTTGTGAAGTCTATTAAACAAGCAAACACATCATTCTTATTTTCCATTGAATAAAACCAAATAACACGAGAAAAACAATCAACAAAGATCACAAAATATCAATAACCATTCATAGAACTTGTAAAATAAAATTTTCAAATATCACATGTTGAGATGCGCCAGAATCTACTATCCATTCTGATTATTTTGGGATAAAAATAGAGGCAAAAACATGTGTATAACAAGTACATTTGTCAGAGTAAGCATAGGTGCCAATGTTACTCTTTGATGATGACCGGTTGGAAGAATCCTCAACTATATTTCATGCTACTTTCTGCTTTCTTTTCAACAATTTTAGACACTCGTGATCCTCATTGATAAAAATCACAACCGTCTCTACCTCCTTTGCTACCATCAAATTTGTTGCGACCACCACGACCATGATCAAAGATTCTACCCTATCCATGTCAACCTGTATCTCTGTCCCAAAGCATGTCTTGCTTAGATGTCTGACTTCACCATAGTTGTAGCACTTGCAACTCTCCTGGACACCTATCATACCTAAGGGCAAACAACATTGATCATGCACCCGGAAGTACACTCAGCTCAGAGTGTAGCTTCATGCGACTATCTTCCTATATCATTGCAGCAATTGTCTCATCCAGTGTGAGGATAGTCACCTGAGCTAAGAGGATTAATCTCTAATCAAAGGTCGGGTTCAGATGGGCTAGAAACTGTAATCTTCATCAGTGTAAGCAATTTATTTATTCAATCATGTTCAACTTATTTTAACTCAAATTAATTAAGCAATTAAATAAATAATATTAATCATAAACTTTTTAAATTGATTTTTATGTTATATTTAAAAATATAAATTTTTTTACTATTTTTTAAATCATTCGAGCATATTTGTGCCGAACGCGAGTTAAAAAAGAACAAACGAATTTGAATCAACAGAAACACGAATAAATTATTCACAAGTTATTTTGAACATGAGTCTATTTAAAATAAAAAAAATTCGAACAAGCTAAACCCAAGCACTGAGCTAGCTCAACAGCAGCCATATTTATTATGAAAGAGAGAAAAAATCTTATTCAAACAATTATTATGATAAAATAAAAAAATAAGAAATTAAATAAGAAATAATAAAAAAATCGTAAGATAAATAAGAGATAATTTTGAAATATTTTAAATTTGTATTAAAATCATTCATTCTAACATTTAGGTACAATTTTTATTGGCATTTTTTAAATGAAATAGTTCATGAGCTAACAGGTCAACTCTAGATAGCTCAAACTTGGCTCATTAGTTCATTAAACTCAACTCACAAGTTGTTATTGAGCCAAGCGCCTGAGCCAAATCACAAGTTGACTTCTTAGTTACACTTTCATATACATCTTTTAAAGTTTAGTAGATGGCATGTTAACTATAGGGGTTGATACTATAAAAATTAAAGGAGTTTGACATGAGAATTTCGAAAGTAGCCAAAAAAAATTCTCAATGTAAAGGATCGTAATAAAGAGATGTATACATTAATTTCTTCATAATTATATATATACAAAAGATGCTAAATTAAATATAATAAAGGTAAATATTATAGATATATTTACCTTTATATCTATAATGTTAAATATGAAATAAGAGAGAGAAATGTGGCTTGCTGACTCTTTCAAATTATCTAAAAAATATATGTAAAAGTCTGGCAAGAAAAAANAACGGCGCAGTAACACGAGGGAATATTCTCTCCCGTGTTATTCTTGTGTTATTGTGTGTTATTCATGTGTTATTCATGTGTTATTGTGTTATTAAAACACCAGGAATATTCCCAGGATACAATAACACATGAATAACACACAATAACACATGAATAACACGGGGAGAATATTTTTCGTGTTACTGTTTCATTTTTTTTTCTGCATCACGCGGAATATCGTGACGTGAATTCATTGGGTGTAGCTTGCATCTCTCTCGCTCCCCACTTCTCGAGATTTACGAGCCATCTCCAACCTGACGACGCTGCTTCCTCCGACGATAGGGTTTTTTTCGTATTCAATGGGCGCTTCTTATACACCGACGATCCGTTTTTCTTTACTCTCGTTAGCTGAATGCGGGCGATCACAAAGGATTGGAAACCTAGCTCGAGTCAGGAGTCGGAACGAAGCATAAGAACTAGAATCAGAAAGAAGTAATTGCAATGTTATTGCGGGATCCCGTACACCGCGCCGTGTGCTCCCTGCTAGCATTGTGGCAGGACGAGGGTCATTAACAAGACATTCGGAACGAATTCGGCGTTATTGACACTCTATGCGGTAACTCTGTGTTTCGCTCATCGACAATATTCATTTGGAAGCCTGAACCATAAAATACTAGCAGTGTTGAAATTGGTTAGCTGTATTAAGTCTTAGCAGTCTAAAATTAGTTGGACTGCTGCGATCGACGAACTGAACCTCCATTTTGGAAGGCCGGCTGGGACAGGTGAACTAGACGAAGGATGTCTTTGAAGGCTGCTCTGCTCCGAGCCATTCTTTGATTCCGATATGTGGATGGACGTGGTTTGTCGGTGAGTGCAGAAAAAGATTTTGAAGCCTGGTTTGTTCCTTCTTTGTTTCTTGTCTGTGGTGGAACTTTATGAAGTTGTTTTCTTCTTCGGATGATTTTTGAACAGCTTTTTTGCCGCATTACTTTAAGAAACACAATTATATTATTGTCATGATCATTGTTTTTTTTTTGCATCCTAATATCAATTTTTAGGTCAAATTGGGACGGCTGCAGCTCTGAAGGTTGTGAAGCTNTGCATCCTAATATCAATTTTTAGGTCAAATTGGGACGGCTGCAGCTCTGAAGGTTGTGAAGCTGCTGCATAATTTTTTTTTTTTTAAAGTTTCTGTTGTTAAAACAATATCTGTTGATTGAAAAATTCAGCAGTTAAACCATTTTATTGTAACCATAAAAGGTCAAATTCTATTAATGCCCTCATATATTGCAATGCATAAATTTGGCTATTAAAATTTCAAATAAAATGAAGTGCACACATATTTTTTTATATAAAATATTAAACTATAGATAGCCATTTTAATAAATTTAATTCAAATTTATTCAATATTTTAAATATAAAAATAAAATAAATAAATATTACATATAATTCTATGACTTGGTGTTATTATGCTGTTATTATAAAAGGAGAAGATATTGAATAAAACTATTGTTAATATTGATATAATTAAATATTTTAAATTAAATAAAATTTCATATCTCAAAAAGAACTTTCATAATCATATTCAATCATTAATCAAAGTGTCTAAATAAGTATACATCTCTTAAGGCTGCGAACAATATGAAAAGTTTGGTAAATCAGGAATCAAACTTAAAATCCTTAGGAGTTAGCTATTCATCAATCAATGCTTACAATGAAAAGAAAAGAAAAAAATCAATAATTTGAATAATATTTAAAGAGTTTACACGAGCTATCATAATTACATCAAAACTATAATTTGAATAANCTTCTTTTTCTCATCCAACTCCTCCACCTCGCCATTTTACATTCCCGGCGGCCGGATATTTCGCCTGAGCACATTGACGTCGCCAGACAACGAGCGTTGCCGCTGTTCGAGGAGGTGCGTGCATCTTTTACCTTGTGGGTTCCCCTCCTTCGTCATCATCGAGCAACCTCTCTCGCGAAGGTACCTTTTTTTGTGTCACATATTTTTATATGCTAAATTATTTATTTTCTGGTAATTTGCATACCTCCCTGATTCCCATCTCCTATTCTCATCGTTGCGTGATTCATTGTGGGATACACTGGAGCACGTGCTCGACGTCGACGGCTTGGAGCAAGTAAAGAGAACGCGCCTGTAACCTTCACGGTGGTGAGATCCCTAAACTCCTAGCTAGCCTTAAGTTTAGTGGTGTCTAGGCATGTGGGTTTGATCGCCCACAAGGGGTGCGTGCACCGGCATGGGTCGGCGCGACGACGTGCCTGCGTGATGGATAATCAATTTCTTAGAGCTAACATTTAGGTTATGACTTCATATGCGTAACCAAACGCTCTCCGTAGAGCCGAGTGTCTCCCATTTTTTGTGAGCCTTAGCACAAGTCCTGATGGGTCGGAGTCCCTCACTCCCCTTGCTTTGGGTTTCCCCAGCTTTACTTGGAGAAGCTAGGGGGTCGGACTTGGCAAAGCGAGAGAAGCTTTGTAGTTGGCTCGCTTTGTAAAGTCTGGAGGAGTTCGTGAAATGGTAAAAGCTTTGTAGCTAACACATTTTGTGACGCCGTGGAGAGTTTTCCCTTCGGAGATCCGGGGAGAAAACTCCCCACATTCCCTCACCAAAACAAGAGGCGACGATGTCGCATATCCAAGGGTCTAAATCTTAGGTTTCCTAGGTGAGGTTGTTAGTACGAGCGTGGCTCGCTATCATATGTGGGCATTTGCACCTCATTTTTTGCATATGTGTGTCTTGCATTGTTACATATAATGTGTCATATATCACACTTGCACTTGCACCTTGCACCATGCACCTTGCACTTGCACTTGCACTTGCACTTACACTTGCACTTGCACTTGCACCTTGCACCTTACACCTTGCACTTGCACTTGCACTTGCACTTGCATCTTGCACCTTACACCTTGCACTTACACTTGCACTTGTACGTGCACCGATGCCACTTGTGCCTCAATCGGTTATCCCGAACCGGTCACATCACTTATGCTTTAGCCAGCTACCCCGGTCCGGTTGGCACAGTACTTTGGTTNAGCTTTGTAGCTAGCACATTTCGCAACGCCGTGGAGTGTTTCCCCCTCGGAGATCCGGGAAGAAACTCCCCACATTTCCTCACCAAAACAAGAGGCGGCGATGCCGCATTTCCAAGGGTCTAAACCTTAGGTCTCCTAGGTGAGGTCATTAGTACGAGTGTGGCTCGCTATCATGTGTGGTCATTTGCACCTCATTGTTTGCATATGTGTGTCTTGCATCGTTACATATTGTGTGTCTATATTACACTTGCACTTGCAGCTTGCACCTTGCACCTTGCACCTTGCACTTGCACGTTGCACTTGCATCTAGCACCTTGCACTTGCACGTTGTACTTGCACTTGCATCTTATATCTTGCACTTGCACCTGCACCGACACCACTTGTGCCTCGATCGGTTATCCCAAATCGGCCACATCACTAGTGTTTCAGCCGGCTACCCCGGTCCGGTTGGCACAATACTTTGGTTTGATCGGATGCTCCATCCCGATAGACCTACCACTTGCTCGTTTGCATGTTGTGTATGTACATGTACATGTTTGTTTGCATGATCAATATCATCTACTTGAGTTGTATTTCTTCGGGTCACTGCCTTACCGGCATACCTCTTTTCGGGTCCCTGCCGCTACGGCATGCCTAACTCTGGGTCACTACCTTACCGGTATACCCTCTTTTCGGGCCCCTGCCGCTACGACATGCCTACCTTTGGGTCACTGCCTTACCGGGATATCCTCTTTTCGGGCTACTGCCGCCACGACATGCCCACCTTCGGGTCACTGCCTTATCGGCATACCCTCTTTTCGGGCCCCTGCCACTNATGCCACGGCATGCCCACCTTCGGGTCACTGCCTTATCGGCATACCCTCTTTTCGGGCCCTTGTCACTACGACATGCCCATTCCTACGAGTCACTGCCTTCATGGCATACTCTTTGTCACTACTTATACGTTCTGATTTTCCTGCGTTAGCATTTGCATTTGCATGTTTGCATGGATAGCGAGTCAGGTTCGTTAGAAGAATGATCCCGTGTTGGTCGCGAAGCCTTAACGAGCATTGCTTGTTGGGTTGATCCCAGTGAGCAATGCGAGTTAAGTCATCGGGATTGACACGAGNTTGTTCTGATTTTCATGCATTAGCATTTGCATTAGCATTTGCATTTGCATATTTGCACGGATAGCGAGTCAGGTTTGTTAGGAGAGTGACCCTGTGTTGGTCGCGATGCCTTAACAAGCATTGCTTGCTGGGTTGATCCTAGTGAGCAATGCGAGTTAAGTCATCGGAACTGACATGAGTATGATTGTGTTCAGAATCCTATGAATCTAACTAGTGTCATTCCCTTTTGTGACACTCTTTAGATTTTTTTGGATCCTTAGGATGGGGCCAATAAATTGACCCCGTCAAAGTCATACCATACCAAAACTTACCCCTCACTTATATATTAGGTCGATGCACTTTCTTGATAGATGGTGTGCTAGGCTAGGATTTAGGGTGCTAGATAGTCATTTTGATGTCTGGCTATTGTTCTCTGTTAGATTGGTTGCCCTAGCCAGATATCTTTCTTTTGCATTATGCTTGTGATGTGTCTGCATGTTTCATATGTGTGGTAGTGTGTTAGGGCGTTCTTCTGCAGGGAGCTATGCCAATTTTCATACACACACACACACAGGTACCGCTATGGGGGGAGCAAGTAATGATTTCTGACCCTTTTGCTTGCAGCTTCCCCACTTTTAAGGCATGACTCCTGATACGTTATGTGCATGTGATTTTCCCGCTGACACTTGACTTTTAAGGCATGGCTTATAATATGTTATTTGCATGTGAGCTTTCCCGCTGACATTTGTTTTCTTTATGATACGTTATGTGCATGTGAGTTTTCCCGCTGACACTTGTTTTCATGCAGGATTGAGTCTTTTTCTTTTTTCTATGTATTTTTAGAGTCTAGGAGAGTCTTGTAGCAGAAATAAGATACGGGCACAGGTTCCGAGACGTTAGCACGGGAACCACGTGGAGGGGACCAGGAGCAGATGCTCGTGCCCCGTATCTTAATTCTACATTTTATATTGATGTATAAAATAAGGACTGGGCATGTATATGCGGAGTCCGACCGCCCTTTTTCCTTTTCTGGGATATATTGCCGACCCAGCGGCACCGGCCTGTTTATTATTTTAACTTGGCTTGTTTTATCTTTTGTATCATGTTGCATGTCTGCACTTGCATGTGTTTTCTTTGTTTCTTTCTGTGTTTTATCTG
>JXCR01094230.1:45296-68014 GCA_002079205.1 Phalaenopsis hybrid cultivar
CTTTTAGGATCACTCTACCTTCCTTTTTGTTGAGCCCCTTTGAGCTCTGTCGCTCCTTGACCTCGTTTATATCACTTTGACGGCCCAATGTCGATGAGCTGCCGCCCATTTGGGATACGACGATTTGTCCTCTGCCCTTTGGCCCGGATGTGCTTTGACGCATTAAATGATCCCCGTTAAGATGATTTAGGTTATTTCGTGGGCCCCATGTGCTGATAAGCCACTATCTATTCTGGGATGTGAGAGACTCATTCTCTGCCCGATTGTTTAGCGTGAGCTTTGAAGCATTGGGATTGTTCCCACACGGAATAACCTTCCTTTGGTTGCCTATACCCCATGTTTATGATAATATGAAGCAAAACTCCTTTCGGAAGTATTCTTGGGTAATCCCTTAAGAAGTAATTAACCAGTAGGAACACGTTCCTCTGGGAGTGCTCTTGACCCCTGAACAGGTACATACACCTGACTCTCTGGTTATGGGTAGTCTATGTAGATACTTCTTTCGCGGCTGGTTTAAGGTGCCTCCACCCGATCTCGTTTGGGCGGACATTCTTAACCTATCTTTGCAAGGTTTATCGCACATAGACTCTCCACGTTTTACTTTTTCTCTTGTTTGTCACTTTGTCGTATGTCCTTTCTTATTTGATTCCTCTCCTCTTCGAATCATTTATATGGTTTGGGAGGGAGATTTATTCGAATGAGGGAGGTATACGAGGATCGACAAGCTGGAGACTCCTTTTAAAATAAAAAAAAAGAGAAAAATGAACGGAAAACAAGGATAAATAAATCTATGATTATTATTCCCTTGGTTGTTCCAGTTTCCTAATGAGTTTTCTTGGTTGTTCCCCCATTGTTGAATATTACCACTCGTAGTGTTATTCCAGTAAAAGTTTGGTTGGTTCTTCCAACCTGGGTTATAATAATTTGAATATGGGTTATTCTGCTTGTTATTTATGACATTGAAAGTTTTTAATGATGATTGAGAGTCTACCATTTAACCTAATGAATTATCTTTAATCATAGAGATTGGTTGAGAAAATTTCATTCCAAATTGGTCTAATTTCCTTAAAATTGCAGCAATTTGATTTGCTAATATAGTAAATGCATCATATTCATGAATATTTGCTACTTTCTTTGGATTCACCCTCTCTGATGACCATTGAAAATTATTGGTAGTCATTTCTTCAATTAAAGCATAAGCGTCATGAAATGATTTTGACATTAATNGCTACAACCCCTTATAACCACTTAAAATAATTTTCTTGATGTTGCCTCCAAAGTACTAGATACGTGTTCACTTTTTAATGTGCACAACTGTCGCCATAGAATTACACCAACTTATATAGACATAGTTATCCCTAATCAATTCGCTATTATAACTTGTATTGATATAGTTATCCCAAATAAATTCACTTTCGAATGTGCTTGACCATCATTTTTTCTAGAGAGCTCCTATTCAACTGACCATAAATTATATAGAGTTCATTTTCATAAATGTTTAAGGATTTTGTTTTTATAACAACAAATTGACCTAAAAAAACTTTTAATATGCATTTTCTTCCTCCTTTTACACTCATTTCACTTTTCTAGCAATGAGAACTTATCAGCTATAATTTTATATTGTTATACTTAAAAAAACAAGTGTTATAAGTTCAAACCACATAAACTATCCTACGTTAATAGCTTCTTTAATGTTCTTTGTATCATATCTCGTTTCTTTTTTCAAATTAAAATTAGCATAAATAGAGTATTCATATTAATCAAATGTGATTTAAACATGTAATAATTCATATTTTATTCATCAAATGTGCTAGAGAAATTGATGTACATAAAACCTATAATTTCTTTGTATGTTTATTCGCATAAGTATAACAACGCTCTAAAAAATGATGTGTCATCATGGATATAATATTTTTTCCTATGCAAACAAATAAAAGCTCATGTCAAATAAATCAAACCATGCAGAGTAGAAGCTTGCCCAAACTTGAGATTGCTTGCTGAACCAAACTCGAGTTGGAGCACAATCTAAGTATTTAGTTGGAACACGATCTGAGTGTTTTTAATAGTCTTTAAGCCTAAATTAGCAAACTTATGATTGTTTGACTTTGCTTTAAAATTGGCTTAGAAACTAACTAACAGACATTACTGAGCCTCTTATAAAGCAACACAAGTAATTAGCAACTTATTAGATAATCAAACAAATTTTAACCAACCAATCAATGAACAACCCACAGAGCTTTTAAAAAAAGAATATATGTCAAACAAATGCACTACTAAATAAACAAGCATTTTAACGAGTTGGATTCATGAATAAAATCAATCTATTATTAAAATGAATAAGACTCTCATATGGTATTGCATTATAATTCTATAATGGAGTCTTAACTAAATACATCATCAAGCCTTATTCGATCATCTCAAGAAAATCATCATGATATTATTTATAATAATGAACAAGCTCTAATCATTTAAAGTCATAGATAATTGGTCAAGCATATAGCTGCACTTGCAGCCCTACCCTACCTCTATAAACGAAATAAATAGAGGCATTTACATACATACCCCCCCAATTCTTATGTATTTATATATCGAGCACCTAAACTTTAAGTATTATATTTATATTACCCAATATTTTTCATATCACATATACAATACCACTATTTTAAGTTTTAAAAATCAAACACATCTTTCCAATGCATAAAAAAAGGTGAAAAGTATGTCAAAATTAAAGTTAGGTTTTATATATGTAAATACAAAAAAAATAGAGTGGTATGTATGTAAATCTTTCGAATAATGATGATTAATTTGATGTGCTACGTTGCATGGTAAAAACAAAAAGGAAAATGTAAATAAATTTCAAATTTTAAATCTACCATAATTAAATTTTAATCAAATATTTTCACCTAATTTCTACTAAGTTTTGGCTTATAAATTCGGAGCATAAGGCCATCACGTTGAAATGTATACATCGGATGCTACAGGCTTTGGGATACTTCGTCATGACTGTACTTCATATGTACTTCTGTTGGGGGAATGGAAATTTATTCAATTAGTTTATATGTACTTTGTTAAATTATCTTGATTTTTTAATAGTTACAATTTTATATGTACTTCATATCTCTTGATCTCGCCCTCTCCAGTTTATTTAAATGGGTAAGAGCCTGACTGCATTCTATTCTTACTTATTTTTCTTAGAAGAAGCCTGATAAAGGTTTTTACATTCAGAGCACCCTGAATATGTCTATTTACATACAACACACCTAAAGTTAAGTAACTACATATAGAGCACCTAAAATTCCTTAATCATAGTACGTTTAGTTCCTCAGTCCGCAGCACCTACTCTCAACTTTCATATGGATCTCATTTTTCTAGCGACCTCAAATCCCTTGACAACCTCATCCTGTCACAATTTCTCCCTTTTTGGCAACCCATAACGAACCACGGCCGTGGGCGTTCTCAAAATCGTAAGGAACCAACGTCACTTTCCCACAGTAATTCACTCTTTGGCAAACCCGCAAACCTTTCCATCCCGACTCCTCTTAGCCGACAGCCCCATGCCCCATCTCATTGTTCCCCCGAGACTCAAAGCCGACAAAGATGTCACATTCCTGCGTCTACCTACAACAACCCATATAACTAACCACTACCATTGACGACATCAAAGTAGTCGGAAACCGACATCACCTTCTCGCAACAACCCACTCTCTGGCAAGCCCGCAACCCTCTCCATCCCGACTCCTGTTCATTATCAGCAGCCCCATGCCCCATCTCATTGTTCCCCCTAGACTCAAAGCTATCAGAAACTGACGTCACTTTCCTGGACCAACCTGCAACAACCCGCTCTCTGGCTAGCCCGCAAACCCCTCCTTCCCGGCCTTTCTTCATCGCTAGTCGCCCCAACTCACTATTGATACGAGACTCATCGTAGAAGGAAGTTAACGTAGTAGAATTCAGTGCTATAACGAAATAGAATGAGGGAATTTTAGATACTTTATATGCAACTACTTAAGTTTACGGTAATATATGTCAATTGGCATGTTTTGAGTATTGTGTAAGTAAAAACCCTAAAAAAACATTGCATTTTTAATTCATGATAAATTTATTGTTATTTACATAAGTAATTTTACCATCTCAATAAAATGACGCGAATAAACTATTTAAATTAAATGTAATTTTACACTTTATGTTCATTATATTTTAACAGTTTATATAACTATTGAAATGGCTCAACATGCTAAGTGAAATCTATCTAGTGTCATTGATTTGAATGGCCTTGGTAAGGCCAATATCATTTCAGACATGAAATTTATTAGAAGTTTTGGGTCTATCATCTTGAATTTTTCTTATTTCACTGAGAAATTGNTAGTGAGGGCGGGGAGTTTAAAACCTGTCACGTGCTTAGCTGGAGGGCACCTATTGGCTGGTAATGATTTTTCTAAAATGATTTAAGAGGTTTAAATCAGATTATGCGAGTTTGACTATAATTGAAAAATTAGGGCGAATATAAATAAAAATCTACACAAATTTAGAAGAATACATTGTGATTTATGAGTTTCAGTAAAGATGTATACATCCTCAGGAACAAAACGACGAATTCATTTTTAATATTCAGAAAAGATTATAGAATATAAGATTCAGAATCTTGAAGTCTCAGAGACTCATATAAAGTTACAAACAAGACATATATATAACTTTATAATATAATATGTAATTACTTAAATTACCAATGTACTAAACTGCAGGATGTTGTCCCCGCACTCCCAACTCGCATAATGACTCCTCGCGACAGATCCTTCTGCTCCACTCCGCTCATGGGCTTCGCTCCGCTCCAGCATCTGTCTCACTTATGATATATGTGTCGTACCCAACAAATTTCCACTTTGGCAAATATCCAGCCCTCTAAGAGAAATACATATACTCAATAAATCTTCACATTGGCGAACATCGAACCCCTTAGGAAAAATGCATATGTCTAACAAATCTTCATATTGACGAATATTCAACCCCTTGGGAGAAATACATATGTTTAACAATTATTATTTTAATTATGAAATTAATAAGGGGCATTTAGATATGGAGTGATTTTTCTGTTCGGAGTCCGTATGTGCGGACAACGGACGCGATGCAGCGATACAGTGGAGGTCCGATCCTCCGCTGCATCGCGACCATTGTCCGCACTTTTGAACTCTAGATAGAAAATTTTAGCTTAGATATGTAGCTTCGCTCACACCAGAAAATTTATATTTCCATAGAGCTCAATTTTTTAAGATTACATAAAAAATAGTATTATTATTAATTTTTAAAAGTTAAATTCGGATAATCATGTTATATTTTTATGTATAGGTTTAAAGCATGAAATATGTTGAAAATGAAAATTAAGGGTTAGATATGTAAATACATAACAATTGTGTGCTGTGTATTTAAATTTCCCAAATAATTAATGTACTTTGAATTTGCGCATGGACTACTTTCACGTTCAAATAATGGCAATGTAAAATATTTAAATAATTATATTTAGAACATGAGTCGTCAAAATTGTTGTTTTCACTATTTGTTTGGTTAAAGAACTAAAAAATAATTTAATTTCACTCTGAATGTTAAGTTAATTTTCACAATATATATATATTGGGATTTTATCTCATTGCTATTTTTAATATTATATCATAATATCATGTCATAAAATCCTTATACTTCCTCCAAAGTACTAGATACGTGTTCACTTCTGAATGTGCACAACTGTCGCCATAGAATTACACCAACTCATATAGATATAGTTATCCCTAATCAATTTGTCATTATAACTTGTATTGATATAGTTATCCTAAATAAATTTACTTTTTGAATATGCTTGACCATCATCTTTGCTAGGAAGCACCTATTCAATCGAACATCAATAATATATAGTTCATTTTCATAACTTTTAATATGCATTTTCTTCCTCCTTTTACACTCATTTCACTTTTCTAGCAAGAAGAACTTATCAACTATAATTTTATATTGTTACACTTAAAAAAACAAGTGCTATAAGTTCAAACCACATAAACTATCCTACGTTANGTTTTACACTCATTTCACTTTTCTAGCAAGGAGAACTTATCAGCTATAATTTTATATTGTTACACTTAAAAAAACAAGTGCTATAAGTTCAAACCACATAAACTATCCTACGTCATTAACTTCTTTAATGTTCTTTGTATTATATCTCATTTCTTTTTTCAATTTAAAATTAGCATAAATAAGATATTCATATTAATCAAATGTGATTTAAACATATAATAATTCATATTTTATTCATCAAATGTGCTAGAGAAATTGACGTACATAAAACCTATAATTTCTTTGTATGTTTATTCGCATAAGTACAACAACACTCTAAAAAATGATGTGAGTCATCATGGATATAATACTTTTTGCCATGCAAACAAATAAAAGCTCATGTCACATAAATTAAACCAAGCAGAGAAGAAGCTTGCCCAAACTTGAGATTGCTAAACCAAACTCGAGTTGGAGCACAATCTGAGTATTTAGTTGGAGCACGATCTGAGTATTTTTAAGTCTTTAAGCCTAAATTAGCAAACTTATGAATGTTTGACTGCTTTAAAATGGACTTAGAAACTAACTAACATACCTTGTTGATCCTCTTATAAAGCAACAGAAGTAATTAGCAACTTATTAGATAATTGAACAAATTTTAACCAACCAATCAATGAGCAACCCATAGAGCTTAAAAAAAAAAAGAATATATTTCAAATAAATGCACTACTAAATAAACAACCATTTTAACGAGTTGGATTCATGAATAAAATCAATCTAATATAAAAATGAATAAGACTCTCATATGGTCTTGNGAATATATTTCAAATAAATGCACTACTAAATAAACAAGCATTTTAACGAGTTGGATTCATGAATAAAATCAATCTAATATAAAAATGAATAAGACTCTCATATGGTCTTGCATTATAACTCTATAATGGAGTCTTAAATAAATACATGTAAAAATTAAAGTTAGGTTTTTTATATGTAAATACAAAAAAAATAGAGTGGTATGCATGTAAATCTTCCGAAAAATGATGATTAATTTGATGTGCTAGCAACAAAACCCTGCGTTGCATGGTAAAAACAAAAAGAAAAATAACATAAATTATGTAAATAAATTTCAAATTTTAAATCTACCATAATTAAATTTTAATCAAATATTTTCACCTAATTTCCACTAAGTTTTTGCTTATGATTCGAAGATGTTTTGCTTATAAATTTGGGGCATAAGGCCGTCACATGGGAATGTATACATCGGATGCTACAGGCTTTGGGATACTTCGTCATGACTGTACTTCGTATGTACTTCTGTGTTTGGGGAATGGAAATTTATCTTTTAGAACTAGTTTATATGTACTTTAATTAATCTTGATTTTTTAATAATTACAATTTATTAACTATAATGAAATTTGGATGATTAGTCGCGCACAGTAAAGCGCACATTGGATGATTAATCGCGCACAGTTTTACTGCGTTGGCTGCTTGTCTCTTTATCTCGCCCATCTCCAGTTTATTTAAATGGGTAAGAGTCTGACTGCATTCTATTCTTAATTATTTTTCTTAGAAGAAGCCTGATAAAGGTTTTTACATTCAGAGCACCCTGAATATGTCTATTTACATACAACACACCTAAAGTTAAGTAACTACATATAAAGCACCTAAAATTCCTTAATCATAGTACATTTACTTCCTCGGTCCGCAGCACCTACTCTCAACTTTTATATGGATCTCATTTTTTTAGCGACCTCAAATCCCCTGACAACCCCATTCTGTCACAATTTCTCCTTTTTTGGCAACCCATAACCAACCATTGCCTTCCATCCCGACTCTTCTCAGCCGACAGCCCCATGCCCCATCTCATTGTTCCCTCGAGACTCAAAGTCGACAAAGATGTCACCTTCCTGCGTCTANTTGGGGAATGGAAATTTATTTTTTAGAATTAGTTTATATGTACTTTGTTAAATTAATCTTGAATGAAAATTGGATGATTAGTCGCGCACAGTTTTACTGCGTTGCCTGCTTGTCTCTTTATCTCGCCCATCTCCAGTTTATTTATATGGGTAAGAGCCTGACTGCATTCTATTCTTAATTATTTTTCTTAGAAGAAGCCTGATAAAGGTTTTTACATTCAGAGCACCCTGAATATGTCTATTTACATACAACACACCTAAAGTTAAGTAACTACATATAAAGCACCTAAAATTCCTTAATCATAGTACGTTTACTTCCTCGGTCCGCAACACCTACTCTCAACTTTCATATGGATCTCATTTTTTTAGCGACCTCAAATCCCCTGACAACCCCATTCTGTCACAATTTCTCCCTTTCTGGCAACCCATAACCAACCATTGCCTTCCATCCCGACTCTTCTCAGCTGACAGCCCCATGCCCCATCTCATTGTTCCCTCGAGACTCAAAGTCGACAAAGATGTCACCTTCCTGCGTCTACCTACAGCAACCCATATAACTAACCACTACCGTCGGCGACCTCAAAGCAGTCAGAAACCGACATCACCTTCTCTCTACAGCCCACTCTCTGACAAGCTTGCAACCCTCTCCATCCCGACTCTTGTTCATTATTGGCAGCCGCATGCCCCATCTCATTGTTCCCCCGAGACTCAAAGCTATCAGAAACTGACGTCACATTCCTGCACCAACATGCACCAACCTGCAACAACCCGCTCTCTGGCTAGCCCGCAAACCCCTCCTTCCCGGCCTTTCTTCATCGCTAGTCGCCCCAACTCACTGTTGATACGAGACCCATCGTAGAAGGAAGTTAAGGTAGTAGAATTCGGTGCTATAACGAAATAGGATGAGGGAATTTTAGATACTTCATATGCAACTACTTAAGTTTACGATAATATATGTAAATTGACATGTTTTGAGTATTGTGTAAGTAAAACCCCTAAAAAAATATTCCATTTTTAATTCATGATAAATTTATTGTTATTTACATGAGTAATTTTATCGTCTCAATAAAATGACACGAATAAACTATTTAAATTAAATGTAATTTTACACTTTATGTTCATGATATTTTAACAGTTTATATAACTACTGAAATGGCTCAATATGCTAAGTGAAATCTATCTAGTATCATTGATTTGAATGGCCTTGGTAAGGCTAATATTATTTCAGACATGAAATTTATTAGAAGTTTTGGGTCTANGGATACTTTACATGCAACTATTTAAGTTTACGGTAATATATGTAAATTGGCATGTTCTGAATATTGTGTAAGTAAAAACCCTAAAAAAACATTGCATTTTTAATTCATGATAAATTTATTGTTATTTACATAAGTAATTTTATCATCTCAATAAAATGACACGAATAAACTATTTAAATTAAATGTAATTTTACACTTTATGTTCAAGATATTTTAACAGTTTATATAACTATTGAAATGGCTCAATATGCTAAGTGAAATCTATCTAGTGTCATTGATTTGAATGGCCTTGGTAAGGCTAATATTATTTCAGACATGAAATTTATTAGAAGTTTTGGGTCTATCATCTTGAATTTTTCTTATTTCACTGAGAAATTGCTATTGTGATTTCATTATTCAGATTAAAGGCAAGCAACATCGTTGTATACTCCTAATGTTGTTCTTATGAACAACTCTTGCGAGCCTGTTCAACAACATGAAAGCTCACAAGAGTTGCTTAATTAGGTATACTAACAATGCTGCCAACATCATTGTCAAACATTAACCAGGATTTCCAAATAANTTAGGTATACTAACAATGCTGCCAACATCATTGTCAAACATTAACCAGGATTTCCAAATAAGCCAATTCATTCCTAATTTATTATAGTTTCTATAATGTATTTGAATAATATTATGAAGCTATCGAGCCGCTAAATTGTGATGGCAGGGGGTGAAATAAAAATCATAGATTTAATTTGAAATTCACCAATTCAAATGCTCTTAAAAAATTATAAATTGAAGCTATAAAATTTAACTGCCAATCCAAATATAAATATCAGTGATGTATGAAGAGTTATGTAACTAGTGAGGAATACAANTAAAAATTATAAATTGAAGCTATAAAATTTAACTGCCAATCCAAATATAAATATCAGTGCTAGTGAGGAATACAAGTTTAGGCAAAAGAAATATTACGTTACACAAGTGCACATGGCCAAAGATAACATTCATCTCAAGTTGATGTTAAAATATTATATCCAAATTTAAGGAAAAAATCAGAACTTCTTAGGGGGATTTACATGCATAGAACCCAAACTTGTTTATTTAAATAACTAGCACCTAAAACTTTATTTATGTAGCCATGGCGTCCCCTCGCATATATTTCACTGGAAAATTGGCCGGACATGAGACAAGCGAGCAAGCGGCAAATACTATAACATTGTGTTCAAAGAGTTGAAGTTGCGTAGAAGGGCGGTTATTCATTATCAACTGGTGAAAGTATCACCACAATGATAATTGTTAATACGAGACGCGTGAATCAAATGTGAACCACACCAGTCGTAACTCAGGTTGCTTAAACGATATCGGATCACAAAATGGACAGCCCTAGCACATCCAGCTTTAAGAGACCTTTCATGATCGAAATAACCAAACGGGAGGAAAAATGAAGATTCTCGGTGCATCGCGTGCAATTGGGCCCAAATCACATTAATCACCGCCAAAATCGTCAAGATGATATTCTATCGCAAAATGGAAGCGTTCGAAGTGTTGATTTTACGCAGGGGCGATGCCCATATGGGTAGGCTGTAACTCACAAATATTCAACACACATCGTGACGTATGGACTAAATCTTTTCTTAAAAAATAAATAATAAAAAAATGAGAAGTGTAACTTAAAAAATAAAAATATATAATGAATAAAATAATAAATAATAAGTAAAATAAAACTATGGGATTGTATATATATATATATATANGCATGTAAATGGCAAAGCTAATCACTACTCAACCATTGCTTAAGACCTCCCTAATTATTCTCTAAACATAAGAAGTTAAATAATAATTATTAAGCAGCTCTTCTACTCCTCCATACTGATGATGCAACGCAGACCTTCGCCCTTCACCATCAAANTCTCAATGCTAATACAAAAACATATTATTGCAATAATGTCATGGGGGCATGTAAATAGCAAAGCTAATCACTGCTCAACCATTGCTTAAGACCTCCCTAATTATTCTCTAAACATAAGAAGTTAAATGATAATTATTAAGCAGCTCTTCTACTCCTCCATACTGATGATGCAACGCAGACCTTCGCCCTTCACCATCAAATCAAATGCTTTGTTGATTTCAGAAAAAGTTACTCTGTGGGTGATAAATTTCTCCACTTCTAATTCCTGCACATTAAACTTTATAATCTCAGCAAATTTATTGAATATTTAGATCGTTTTGAGTTATGAGGGGTTATATCTTAGCAGCATTCACATACATACCACCCAATTCCTATAAATTTACACATTTAACAACAAAATTTTAGTTTTTTATATTTATATTATATAAATCTTTAATATCATATAAAAAATACACTCTAAAAAGTGAAAGACGCCTTCTCATACATAGGTAAGGTTGCATGTATGCTAAAATTAAAAATTTAGGNCCTGTGGGTGATAAATTTCTCCACTTCTAATTCCTGCACATTAAACTTTATAATCTCAGCAAATTTATTGAATATTTAGATCGTTTTGAGTTATGAGAGGTTATATCTTAGCAGCATTTACATACATACCACCCAATTCCTATAAATTTACATATTTAACAACAAAATTTTAGTTTTTTATATTTATATTATATAAATCTTTAATATCATTTAAAAAGTATCACTCTAAAAAGTGAAAGATGCCTTCTCATACATAGGTAAGGTTGCATGTATGCTAAAATTAAAAATTTAGGTGTTATATGCAAATATTGAGTGGTGTGCATCTAAATCTTTCTATTTTATTTTTTTTTATCCTAAGAAGAAACTTATTGACGTTTTTATGAAGACTTGATCGGTCATATGGAGCCTAATTTTGTCCCTACGAAAAGATACCTTACATTTACGGGTCGAATGTTTCATTATATTTTTACCCAAATCCTATGTATTTACATATCTAATATCTAAACATTAATTTTTTACATTTACACCAACCAAATCTTTCATAGCACATCCAAAATACCACAAATTTAAATTTTAAAAGGTGAAATGTATTTTTATGTCTAGGTAATGGGGGTGTGCATGTAAAAATTGAAATTTAGGTGTTAGATGTTTAAAAACATTGGAATTGAATGACATGCATGCAATCCTACATTGTTTTTATTCCGCTAAAATTTTCATTAATAAAAATGAATCAGAAAAATTAAGCTTGTAATCCTCTACAACCAAATTATGGCGAAATCTTCACCTGATGAACCTATGTACAAAAATGCTTGAAATTCTTATATTTAATTACATTGATCATACAAATATATATGTTCTTTATTTTTGCTCTATATTTAAAAAGGTTTCGCATATTTCCCAACAGAATGAACAACAAAAAGATCTTGAAANCATACCACAAATTTAAATTTTAAAAGGTGAAATTTATTTTTATGTCTAGGTAATGTGGGTGTGCATGTAAAAATTGAAATTTAGGTGTTAGATGTTTAAAGACATTGGAATTGAATGACATGCATGCAATCTTACATTGTTTTTTTTTCCGCTAAATTTTTCATTAATAAAAATGAATCAGAAAAATTAAGATTGTAATCCTCTACAATCAAGTTATAGCGAAATCTTCACCGGATGAATCTATGTACAAAAATGCTTGAAACTTTTATATTTAATTACATTGATCTTACAAATATATATGTTTTTAATTTTTGCTCTATATTTAAAAAGGTTTCGCATATTTCCCAACAGAATGAACAACAAAAAGATCTTGAAAGTTACCTTCTTCATGTACATGTCAACAACAGAAGGAAGGTCAGTCCTTGGCTTGTAGTTGCCAAAAAATGTTCCTTTCAGAGTTCTCTCATTCAACACATTTATAGGCTTTGTCATGAACATGGCATCCTTGTTGGGCACTCCCACCAGCACAGCAACGCCCCAGCCCTGTCATTAAAATTTATCTCAAGAAGGTTTTCTATAAAATAAAAAATAAAAAATTACAGTGTATTTACATATCCAATACCTGAACTTTACTATTTACATCTATGCCACCAAAATTTTTCAATATCACTAATTTAACTTTTAAAAAGNAACTAAAACCTTAATTTTCCGCTTTATATAATATGCTCTCACATTCATTTTTGAGTTTCAGGTGGTGGAATGAGAAGACTCGCCAGATACGCTTTTTATAGTTTATAGTGCCATCTTTATTGTACTTTCATACTATACTTTTTATGCTTACAAAACTTGCATGCTAAACAACAATGTCACACTGCATGAAAACCAAAACTGTTAGGATAACAACAAATACAAAACCCAAAACCAAAACCAAAATTAAAATCAACCAAGATAAAAATCACCTCCACAACAGTCAAAATATAAAACAACTTAAAATTTAATCACAAACATCACAAAAAGTACAATTACAACTAAATTAAGATGTCTTTATTGGATGATCGAGAATCCCTCGGAGGAGGCAACCTACGGTTGCTAACCAGGCTTCCCACGATCTAAATTAAATTATGGAACTCATTAAGTTGAGTTTAGTAAATTCATTTAGACTAAGTGAGTCCAATAGAAAATAGTAGTGCCGGAACGAGGGAACTATAGGATCCTAACCAGTGTCGCTCTAATAAACTTTAATAGGCCTCATAAAATTTAAAGAACTTCAACCATAGAGCCATTTGATTTGACATCATAACTTGACACCCTAGAAAACTTAAACTTGTCACGGCAAGGAGCATAGAACTAGCATAGTGGGAAACACAGTCATCTTCTACAACAAAACATGTCTTCCCCAGCTAAATGAATTCTTTCCTTAAAGTTAAACAACTAAGCCATAAGACTTCAAGGTTATTTGCTTATGCATCATAAATCCTCAAATTATATTTAGGCTTTTGTATAGCCCTGATATACAATATAAGCCCTAACTCATCTTAGGATTTCAAGGTTGTCGTTTGTCACGACCTAAATTCTCACATCTTCCAGGCTATTTGTGTGATCATTTCACGTAAATGTAAGCCTTAAATTAATAAAAAGTGGCAGGATTAGACCTTTAAGTAATTTCTCCTCAAAACTAAAGACAAACAATAGGATAGACTAGGAAGCCACCAAGGTTCTCCTTCGGATCTATGACATCCCCTAGTTCTTCCTCCTTTTGATTTCAAAACAAAATATTCCAAATTTAGGTCAATCCCATTTCACACTTCTTTGTTCGATCTTATTGAAAAGTCCTATCCTTTTGATATCCTTGAAGATAATATTTCCTAATTTTTATCGAGAGTTATCTTAAGTGACTTCGGTCATTTAAGATGTAATTAACTATAGGGGCATGCCTTTATAGGAAGCTCGTCCGAACCTAGCCTAATATAAATCCTATTTAATTCTTTATATTAAATAAGGGAACTTTTTGACAAATAAATGGTTTTGCATACCAAACATATGTCATATATTTTTCAGTTTATTTGATCGAGCCTATTCTTCAAGTCTTGTGTTTATCCATAAGGATAGATACTGGGTTTGAGGTATATCGTGCTTTCATTTAAACTGTGAAAAATATAAGGTCAGTTTGATTTCATATTTTTCTAAAACTATATATATATATATATATAAATTAAAATGTTCTTCGGAAGCGGGCGATGGGATTTTGATTCCAGCGACCGACAGCTTCCAATAAGCAACTCCTCCAACCAAAAATAGTGTTGACACCATCACAGCCCACAACAGCGCCATTACAAACTAGAGTCATCAACCAAACCCAATACTAACCACACCATAACCACATAACCAAAACACATCCACCTACACCACAACACAAACCAGAGCCATCACACAAATCAAATACCCCCACCCAAACCTACAACCTACTACCACTACCCCAACCCCCAACTACCCCACAACCACACAACACACATCACATTCCAGAGCCGCCACACAACCACAACACCCTGATACACCAAAATAATATACTATTTTAGGACCATATTTTATGCTGATTTTTTGTGATATTTCANGACACAACCACACAACACACATTACATTCCAGAGCCGCCACACAACATCAACACCCTGATACACCAAAATAATATACTATTTTAGGACCATATTTTATGCTGATTTTTTGTGATATTGCACTTTAAAGAAGGGTATTTTTATGTTTTTGTTGCAGACATATCATTTTTAGGTATTCGGAGCAAAAATGGCAAAAATGATAAAATTTGGAGCCAAAACAACAAATTTTGGAGTTCTGGATCATGATGCGTTGTTTGAGAGAGGCTTGACACATGATGCACCAAAACTATTGCACGATGCACCAAATATAAATTTTGTGGATTAAGGTGGCTCGAGACAAATTGTGCACAAATTTTTAAAGGGACACTTGTTCTACANTTGGCAAAAAAGATAAAATTTGGAGCCAAAACAACGAATTTTGGAGTTTTGGATCATGATGCGTCGTTTGAAAGAGGCTTGACACATGATGCACCAAAACTATTGCATGATGCACCAGATATAAATTTTGTGGATTAAGGTGGCTCGAGACAAATTGTGCACAAATTTTTAAAGGGACACTTGTTCTACACACCTATTGAAGTAAATTGGTGCATCTAGACACTTTTGAAGGTTCTTTTATGAAAGGATATGTTTCTTGGATCAAATGACACATCTTTTGAATTCAAAAGAGTTAACTTTTGGAGGGAATTTTGGAGGAAATTTTGAATTCCTTTNTTAGACACTTTTGAAGGTTCTTTTATGAAAGGATATGTTTCTTGGATAAAATGACACATCTTTTGAATTCAAAAGAGTTAACTTTTGGAGGGAATTTTGGAGGAAATTTTGAATTCCTTTNATATTTTTAGAAACTCTATTTTATTTGAGGATTGATTATGCATGCTTCCTTTAATATTGAAATGTAAGAGTGTGCTTGTGATGATTAGTAAGATCAATTTTCTACTTGCTTGATTCTGATGAGCGCACGCCAAGACGAGTGTTAGTGAAAATTACATCTGATCGAGTTGTTCTTTTCTGTTACACTTTTAGTTGACATGAGAGAATTGATTGGGGTGTCACCTTATAATTGTAAGCAGAACACCTTTGTGTATATACAGTTTGCAGTTATTATACGAGAAGATGAATCACAATTTCTTTTACTTTATGTTTTTATTGATGTTCTAATTATCTGTTTAGCTGAATTAATTTTTCACTAACAAGGTAGCCAGAAAAAGCCTAGCGAGAATATCTTTGAAAATACGAAAATATCCATACACAATAAAATCATCTCGTTTAATAATCTTTAATGGATAATGCAGTTAATTCTTATAATTATTGAATGTAAAAAATTATTCATTAAGTTTGGCTTATATTTTAGGTTATCGTAGGCTCATTAGTTGATTTGAAAAAAAGTGATCCGGTGGCTTGGAATCTTAAATTCTTAAAATTTTATCACTGACCAAAGTCTTGAAAGATTGAAAACTTCACATATACAAAATTGAATTTTATTCATGCCAAACATTATTTTAATATATCTCAGAATAATTTTATTTATAGACACCTGCATTAGGTAGGTAACATGGATAGGAAACATGAAATTGATTGGATATATCAGCAATAGCCAACTCCCATGCCCGATAAGCATCAATCTCAGATAAGAGTATTGGTTGATCAGAAACTATATTTGGGTAATAGCAAGTAGCTACACTCTTGGATGAGCTTCAGGAGTTGTAAAAGTTATAGTCCTGGAAATAGGATTGTATGCAATCTCGAATATCCTTCCGTGAGTGCATTTTTTTCAATCTTGGTAGAATAGGAATTCCAATAAGAATAAGCCGCTGGAGCTACATTCCCTAGTAAGAACATGAAGCCACATGGTGAGATTTGCATGAAAACATTAATTTCTTCTTCTGTTGTTTCTGCACGAAAGATAGAGGTAAATCTAAAGGACTTGGGCATGTTGTATAAAAAACGATCTTAATTTTTTAGAATCAAATAAAACTATTACACTCGATATACAATGGAGAAAAAGATTCATGTAGCCAACTCCACTTAGTGGGATAAAGGCTTGCTGTTGCTTCTGCAAAAAATAGTTGCTTTCTTTTGTTTTTTTTTTATTGCTAGTAGTTTGTTAATTGAACACATTTTTTACTATGTGGATTTGTTAAGTTTTGACTTTTCTTTTTAATGAAATAGTTTCAAACAACTGCGCCAAAAAGTTGCTTCATGCGTCCTCCCGGAGCAATACTTTCGCCTGGCGAGAGTATTATAACAACAGGTATGTGCTTTTTATGTCTTTTCTTCTGTGGTTTATCATTATTACTATTGTCATTTTCGTTATAGTGTTATCCCAATTATATTAGGCGACATAATAATATTAGGTTTTGCATGTGTTTATTTCTATTCATGCCAAACTTTCTGCACAAAGTTGCAAAAATCNATTTTCTTCTGTGGTTTATCATTATCACTATTGTATTTTCATTATAGCGTTATCCCAATTATATTAGGCGGCATAATAATATTAGGTTTTGCATGTGTTTATTTCTATTCATGCCAAACTTTCTGCACAAAGTTGCAAAAATCACATTTGATTGATTCGAGAGTGACGCAGATGTTGATCGTTAAAATTAAATTAAAAAAATAAAATTAATTAAGTTTAAATAAAAAATAAAGAAAATTAAAATAAATTAAGTCTTATCTATTTCTGCCTCTACACTCCTCTTTGTTCGTTGGAGCTCCTTATTAGAAACCTAGGTTTAACTCCTTCAGGAGGCATGACAAAAATCATATATGAAACTCCTCATTCTTCCCCATAATTCATACATCCTTCATCTCACAGGCNATTCAAATAAAAAATAAAGAAAATTAAAATAAATTAAGTCTTATCTACTTCTGCCTCTACACTCCTCTTTCTTCGTTGGAGCTCCTTATTAGAAACCTAGGTTTAACTCCTTCAGGAGGCATGACAAAATTCATATATGAAACTCCTCATTCTTCCCCATAATTCATACATCCTTCATCTCACAGGCGCACGCAATATTGCTTGCCGCTCTTTCTTCTTTTGACCAAAGCTCTTGCAATACAGGAGAAAGCAACAGTGGGATTGCCATGTACTAATGTCAGACGACCAATCAGGCCATCCAACAAGCAATGAGTGATCAAACTGAACAAAGGTGGGTGATCGGTCCAAAGGTTGGCGACAGAGCCGATCGACATCGGGCTACCGATCGAGCCATCCAAGGAGGGATGGTCGATCAGACCGAACAATACTAGGCGGTCGGTNGACGTACTAATGTCAGACGACCAATCAGGTCATCCAACAAGCAACGGGCGATCAAACTGAACAAAGGTGGGTGATCGGTCCAAAGGTTGGCGACAGAGCCGACCGACATCGGGCTACCGATCGAGCCATCCAAGGAGGGATGGTCGATCAGACCGAACAATACTAGGCGGTCGGTCGAGCCGGCCAAAGTAGGTAGCCGAGCCGGTTGACATTGGGCGGCCGATCGAGCAATCTAATGAGGGACGGTTAACAAAGTCCGAACGATGTAGGCGGCCAGTCAAGAAGGACAATGGTGAACAAACAAAGAATGATGACCGATAAAAAAAGACATGCAAAAAATTCATCATTTTTATGCTTATTTTTAATTAATGTCATGCGTATGGAAATAAAGATGATCACATGAAAATATGAGAATGAACTTGGGTGCATTTCGATGGCAATACGAACCGCTCCTAACGATCTCACATAGATCCTAGGGTTGGGATGAAGTCGTGTAGCTACCGTTCGTTACGCAATGTAACGAAGGAACTATGTCTAATTATTTAGCAAAATATATGAAATGTTTTTTCATGAGAGAAAACCTTCCAGAAATGTGGTNACCGAACGATGTCGGCGGCCAATTAAGCAGGACAATGGTGAACAAACAAAGAATGATGGCCGATAAAAAAAGACATGCAAAAAATTCATCATTTTTATGCTTATTTTTAATTAATGTCATGCGTATGGAAATAAAGATGATCACATGAAAATATGAGAATGAACTTGGGTGCATTTCGATGGCAATACGAACCGCTCCTAACAATCTCACATAGATCCTAGGGTTGGGATGAAGTCGTGTAGCTATCGTTCGTTATGCCATGTAACGAACGAACTATGTCTAATTATTTAGCAAAATATATGAAATGTTTTTTCATGAGAGAAAACCTTCCAGAAATGTGGTTTCTTGTGTACATGGTCTTTGCGAGCTAGGGAATGAGAGGTCAAAGAAATCCCTCATTCTCTAGGTCCAAAAAGTGGCTTCAACCCCTTCATCAAGAGTGAAGCTGCCAAACAATCATGGGATTATTGTAATCTGGACTGAATGGTTTATGATCTAGGGTTTAAGGAAATCTCATGTATTCGTAGGGGATCACAAAAGAATGCTCCCTAACCTAGCGGTTTCCTTCTAACACAAAAGCTAGACTTAAATCTCTAATATAAAGTTCTAAGTTGCTTGCCAAGGAAGAAGTAAACAAGGTTTTAGAGGAGTTATACTTTCGTGACAGTTGGAGAAGGGTTTTCTTTGCCTGATCCAAGCTCCAACCTTGCAACAATGAAGATCTCCAAAGAAAGAAAAGGCTCTCCTTTTCCAAAGGAGGAGTGAAGCTTTCCTCCAAGAAGCTCCTCCATGGGCTCCCTCACACTCCCCTCAAGAAAGTAGTGGAGCAAATGTGGAGAGAAGAAGAAAGAAAATGGAGGAGAAGAAAGGAATGAGGAAAAAGACCTCCCCAGCTCCAAGCACTCTTCCTCTAAGTTCTCGGAAGCTCTCCCAAAAAAATCTCCCTCAGGTCTTAGCCTTCTCCCCAAGACAAAGCTCCCCTCTAGCTCTTCTCTCTGTCCAAGGAGAAGTCGCCGACTGCTCAGAGATTTCTCAAATATGGTAAAAGTGCCCCCTATTCCCTCTTGCTTTCTTCCAAAAATGGCATAAGAACCATGTAATAAGATGTGGCTTTTCCCCCACGTGTAATGCATGCAAGGTTCCCTTCCTTTAGAGCTAGCAGCAAGCCTTCCGTCACCAAATTGGGCCGGACGCCTAAGTGCCGCTCTCTCAGGTGCTGGGTACCTAAGCGTCCAAGACTAGCCACCTGAGCTCCCAACTCTCTGTAAATAGCGTTGGAGCACCATTCTGGGTGCCTAGGCGCCCAAGACTTGNCAAGTTCTCGGAAGCTCTCCCAAAAAAATCTCCCTCAGGTCTTAGCCTTCTCCCTAAGACAAAGCTCCCCTCTAGCTCTTCTCCCTGTCCAAGGAGAAGTCGCCGACTGCTCAGAGATCTCTCAAATATGGTAAAAGTGCCCCCTATTCCCTCTTGCTTTCTTCCAAAAATGGCATAAGAACCATGTAATAAGATGTGGCTTTTCCCCCACGTGTAATGCATGCAAGGTTCCCTCCCTTTAGAGCTAGCAACAAGCCTTCCATCACCAAACTGGGCTGGACGCCTAAGTGCCGCTCTCTCAGGTGCTGGGTACCTAAGCGTCCAAGACTGGCCACCTGAGCTCCCAACTCTCTGTAAATAGCGTTGGAGCACCATTCTGGGTGCCTAGGCGCCCAAGACTTGGTGCATATGCACCCGATCAGCTCCCAAAACTTGTTTTTTCATCTTCATTGAGCCGGACTTAACACATGTGATTCTTATTAATCCTCAGACAATCAGAGACTATTTGTGAATAAAGAATGGTCTTCAATCATCCCAATGAACATCTGAGATGTGTCATATCAAATGAAAATTGCCAGCCGAGACCAACTATAGGTGGAGTGGTCCAAATCCTAATTTTACACTCAGATGTTTGTTTTTATAGATTTTTAATCTATGAGAAATCATTTTTCACTAAAATGCGACCCCACAATTTAAAGATGAACATTTTGGAGGTTTTATATCAAAGATTTAAGTGCTGAAAGGTGTGCTTTGCTGGGGATGAAAAAGATCTCCCCAGCTCCAAGTTCTCTGAAGCTCTCCCAAAAAAAATCTCCCTCAGNTGAGACCAACTATAGGTGGAGTGGTCCAAATCCTAATTTTACACTCAAATGTTTGTTTTTACAGATTTTTAATCTATGAAAAATCATTTTTCACTAAAATGCTACCCCAAAATTTAAAGATGAACATTTTGGAGGTTTTATATCAAAGATTTAAGTGCTGAAGGGTGTCCTTTGCTGGGGAGCTCCAAGTTCTCTGAAGCTCTCCCAAAACAAATCTCCCTCAGGTCTCAGCCTTCTCCCCAAGACAAAGCTCCCCTCTAGCTCTTCTCTCTGTCCAAGGAGAAGTCGCCGACTGCTCAGAGATCTCCTCTCAAATATGGTAAAAGTGCCCCCTATTCCCTCTTGGTTTCTTCTAAAAATGGCATAAGAACCATGTAATAAGATGTGGCTTTTCCCCCACGTGTAATGCATGCAAGGTTCCCTCCCTTTAGAGCTGGCAGCAAGCTTTCCGTCACCAAATTGGGTTGGGCGCCTAAGTGCCGCTCTCTCATGTGCTGGGGGCCTAAGCGTCCAAGACTGGCCACCTAAGCGCCCAACTCTCTGTAAATAGCATTGGAGCACCATTCTGGCGCCTCGGTGCCCAAGNCTGTGGCCAGATCAAAAGTGAAAGAGATCGAAGGTGAGAAACATGAAGAAAAAATCCACCATCATGAACTTCCCCTAGGACTCCGATGGAGGGTGGATTAGAGATTTATGATGGAGAGGGTTGGGCAAATACATGGAGGAGGGTTATGTAAGTGGTTGGGAGAGCACAAAAAAGGAAGGAGAGGAAACATAATGGGGTATGGGGGTATGACTATGTTTGAAGGAGGGAGTTTCATTATAGATACATGGAGGGAAACACCAGAGGGAGAAGAAATTGGGTCGGTGATGCTAGTGTTAAAAAGTTGAAGATGCCAATATTCAAGAGGGTGGACAAATGGTCAGATATATTGAGTAGAGAGATACTTCGCGGTGAATGGGCTAACTAGGGAGGAGAAGATCATGGCGCAGGATTCTGTTTGGAGGGGAAAACCCTTAGCATGGTTTAAGTTGAGGGAGACTAGATATTCGATCCGTTTGTGAGAATAATTTAAGGATTATTTGTTGGAACATTTTTGATCCATTCGAGAAGATCTATATGAGAATTTCTATGTCTTGAATCAATAGGGGATTGCCATAAAATATTGGGAGAGATTTGAGTTGTTGTCGGGATGGCTGAGGGGGATTTCTGAAGTAGGATTGAAAGAGAATTTCATGAAGGGCATAAATTTTGACATACGGGCATCACCCGACTATTGAGACCGCAAAGCTTGAGTGAGATGCAGAGCTAGCCTAGATGGTGAAGGATAGGGGTGTAAACGAGCCGAACACGAGCGAGCCCTTGGCTCGTGTTTGACTTGTTTATATTTCGAGCTAAGAAATTGTGTTCGTGTTTGACTCGTTACGATTATTTGAATCTAATTTAATAATTTTTATTCTATTTTATTAATTAATACTTTTGATTGATTATAAATCTTTGTAGCCTTGTAGTTAATTAAATTTTTTAAAAATATACTCATTAATATATATATATATAT
>JXCR01094233.1:9994-28556 GCA_002079205.1 Phalaenopsis hybrid cultivar
TCGATTCATATGATTTTGCTCGTTCGCTCAAGTGAGCCTCATGATCCCCTGGCAATAGCCCAACCTTCAATGTGCTCTTCAATTCTGGGTTGTTAGATCTCCTTAAGATTAGCGTTGACACATTTTTTATGTGGACATATTAATTTAATATTGAATAAATTTTTGTCCTTCCAAGCAAAAAAAAAAAAAAAATGATAAATATTTTTATTCAAACTCAACTTGCATATATTAGAATAGCTGATAGTTCCGCATGCTACATTAAACACCACAAAATCTACTATTTGGGAGGAAAATTTATGTTTTCAATGGCAAATTTATAAGTATGTAGACATTCTTTAGAAATTAATACGTAAACTGTTTTTTTATCTATCACCCGTATCTCTGTAACCTAACTCTATACTGAAGACCGAACTTTCAAAATTCCTTCAATGGATTTTGGGCCTCCTTCCATAGTGCTTATGATGGTCTCCACTAATGGGCTAAGCCCATTCCAAGTTATTTACAAATCTCTCCTTTAGAGCTTTAAGCTCATGGGTCAGGCCAACATCACCAAGTAAGGCGCAATTTAGATTTTAGTTGAATTGGCTGAAAGAAAGATTATATTACATTCATGTAAGAGCATGGTCTTTTCAAATCCTGGAGAGTAAGCCCATTTAGGAAAATGCTTGGGTTGCTTGAAGCTTAAAATCATATTTTGAAAAATAATTAAATTTTATTATATTCATTATTTTATTAGACGAGAAGCCCCTCAAAATTCTCTAAATTTATATATGCTTCATCTAAATCATAGTTATTTTGTGAATATTTTATAAATCTCCCAAGTTTTGATGAGAACGTCGAAGAGAAATTTTTCGACCGATCTTATGCATAATGATAGTACATAATCGAATCATATCAACCAAAGTTTTGTTTGACTAATTCTCAAAGTTCACTTGTATGACGTTGAATTTGAACCACCGTCCCCTCTCTGAAGTTATGTTTAAGGCGGACAATTGTTTCACGTGAAATTTATAATTTCTCTATATCAATAATAGATAATTTAGTAATGTTGATATTAAATCGGATTTTAATTTCATAAAAAACACAAAGAGAAGGAATCCAATTATCTAAGATGGTAAACCTTCGCATTATACACATATTTTGAAAAAAATTAGACGTGATAATTCTGCCTACTTTAAAAAATAATGTCGGTTCCATCCCTCAAAATACATATCGATCGAATANGGCACACGTGAACTTCACATTCTCCCACAACATCAGAGGGGCATGTGGTACTTCTGAAATAAGAAAAAAAATTGATGCCAACAACGATCACGGTGATAAGCATAATATTTCTTAAGATTTCAAAGGTAAGCTCTGATCTTCATAACATGCACTCTCAACAAATTTGGTCTTTATTTTGTATGACCTCTACTTTCTCAGTCTTTGAAACTTTCAAAAAAATTGGTTTGGGTGTTTCATAGTTGGATAACGAGTGTTGTCATACTGAGATAGAAGCTTGTCAAGATATTGGTCTTGATTCCCTCGATGACTTGTTATCTCATCGCCTTATGATTTTGGAGAGGTCGAGCGCCTTTGTAACAAGGACGGGGGGAAATATATGAATTATGTTAAGGTTTTTGTACTTTGCCTTGGGCAATCATTTTTTGCTCATAATGAGTGAAGGAATGTACATTGGAAAAGGTAGGGTTGGAGTTATACTCCTCGATTGAAATGTAGTTGTTAGTCAGCTCCAACAAATCGATTAAAATCTTCGGGCACTGCTAGACCAATGCATATTAGAAGGGTCATTCCTTCAGTTCTTGAGATAGTTCAGCATGTGGAACTGTAGGTTTCATGTCCCACACTTCCAATATTTCCTTTTCGAAGCGGGTGATGAATTAGTTCTTACTCTAGCTTTGTTCCTGACAAAGTTGCAAAGGGTCTGTAAGCTCTTCTGATGCTTTTGGACAAAAAAAAGTCTGAATCACTCAACATAGTGAAGAAAGGACAAAATTTCAGTGCATCAATGATTCTTAGCAAACACACGAGGCTATGCAATCGAACAGATTTGTTTGCCTCTTGTAGAAATCTAACACTAGGATATTGAATATTTTGGGGGCTCAACTTCAAAAATTTACAGCAAGAATGCATTCTCGGGCTGGCTAGTCACCTTAGTATGTCAGAACTAATACTGATCGATCAATGTCGAAGCTTCACATTCAAAGTTCTGGGAGTCGCCTTCCCTTTTTAAGGCTGGAAGGACTTTTCTATCGTTGGGCATCAATCCTTTAGCTTGAGGCTACTGATCTTTCTCTCGTGTTAACAACACTCAGATGACCCCCAACATTTGATCCTTCAACCCTTGGATTTGTTGGCATTCCATGTTGTTGGTGTTTATGCTCTTAGACTTTTCACATTGGTCTACTTTTCTTGGTTGTGACATGATCCACACTCATCACATCTTTTAGAATGTTGAATCCAGATTTGTCCGTGAATCACACCCAAGGAACATAGTGTAAATAGAAAGATATATCTAGAGAGAGAGAGTGTGTGTGTGAGAGGGAGGAAAGGGGAGAGAGAGAGGAATGAACAACAATCAATTGTTTCTCATTTATAAATGTTTTTCTATTTATAGAGGAGCTTACAATGATGATATTACATGGGGGAAGTTGGTTCAAAGAGGTTTTTGCAAGGGCTTTTTTGGTGTCTTACATGTATGAGCATATTGTATGTTGCCTTATGACTCGGCCAACTAAACTTAGCTAGCTTTAGATCGATGGGATCAACTCGATCGGTTGAGCTTGATTGATATGGATCGATCAGTTGATCTGGCCTGTCTGTCAATCATTGATTCATGGTGAAGAGCCCCATGGGTATCCAAGGGCTTGTTGGAGAAATTGTGGAGCTGGATCTTCCCTTGGATCGACTCTATTGAAGGATAGGTTATCGTATCCAGTCATCTTTTTGTCCACCTTGTGTTATGGTCGGCTTTGGCCTTGCTGGGTCGATTCATATGACTTTGCTCGTTCGCTCAAGTGGGCCTCATGATCCCCTGACAATGGCCCAACCTTCACTGTGCTCTTCCTTTCTGGGTTGTTGGATCTCCTTAAGATTAGCGCTGACACATTTTTTTATGTGGACATATTAATTTAATACTTTGAATAAATTTTTGTCCTTCCAAGCAAAAAAAAAAAAAAAAAAAAAAAATATTTTTATCAAACTCAACTTGTATATATTAGAATAGCTGGTAGTTCCGCATGCTGCATTAAACACCACAAAATCTAGTATTTGGGAGGAAAATTTATGTTTTCAATGGAAAATTTCTAAGTATGTAGACATTCTTTAGAAATTAATACGTAAACTATTTCTTAATCTATCACCAGTATCTCTGTAACCTAACTCTATACTGAAGACCGAACTTTCAAAATTCCTTCAATGGATTTTGGGCCTCCTTGCATAGAGCTTATGATGGCCTACACTAATGGGCTAAGCCCATTCCAAGTTATTTATAAACCTCTTTTGAGCTTTAAGCTCATGGGTCAGGCCCATTTAGGAAAATGGCTGAAAGATTTTAGCTGAATTGGCTGAAAGAAAGATTATATTATATTTATGTAAGAGGATGGTCTTTTCAAATCTTGGAGATCAAGCCCATTTAGGAAAATGCTTGGGTAGCTTGAAGCCTAAAATCATACTTTGAAAAATAATTAAATTTTATTATATTCATTATTTTTTTAGACGAGAAGCCCCTCAAAATTTTCTAAATTTATATATGCTTCATCTAAATCATAGTTATATTTATGGCATTATCTGCAAATTTTGTAAATATTTTATAAATCTCCCAAGTTTTGATGAGAACGACGAAGAGAAATTTTTCGACCGATCATATGCATAATGATAGTACATAATCGAATCATATCAACCAAAGCTTTGTTTGACTGATTCTCAAAGTTCACATGTATGACATTGAATTTGAACCACCGTCCCCTCTATGAAGTTATGTTTAAGGCAGACAATTGTTTCACGTGAAATTTATAATTTCTCTATATCAATAATAGATAATTTAGTAATTTTGATATTATATCGGATTTTAATGTCATAGAAACACAGAGAGAAGGAATCCAGTTATCTAAGATGGTGGACCTTCGCATCATATTCATATTTCGAATAATTTTGCCTACTTTAAAAAATAATATCGGTTCCATCCCTCAAAATACATATCGATCGAATAATAAGTAGATTTCTATATTAAATATTAAAACTCCATAATAAATTTTATATGAAATCAAACCAAGCAAAATAAATGGATTTGATTTGGAAGAATATTAAAAAAATAAAATAAGGCATGTAATAAAATAAGAAAATCATAAATCATAATCGAATTAAAGAGGGCATGTAGCACCCACATGGTTTGTACAACTTTTTGGAAGATTTGGATGGGGATGGTCAGACAAACGCACGGCAAAAGCTTATCCATTAGCCATGATCTGGACTTGGAATGCCCCTCACATGGTGGGGTTTCCAGGTTCGCTTTTCGCATAACGATTTGTCTATTTTCTCTTCAACCCCTTCACGTTTTTTTCTTTGTGCATTTATTATCGGCGTTATTTTATTGTTAACTTATTATTATTAACATTATTTATGAAGGGTGAGCTCGATTCCGGAGATTCTTTATTTTAATTCATCTAATGTGCTATTATTGGATTTTAATGAACTAGCTATATAGTTATTATTATTACTATTATTATTATTATTATTATTATTATTATTATTTGTTAGATAATAATTTAAGATCAATTTGAGGCAACTGCAACTCTTTTAAGAATCAACTGTTTAAAAAGTTTAGGGTTACTATTATAAAATTTTTTATTTTTTAAAAAGTCAGATCATAGCTTTCTAATAGCCACTAGATTTAACAATATCAGACTGCAAAACACAGTTTTCCATTGAGAAAGTTAGCAAAAAGTAATTTTTACAAACATAAATAAGTGCGAAGTTGCATCTCACTGCTACCACAACAGTACCCCAAGCACCCCCTTAGCTTTTGTGTCCTTAGCTTTTGTGTCCTTAGCTTTTGTGTCCTTAAGGATGAGAATTACTTTGAAGCTACATTGCCCATGATCATAAGAAATTGGCTCAAAATTTTCTATGTTTAATTTTACATTTGATTTACATGGTTTAAAAAGAAAAATCTTGTAGTGTTGATAAACTTATCTTACAACTTAAGAAAAAAAATATAGCCTATTTTGAAAATAATTTTTTTTTCAATTTTTTTTTGGATAAAGTTCGTTAATGTCAATTTTTACTAGATTAGATCATTAGTCTATATTAGTTATAGGTAAACTAGTTTTGACCCACAATTGAGCCTAATTACCCATGAGCCTAACTAACTCATAGAGTTCCTTCCTCAACACAGTGATAATATTGTGATGTTGGAAAGTGTCTTCAATCAAGCTATAATAATAATGAAACACTAAGAAACTATAGAATAAACCAAGTATTATAAAAAATAATTTTGAAATTTATATGATTAGACATAAGTCTTAATTCCCAATCCCAAATTATTCAATAATCCACTAAACTTTAAAATGAGTGCCAAATAATTAAAAATTATATAAAGTTAGAGTTATGGATAAACATATAGCTTTATCTAGTTAAGAGAAAATATATTAAAAACTAAAAGAAGTGTTTTGTTGCTCTAATTGCTCTATGCATTTTTCTATTGTGATAATGACTATTCTTTACTATAACTAAGAGATTCTTCACTGAAAAAAGCTTTCTGCATCTTGAATAAATTAAAAGATACTAGCAAACTTTCAAAAAGTTCTTACTTTCTTTGCTGGATGACAACCTTCTATTCTCTCTTTATCTTCCTCCACTGTATTGTTTCTTATTAATGGAATTTAACACACTGCAACTTTCATTTTATGTAGTGCTTTGACATGTTGGGTAATCTATTTAAATTTACTGAAGCATGAGGTTAGATACTACCATACTAAATAAAAAAAAATAATGAATTAATCTTGAGTTCACTTAGCCACCATCTTGTAAAATTAAATATGAATTGTGTTATATAGCTACCATATTTAAAAATAATGCATGAATGAATATTAAGTTGACAACTATTAATCATTAAGAAATCAAAATAAAATTTATTTGAGATAGATAATGAAATTATACTTGAAATTTAATTATCTGCTACTTAAAATATGATCTTTTAATGAACTAACTTAATGATTATTATTGAACATCATTTTTTTTGTACAACTTATCCATATCATCAATCACAAAAATTAATTGACTCTATATTACATCATAATATTAGGGGTAAGAAACTTGTCAATTTTTATCTTACTATTGTGCTACCCTTTTATTTTAAATTATTATCAATCATAAAATGCTTATTTGTCTTTTAGAATCTCTCACTCAAAAAAAAAAAAAAAAATATTTCTATTATTATCTTAGGATTATTAGTAATAAACTTTATAACAACACTTACATTGTGATACTTTATGTCATATACTTAATGCAATTCTTATTTTTATAAGCTAAAACCATAATTGTTGGTCTAACACATCAATCATAATGATAGTATATTCTTGAATATGCAAAGTTTAATAATACTCTTTACCTTAACAAAAAATTCTTATTGAACATAAGAATATCAATATCACGTAGTATTTATAAATTGCAATATTAAGGACACTTAAAAATATTAAAGTCTTATTTACCCATAATATGGTAAACCACATGCTCCAACACTATGGTGAACCACATTCAACCTTAACTTCACAATTACTTAACCTCTAAATTTGTTTATTCCTTCACTTTTATTACATGCAAATCATTCTAATTTTAATTACATGTAAAACATATATATAAATTAGAATTTATGTGATTAAAATCATAAAATTATTTAGATTTTAATTCTCTTTATATCTTTTTCTTTGCCACCAAAAAAGCATCATTAATTCATAACCATAAAAATGCACAACATCATTTGCATTGGCTTACATGATTTTTTTTTTGTGATCATAATATATTTCTTGCTTCATTTTTTTTACAGCTAAATAACTCTTCTTTATGTGATATTTATTCTTATAATAGAAATAAGCTATATTTTTAATTTTAGTCTAAAATTTACTTTTTAGATGATTAGAAAAATTCTTCAATTATAAATTGCTCTTCTATCCTACAGTAAACTTTCAGTTGGCTCATCACTTTCCTCAAGCTAAGAAATCTTATCTTTTAAAAAAATATATTTATAAAGTCATTTATACTAATTGTGTTACAATCATATAACATGATAACTCAGAAATGTATGGAAGAGATAGGTAAATTGTACAATAATAATAATTACATATCAATATTCCTCAAAACTTGAACAATGAAATTAAATTCATTCAATATGATTTAATAAGCATATTTTCCTCATTTGCAAAGTAACTGGAGTTTCTACTTTTGATAAATTTTATTGGAGAGACTTTTGTTAATATACAAACACCCTATTTTAAGCTAGCCACATATATATTTAAAATTATGTCATTTATGATCTCTATCATGGCCTCATCTACCAAATGTAGCTGAATTAATGAGGCAACCTTATGATCCATCTATATTTTGTATCTATCACTTATGATTTAAGGCACCTTGCTACAACTCATGAGTACTTTTCATAACTTTGCTTGGATAGTGTTTGTTAGGATGGAGAAAAACTTCAAATTAAATTAAACCAATAAAGAGTTAAAAAAAAGATAAAATTATATTTTAACTTTAGCTTTATAGTTTTATAAATTTGCTTATAATTTCTAAAAGGTTTTCTAGTCTCAAAATATTATTTTTTTCCTAATGAGTTTGAATTAAAATTTTGTTAATGAGATCACCAAATACATCATAGTTCAATGTAAGTTTGTTCAACTCCCCAATCAAGCCTAATTGAATTGTGGGCCTGACTAGCAAATTGACCTTGAAACCATAAATTAAAACATAAATCTCAAATAGGTAGTTTAATTACTATCTAGCACTAGTTGACTCAAATCAAATTAAGTGAGTTCAATTGGATCTAGAATTCTCAAATTACAATTTCTTTTAGATAAGCTCATGTGCATTCTAATTATAAACTAAAAACATATAATTTTCCAACTTGCCCCACTTAATCTAGGAAATCTCCTTACCAAAACAGAATCATGGAGCCTCCCATATATAAACCTTACACAATAAACTAACAAGACCATATCAATTAAATGTATGAATGCTTATTAGAAAGATTATCAAAATTTATATTTATGCAATGTATCTAAATTTGAATACATACACATTTATTCATTTATTTCATATAAATGAATACATATATATTGGACTAAGAATTTATTTAAAGAGATTAACAAATTAATCAAGACTAAAATGGTAATGAACCATTTTGGCTTAATTAATCAAGAAAAAATTCATATGATCTCTGTTCTATATATCAAGTGTCAAAATGATCTCTTGACTATTTACATGACAAGTATTTTCGTCCCGAAGTTATAAAATTGTCAATTTAATCCCTGTATTTTCTAATGAGACTAATTCTATACTCTTTGAAAATTTAGAGCTGAAATTCAGCATGATGTAAATAGACANTGTTAATCAAGACTAAAATGGTAATGAACCATTTTGGCTTAATTAATTAAGAAAAAAATTCATATGATCTCTATTCTATATATTAAAGTAAAGTGTCAAAATGATCCCTTGACTATTTACATGACAAGTATTTTATAATGTCAATTTAATCCCTATATTTTCTAATGAGACTAATTCTATACTCTTTGAAAATTTAGAGCTGAAATTCAGCATGATGTAAATAGACAAGGGCTTATTGAAGGCATCGTGGCTGCCTCAAAAGACCCTTATTTTTACTTAAAATTTTATGAGGTTTGCGATAATTATATTTTTGAGCTATTTTAGGGAACGTGCGGCACGTTTGACATTAAAAAGTATTTATTTTTTTTAAAATTATTCAATAATTAATAAAATATCTTTCATAGTTTGTGAATCGCATATATTTTAGTAAGACAGAAATTAATATCCTTTTTTTAAAATAAAAATAATATTTTGTACCGTTTCAGAAGTACCTTATTTTTATAAGAATTAAATTTAACTCGAGTTATGGTCAAATTGTAGCCGACAGGAGCATTGCTGGCCGTTGATAATTCAACATAAATAATTTAGTTTTATGTAAATAATTTGCAAAANAATTAATCAAGACTAAAATGGTAATGAACCATTTTGGCTTAATTAATCAATAAAAAATTCATATGATCTCTGTTCTATAAATTAAGTGTCAAAATGATCTCTTGACTATTTACATGACAAGTATTTTCGTCCCAAAGTTATAAAAATGTCAATTTAATCCCTATATTTTCTAATGAGACTAATTCTATACTCCTTGAAAATTTAGAGTTGAAATTCAGCATGATGTAAATAGGCATCGTGGCTTCCTCAAAGGACTCTTTTTTTTACTTAAAAATTTATGAGGTTTGCAATAATTATATTTTTGAGCTATTTTAGAGAACGTGCGGCACGTTTGACATTAAAAATTATTAATTAAAAATTATTTTTTTATTTTAAATTATTCAATAATTAATAAAATATCTTTCATAGTTTGTGAATCGCATATTTTTTAGTAAGACAGAAATTAATATCCTTTTATAAAATAAAAATAATATTTTGTACCGTTTCTAAAGTACCTTATTTTTATAAGAATTAGATTTAACTCGAGTATGGTCAAATTGTTGCCGACAGGAGCATTGCTGTCCGTTGATAATTCAACATAAATAATTTAGTTTTATGTAAATAATTTGCAAAATAAATAGTTATTTGGTGATGNGTTTTATAAAATAAAAATAATATTTTGTACCGTTTCAAAAGTACCTTATTTTTATAAGAAATAGATTTAACTCGAGTGTGGTCAAATTGTTGCCGACAGGAGCATTGCTGGCCGTTGATAATTCAACATAAATAATTTAGTTTTATGTAAATAATTTGCAAAATAAATAGTTATTTGGTGATGTTAAATAATCTATTTAAGCCTATAAAAAAGTACAAATAATGTGTGTGTTGCTTTGAAAAAAATACCTAAAGTTCATTTGAGTGCCTTGTTAATAGCATAAACTTTTTGAAATAATGTCGAATAATGAGGTAACAATTGGTTTATAGTCCGTTTGGGGCGGCAGTACGACACCACATCGTAATTTTGATCGTTTCGATAAACTGTGTTTTAATAGTTTTTTCAAAAAATTGTAGCTGAAATCTGCATTATGAGTAGATGCGATGACAATTTTCTAGCTAGCTGTGGTCTACTTTAACAAAAAAAAAAAAAAAAAAAAAAAAAAAAAAAAAAANATTTCAGCCTATAAAATAGTACAAATAATGTGTGTGATGCTTTGAAAAAATTAACTAAAGTTCATTTGAGTGCCTTGTTAATAGCATAAACTTTTTGAAATGATGTCGAATAATGGGGTAACAATTGGTTTATAGTCCGTTTGGGGCGGCGGTACGACACCACACCGCAATTTTGATCGTTTCGATAAACTGTGTTTTAATAGTTTTTTCGAAAAACTATAGCTGAAATCTACATTATGAGTAGATGCGCTGACAACTTTCTAGCTAGCTGTGGTCTACTTTAACAAAAAAAAAAAAAAAACAAAAACAAAAACAAAAAATGTAATAGACACTGCAACATTTTGAAGATCAATTTATTTTTCAGCAGCTTTACAGCAAACATACCCTTATTATAAAACACTTAAAACTTATCGTCGGTGCATGCAAAAAGTTTTTCCTGCCCAACTTTTTTGCACATAAATAACAACAAACTGATATAAATGATCATACATAACCAGATAATATATTGAAATTGGCAACTTCAACATTTATATCAAAGCAAACTCACTAAAAAATTATCATGTTGAAAACATAACAGTTATTACTGAATATGTTATGCGCGATGGTTTAACCAAACATGCATGGTGACACTCATAAATTAATCATCAATGCATATTATACTAATGAACAATACTCTATACATATTTAACGCTTGTCCGTAGATAGATAATTTTGGAAACATTGGGTTTATAACTAATTAAACTTATCTCAAGATGCGCAACACTTTTCTTAAATTATAAGACGTGCGTAGCTTAATAGCTATTGGCAAGGCACTATCTCTTATAATATTAAAAAAGGAATATATGGTGGCCTACACGATTTTTGAAGCAGTGCTTCAGTTGCAGCTATCAGAATGAATGAGACTGCCGGGTAGGAAAGGGAGTGGCATGCGTTAGTATAGTGCCCGCACATTAGCATGCATGAGGAGGTAGAAGGCTTCTATTAAAAGAGAGCGACGAGCGATCGATGAAGAGCCCCACACACAGTCCCATTATTTTAACCTCTTCAAACTAGTACTCATGACACCATTAGGCCTTGTAGACTACAAGTAGAAGCAACGATTTGAAAATTTTTATAATAAAATATTTTGATAATTTATTTAAAATGATTTTTGAAACAGTAAAATATTTGAACAATCAATTGTTTTTAATATGAAACTAATTTCCTCATAAATTTCATGAATAAAATTTTTTTAAGCAAAATTTATATCTTGAATAAATATTTGAATAATCAATTATCTTGAAACTTATTATTACAATCTATAAATTATCATACATTGAACTTATAAAGATCAAATATCATATACTTGTGCGGCTTATCTTATTATCATTGGTGTGCATGATCATTTTTTTCGTATAATATCATTGAAGGGATCAAATAATTAATTTAGATTTATAGAGAATTATTAACTATTAAAATACTAACTTATAGATATCCTTAAAGAGGACATCATTTTCAAAATGAAGCGGGAGGAAGCTAAAGAAAAGTCTATAAGCTCTTGAAGAAAACGAAAAGACAACTACCAACAAAGATTGTTGTCCACAAACAATAGCCAACAACAGTTGTTGTAGCCGAGTTATCATTCCTATACAGTCATTGCTTGATCTTGAAAACTAGTCAGGACTCTATAGCCCCATCTTCTCTACTTAGAGAGGAGTTGAACCATGTATCTTAAAATATATAGTAGATTCTTATCACTTCAATTTTAATGTATGTTAGATACTTCTACTGAGATAAGATTAATTTATTATTTATTATTATTATTATTATTATTTGCTGCTAAAAAACTTTCGAGCACGTCACAATTATATAATATACATCCATGCATGCCTTCATTGATGATGAATATAGTGATTTTTTTTTTTCTAAAAATTTTGAGGTTTGCGTATATGATGTAAAAATAACATGGCTTATTCTAGATCACCCANTAATCAATTGTTTTTAATATGAAACTAATTTCCTCATAAATTTCATGAATAAATTTATTTTAAGCAAAATTTCTATCAACATAGGTGAACACTTTTTTTTTCCGAAATGTTATTTTTTGGGGATTTTTCTTAAGTAAAATTGTTAGATATAGATTTTTGTCACAATAAAACGCATGTTTTATGGAAACATTTATAATTTTTTTACTAGCTCTATATTTTATTTCAATGAGATGAGCTCTATATCAATGGACTGAAAATTATCTTGAAACTTACTATTACAATCTATAAATTATCATACATTGAACTTATAAAGATCAAATATCATATACTTGTGCGGCTTATCTTATTCTCATTGGTGTGCATGACCATTTTTTTTTCGTATAATATCATTGAAGGGATCAAATAATTAATTTAGATTTATAGAGAATTATTAACTATTAAANTGGCTTATCTTATTATCGTTGGTGTGCATGATCATTTTTTTTCGTATAATATCATTGAAGGGATCAAATAATTAGTTTAGATTTATAGAGAATTATTAACTATTAAAATACTAACTTATAGATATCTTCAAAGAGGACCTCATTTTCAAAATGAAGGGGGAGGAAGCTAAAGAAAATATAAGCTCTTGAAGAAAACGAAAAGACAACGACCAACAAAGATTGTTGTCCACAAACAATAGCCAACAACAGATGTTGCAGCCGAGTTATCATTCCTATACAGTCATTGCTTGATCTTGAAAACTAGTCATCTTCTCTATTTAGAGAGGAGTTGAACTATGTATCTTAAAATATATAGTAGATTCTTATCACTTCAATTTTAATGTATGTTAGATACTCCTGTTGAGATAAGATTAATTTTTTTATTTCTTATTATTATTATTATTTTTTTGCTGCTAAAAAATTTTCGAGCACGTCACAATTATATAATATACATCCATGCATGCCTTCATTGATGATGAATATAGTGATTTTTTTTTTCTAAAAATTTTGAGGTTTGCGTATATGATGTAAAAATAACATGGCTTATTCTAGATCACCCATATATATGTATGTATGTACATAAACATCAATTATGACAATCATGCCAGTGAACTACTGTAGGTGCATCATTACTTGGTGCAACGCACGCATCCAACTTGATCCAAAGAGGAGAATGGTTGGGAAGTATAATGACTGCCTGTCTTCCTTGCACATAAGTCTTATAGAACATAATAAAAGGAAAATTTAACTAATGATCTGTTTGGAATCATTTTATACCCTTATTATTTATCTTTATTTTTTAATTTATTTAATTTTCTAATGTTCTAAGTTAAAATAAAACTTATTTATTATATTTTATAAAAATAAAAAAAAAATTACCGACAATTTATATGGGATTGTTGTAGTCTCAAGAGTTTATAAAAGCGTCAAAATAGTCTACGAACTCTTTAAATGAGAGGAAATAGTTCTCATAGTGGACTATTAAAACTCAATTTTAAAATAGTCCACACACTCTCTAAATTAAGACTGAAATAGCTATTATAAGAGGACTATTAGATCTCAATTTTAAAAAAGTGGGACTATTTTAACACTTGTCTGAGATGAAAAAAAAACGAACATTTGAGAGAGAGAGAGAGAGAGAGAGAGAGAGAGAGAGAGAGAGCACCCCCAAACCATGGAAAAATTATTTCATACGGATCGGACACCGCACGTGATCCGGACCGTAAATCACCTGATTTACGGTCCTGATGTATTTCGGTGGACCCCACCTAATTTTTTTCATAAAAAAAAACGGAAATAATCCTGACCGTAGATTACCGTGATCTACGGTCAGGATCGGATACCGCATGCAGAGATGCATGCGGTGCCGTATGCAATAATTTCTCCAAAGATGTCCGTATGCAATAATTTTTCCAAACCATGGCCATTTCATACAACTTGGTCACGCGGGGGTTGCTATCCGAAGTGTAAGCCTTCTTTAAAGTTCAAAGATACCTCACATGCCAAGGTGCTTTCATTGAACTATACTTTCATCGACATTATTTCAGCACCTTTCCATAAGAAAAAAGGTTAAGTGTGGTCAACAAAATAGTTATAAGAAACAAAATAAAATCTAACAGACATTTTTTTAAAAAGTTTATATCGCATATTTATCAAAAAAATATTTTAAATTACAATATTAAAATTAATGAGAATATTAAAATATAATAATAACCAGCATAGCCAGAAATATACATAAGAGAAACTTAAGATATTTATTCCTCGTGCGTATGTATCAAAGCTTGAATTGAAATTTTTAAATATTTATTTTAGCTTATATTTATAATAATAATAATAATAATAATAATAGCAGTAGCAACAGTGACTGCATTTTGTAAATATTTTGTAAATACCCCTTAAGCAAAAATTAATAGTAGCAGATATACAAATATATATATATATATATATATATGTATATATATATATATATATANATGCTACAATTATTTCTTTCATGGTTGCTCAATCTTTGGCGAAGGTTTTAAAAGGGAATAAGGGATTTGATACTACTAACCTAATATTTCCTTAGATAAATCATGTTGAGTTTGACGACGAATGTGACATGAAGGGTTTACTCAAAAAAGCAAATAGAAAAGAAGGCAAACCAACTTTGATTTTTTACTAAATATTGTCATAAATATAAGATTTTTGGTCATGTACTAGAAACTGTTTCAGGGATCACCCTGAGTTGAGAAACCAGAAAAGTGTTCCTAGTTTGGTACCATCAACTAACTTCAAAAAACAGGTTGTCTAGGAGGTGAACAATGTGCTAATAGTGGATGGAGAAATTGGGGTGATTGATGAATCGGTTGGGGAAATTTTGGCTGTTGAGAGCACTAATCAAACAACCTTTGGCTATTGAAGGTGTTTTGGACAACAAAGTTATATGAAATGAGAGCACTCTTGAAGAGGCATCACATCAAGATTTGGGCACGTCTCATAATTTGCTAAAGAATGATATTAGGGCTGCTTTGGTGACTGTGGAGGGAGAATGAAAAACTTAGAAAACTAAAAAAAATGAGGGGCAAAATCCATAGAGAATTTTCCTATATGGACCACAATGATTTTCTTAAATATAGTGGTAATTCTTCAGCTAGAATTTTAGTCAAAAATGGTGCGCCTTCTAGGATCAGTAGAGGGTGTTGAATCAACCACCATGATTAGTTATATGATTTGGAATCTTAGGGGCATTGTAAAAACTAATGCCTCTAATAGGCTAGCAAGTCTTTGGAGAATAGATAAGCTCAAGTATCTTGTTTCACTTGAACCTCTGATCAACTTGGACAATATCACTAACTATGTTAGAAAACTTGATCATTTTAATGTTATTTATAACTGTAGTTTGAAAAGCAGGCTTTTGTGGAAACATGATATCAATGTGAGACTACTTGATGATAAACCCTCAATTTATTCATGTGAAAATTTCTTTTGTAACTCTCTGATTAAACTTACTAGTGTTTATTCTGGTTGTTGAGTTGCTTGTAGGGAGTTGCTTTGGAATGATTTACACATGATTAATAATGTAAATAATATCCTCTGGATGTTTGGTGGCAATTTTAATGCAATTACAACTTCTTTGGAGAAAAAAAGGTGGTTGACCCCTATGCACGAAAATGATGGATTGGTTTCTTGAAAATATTAAAGCTGAGGGTTTGTTAGAAACCAATTCCACTGGTAAAATGTTTACTGGATACTGAGGTAATTTTTTTGAGAGACTTGATAAAATGCTCATTAATCATAAATGGAGGGAGGTTTTTCATTTTACTGAAGTGACTCTTCTTAGTAGGACAGGATCCGATCACTCTCCTCTGCTTGTTAATGTGGATTTTTTTCCTAGGCCTAAAATTAAATAATGCACGTTTATAAATGCTTGGACTGACCACCTTAGATTTAAACCTCTGGTTAATGTCATTGGTGCTTTATTGAATATGATAATTCGTGGATGAACTTGTGGAGGCAACAAAAAAATCTTATGCATGTATTAAGAGCTTGGTATTAGAATGCTTTTGGAAATATTCACAATAAGTTATAGATGCTTAAAATCTCATAAAAAACTTGCAAAGCTAGTATGAGAATGATCTTGTTGAGGAAAATGATGTGGTGTTTGCTAAAAATAAACTTAATGAGGTTATCTAGCAAAAACTAAGTGTTTACAAATAAAAATGAAATTTTTTGAGCCATGTGGAAGGAGAAGAAGCCTCTAAATTCTTTTACACTTGTGTTAAACAGAGGAGGTAATCTAATACTATTTTGAAAATTAAGGATAAAAATGGTAACTGACTTTGTGATCATCAATGCATTAAAGAAAGTGTTGCGAAATTTTTTTATTAATTATTTAGATATGTTGAGGTGGAACTTCATACATTACACATTGACCTTATTTCTCCTACTGACATAGTTATGGAAGCTGACTTCTTCTCTCTGCCTATAGGAAATGAAATTTGTGCTGCTCTTTCTTCCATGAATATTAAACAAATTGCTGGTCCGAATGAGCTCACTTCCAAATTTTATTCGAATGCTTGGAATATAATTGAAATCAAATTTATTTCTGCCATTTAATCTTTCTTTAAAGGTGTTTTGCCACACAAAATTTCCAAATGTTTTAAAATTTTTCTAATTCCAAAGGATAGTTTCAAGCATATATAGGAAAATTTTTTGCCTATCTGCCTTACTATTGTTGTTTCCAAGGTTATCAGTAAAATTTTGTTGAGCATATTATAGTCATTCTTAAGCATCCAGTCAATCCTCAGCAAGCTACTTTCATTTCTGGTAGGTGCATCGCTGATAATATCCTTATGGTTCAACAACTCCTATAGGACTTGGATTGTAAATGTAGAGGGGGCATTGGTATTCTTAAGTTTGACTTTCATAAAGCTTATGCTACTATTAGCTAAAAATTTTTTCTTACATTTCAAAAAGCCAAAGACTTCAAAGATGATTTTCATAGGTTATTGTAGATGTTCTTAGATAATAACTTTTACTCTATTCGTATTAATGGTGAGCAACAAGGGCATTTTAAATCTGGTTGAAGGCTTAAGTGAGGGGACCCTCTTTCTCCTACACTCTTCATCTTAGCTATGGACTTTTTCTCCACTCTCCTAAATCATCATCTCATAAACCATCAGGATGGCAAGTATAAATACAAAGGTAGTGAAATTATTTCTCATACGGCTTATGTTGATGATATTATTATATTTTACAATTTAGATAAAAAGAATGTGAGATACCTTAGTAACATTCTTACTCATTTTGAACAAGTCTCAGGTATGGAATTCAATAAAGCCAAAATTGAGTGGTTTTTTTAGCAATCATAGAAATATTGAAAAGAAACAATCAGTTACCCACTACACTAATATCAAATTTGGTGAACTGCCATTTAAATACTCGGGCATTCCACTGCATCATAGTCTGAAAAGGATTCAAAATTTTGAAGTTGATAAGATCAGGAAGATAATTATGAGTTGGGAGAACTCTTTCTTATCTCTGGGGGGAAAGGATTACCTTTTTGCAATCTATTCTTATGCTAAAATGAACAAAAGCATGAAACTTTGTATTGAAAGAATTTTCATTAAATTTTTTGGACTGGCCATGACATTGATGATCATTGGAAGTTGTGGAAGTATCTTTGTAAACCTAAGAATTGTGGGGAGTTGTGTTTCAGGTCCTTGGAACATTCCATCAATATCCGCTTTTGCAAATTTTTGGATCAAACTTAGATTTTGGGTCAATTTCATGCATCTTAAATACCTCAAATTTTCTCAACCATTTACATGTTTTCTTAAATTAGGGGATTCCTTAATTTGAAAATAAATTTTGAAAATGAGGAGTAGAGTTGAAGATCTTTTAACTTTGAATATTGGTGAGAGCAATATTAGTTTTTGGTTTGAAAACTGGACTTTGCTGGGTCCTTTGTCACACATTTATGATGAAGTGCATTATATTGATATTTGTGTGAAAGATTTTTGGCATGAGAATGCTTGGAATATTCAAAAACTTTCTAAGTTTCTTAATGGTGATTTGGCTGCATACATTATTGCTATGGGTTTTGATAAAAAAAAAGGTGATGCTCTCAAGTGTAAATAAAAACCTTATCATTCTCTTGTTGCCTCTATTGCATATAACTTTCATTATTTTTTTGGCTATTGATTGGGGTATTTGGATTTCTATGATGAAACCTTCTCAGTTTTTTTTTTTTTTTTGCTTAGCCGTTAA
>JXCR01094233.1:28593-51687 GCA_002079205.1 Phalaenopsis hybrid cultivar
TAGGTTTCTTTCTCTGGATGATATTCTTAAGCTCAAAGAGCTACACAAAGTTTCTATTTGTTTATTTTTCTGTGATGAGGAGGAATCTTTGCATCACCTATTTTAAATTATGCTTTTTCTTTGGAAATATGAGGGTTTCTATCACTCACATATGAAACTCATATGCTTATTTGCGAGTATCAAAAATTGGATTATTATTTAATGCCTTGGAGGATAAGTAATTACAAACTTTTTTTGCAAAATATATTCCCATATATTGTTTGTTCGTTTCTTAGGATGGAATGTAATCAAAGGATGCATAATGAGGTTAGGAAAAAAAGCTAAGGATTTCCTTATCAAAGTTAAATCCTTTATATATAAAGTTTTTATAGATACTTACTATTGTAAACTTGTTACTGATCTTGACGGGGTGCAGCATGCTGTGGGTCCTGCAAGGTGGTATTTCCAGGTGACCAAGTGGGACAAGCCCCCTTTTTGTGCAATTAAAGTGAATATAGATGGTAGCTTAAACTCTTTCAATGTAGGAGTTGGTGTGGTTTTTCAAAACCATTTTAGTTAGATTTTACATAACATTTTTTACTCCATGTGATTGTGTTAGCACATCTTACTCTAAAATGGTTGTTGTCTTTTATTGCTTAATTATTGCGAAGGTGATGAAGTTCTAGAATGTGCTTGTGGAAATGGATTCTCTTGTAGTGCTCGTTGTTCCATTGGGAATGATATTTGTGATTAGCAAAATTCGGTCCATTGAGCTAAACTTAGGAAGCTTCCACACTCTTTTACCATTAATTGGAAACATATTTTGCATGAATCCAATAGACCTGCAAATTTTCTTATTAGACCCGGTGCTACACCTGACATTAATATAGTGAGCATTGAATATGATGCTCACTTTAATTTTCTTATTCATGGTGACAAATTAGAGTTACCATACATTAGAATTGAACACTTGTAATCTACAGTTGATTTTTTTTATTTTTTGGGTGCGTTTTACCTCATTGTGTAGGATTCTTTAGATTTTATTTTTATTTTTTGTATTTGGGTATTAGTGTGTGTGTGTGTGTGTGTGTGTGTGTGTGTGTGTGTTATATACAAATCTTCATGAAGCCAATCAACTGAAAACCACCAGCCGACTAAAAGGCTGACGATCGATCGAAGGAATTTCGATTGACTGAAGGCCAGTCTGTTGATCAAAGGGTCATTCAGGGCAATAAGAAACATGCATCCTCTTTAACGATCGGACAAATGTCTAATACCTTAAACAATCTCAGAAGTATCATTATGAAACTCTCTCAACAACTCCCCTAAAGATTGACTAAAGAAAATTGGTTAAAAGCATCAGATATATTTCATTATAAATATTAGCGTTGAATTTACATCCGATTATTGTTGTTAACAATTATTGTCACTTATTTGCCATTGCAAACCATTAATGTCGACATTAGCGTCTGAATCTTGTTAACGTAAGGGATCCATTTAATAACATCATCTGATTTGACAATAAGTCTGAAGCTAACTATTTTGTGTCGAAAAGGGTCAACGTAAATCTGGCCCTTTCCGATGCTGACACTCTAAAATTCTATTCTCGCGTCTTGCACCCTCACTCGAGCCATTTTCACTTCACGTTTGCTTCTGTCTACCATCCAACTTTTTTGTTTTCCTCTCTGATGATTTCCTCTCATTGCGGAGGTTCTCTGATGATATTTCGCATCTCTGACGACCCCTCCTCAACTCCAACCTTAAGGCAATATTCTTCACTCCTTTCTCTTTTTTCCGATCATTTTTTTTTAATTTTTCCATCTTTTTTGTTTGTAGTTTTGTTTGGTGATATAAATGAGGATGTTCTTAGTAGTATTCACTTTGGATGGCTGAAATGGAGAAATGCATAAGGCTTATTGTGCGTGATAACAAAGTATTGCCTATATACGATGGTGGTGAAACCTAAAATAGTTTATGGTGCAGAATGTTGGCATATAAAATAGATGAAACATAAATCAAAATTATATGTTGTTGAGTTGAAAATGCTTAGGTGGATAAGTGGCTTTACATTTAGAAACAAAATTTGAAACGAATATTTCCGTGAAAGGGTTGGTGTTGCTCCAGTGACGGACATGATTAGAGAGAGTCCTCTTAAATTATTTGACCACATTTTGCAAAATATGTTAGTATATATGTATACAAAATAAAATCTAAAAATTTGAACGGTTGCACGACTTTTCATACAAAATAGGTAATACTTTTTTTATAAATCTAAATAAAATTAGTAATTGAATAAATATTAGCATAACATCTAACTATTTAAATAAATTAAATAATATGATATAAAATAATGTGTCATCAATAAATTTTTATCATCATGTACGAATCCGATGCATTTTGAGTAAGAAACATTCCAAATTTTAACTCAAAAACATCCGAACCCTGATTTTAACAAATTTATAGTCAAACTGAGCGTCTCGACAGTAGGAACCCAATGACACTTAAAGTGATTCAACCTGAATTCATTCAAGCTTAAATCAAGCATTTGCAAAACAGTATAAACTTTGGAAAATTAATTGGAGGAGCAAACATTCTCCAAATTTGACATAATCATAATCAAATCGAGCGTCTTAATAAGAGAAAGTTAATGAGCTTAAGATCATTCAATGTTTAAGTCACTTAAATGCTAAAAAATTCATCTGTAATGAAAATAATCAACATTGATTGTCTCAAGGAGTGGTTTGGAAAGTAGGCCAATATAGTCAAAATATCCCTCTCAAAAACTAAAAATACTTGCTCATTTCGTCATTTTGGGGAGGGGAGAAGAGATTAAGTTGATTATAAAAACTTAAATCTTAAAGTTAAGATGATTGCCGCTAGTCACTCGATATCACCACGGATTACCTGAGTTTGTCGCAGAACACTAGAGGTATAGTCACAAACCATAGAGATTGCCGTTGACCCCCAAAGATAATCACCGATTACACCAAATATCATTGTTAGCTAGCTTTAGCAACTTTTATGGCTCAATCGTTATTTTAGGCGATTGTTGCCCGATCTTTGTTGATATGCAATCCCACATTCTCCCCTCAAAGAGAAAGGTGTCGACACTCTATAACCAAAATTATAAAATGAATTATTTTAATTGGGTTAGTCTTTGTGATTTTTTCATTTTTTAATTTTTCACTTACAAAAATATAGTGTTTGCTCCGACGACATTTCTTTTATCTTTGTATTTGTTGGATCTTTGTGCGACACTAAACTGTTAAACTATTACTCTACGGCCATGAATTCCCTAGCACACAACATATAAGTTAAAAGTAAGAGTCCTTGCAATCGAATATTATAAACAAGTACTACAAATTATTTCATCAAAATTAAAAAAAGAAAGATTTGGATGAAAATAATTTGCATATTATGTTAAACTATAATATGTTATTACTAAATATATAATTAAACTTCTAATTAATTATCTTTTATCTAAATAATATATTATATATCATATGATCTATCATTGAGTTTACTATAGAATATTAATAAGTTACTTATTGAACAATTAAGGAGTTTGTCATGACCATAAAAAATAATTTAGAGCATGATTATGATTGTTTTATTTAAGATTAGAGCTTTTTATAAATGCACAAGAATATTTATTTAATAATTTAAACAAACTTGATATAATTGAGCCAAGTTTGAATTGTTCATCAAATGCATTGGTTCATTTACAGCCGTACAAATGATTAATGTTTGACTAGCTTTGAGCATTTTGACCTTGGGTGACTAGAGGTCAACTAAGTAGTCTTAAGGCATCCAAAATGGATAAGATAATGTCATAAGTAAAATAATCATTGTGTGGTTTGTTTGGCCTAACTTGGGTCAAACCTATGGGATTCTAATGGGACAAAATTTGAGTAAGGCTAACCTACAAATTTTAAGTTGGAAAGGTCTAACCTAATGAATTCTAAGTGGATCCTCTAGGGATAGAGGCATATGATTGAGACTTATATCTGTGATGAGGCTTAGGTTGAATGAATATATATTTCTTAGTAAACAAAAAACAAAGAAGAATGAATGTTTGGTTAATTTTTAAGTTGAACCATGACTTTAAATTTACCTAATTTGAGCTACTGAGGATAAGAATTAGGCCAGACCAACTCCAACTGGCTAAAACATATATGAATCGTCTTTAGGCTAGATTAGGAGTGCTTTGCTAACTATAGCATGGTTGGGCTGGAAAAGAATTAAGACATATTAAGGGTTGACCTATGGACATGCTCAACTAGCTAGGTATCTCTATTGCAAATTATGGGTTACTATGACTGTGTTCAAGCTCCCAAAATATTAAGTTTCAAAAAAGTATGAATCGATTAGCTTATAGCCCCAATTAAGAGAAATGTTACTCACTCAAACTATCAAAAGATCTTAAGTTGATTGAGCGGAGAGTGTACACCCTGATCAAGTCAATCACCTAACTTGTTTCTAACAACAGACCCAAAAAAGATCTAAAGTATATTGAACGTTAGTATCTCTAGTGCATAAAAAATAATGGATCAAGATCAAGATGTAAAATAGAGCACATTTATGTTTTTCAAATAAATTTATAATTATTTATTTTGAGTATTTATCATACCTGATTAAAAGATTGAGCGACTATAACATTCACATCAATATTTACAATAATAACAAAACCTACATNGATAGTCACAAACCATAGAGATTGTCGTTGACCCCCAAAGATAATCACAGATTACACCAAATATCATTGTCAGCTAACTTTAGCAAATTTTATGGATCAATTGTTATTTTAGGCGATTGTTGCCTGATCTTTACTGATATGCAATCTCACATTCTCCCCTCAAAGAGAAAGGTGTCGACACTCTATAACCAAAATTATAAAATGAATTATTTTAACTGGGTTAGTCTTTGTGATTTTTTCATTTTTTAGTTTTTCACTTAAAAAAATATAGTGTTTCCTCTTACGACATTTCTTTTATCTTTATATTTGTTGGATTTTTGTGCAACACTAAACTGCTAGGTATCTCTATTGAATTGTCCTTAGGCTAGATTAGGAGTGCTTTGCTAACTATAGCATGGTTGGGTTGGAAAAGAATTAAGAAATATTAAGGGTTGACCTATGGACATGCTCAACTAGCTAGGTATCTCTATTGCAAATTATGAGTTACTATGACTGTGTTGTGTTCAAGCTCCCAAAACATTTATTTAAGTTTCAAAAAAGTATGAGTCGATTAACTTATAGCCCCAATTAAGAGAAATGTTACTCACTCAAACCGTCAAAATATCCTAAGTTGATTGAGCGGAGAGCGTACTCCCTGATCAAGTCAATCACCTAACTAGTGTCTAACTACATACCCAGAAAAGATCTAAAGTATACTGAACCTTAGTATCTCTAGTGCATAAAAAATAATGGAAACATCTAAACTCTAGATCAAGATCAAGATGTAAAATAGAGTACATTTATATTTTTCAAANGACCCAGAAAAGATCTAAAGTATACTGAACCTTAGTATCTCTAGTGCATCAAAAATAATGGAAACATCTAAACTCTAGATCAAGATCAAGATGTAAAATAGAGTACATTTATATTTTTCAAATAAATTTATAATTATTTATTTTGCATTGAGTATTCATCATACCTGATTAAAAGATTGAGCGACTATAACATTCACATCAATATTTACAATAATAACAAAACCTACATATTTTAATTGTGAATTAATTTGAATAGTAGAGCTAGTCTTAGTATTTTTTAAGGAATCAGGAGCTTTTAACACACCCATCTCATTAAGGAGAAAGTTATGAAAAAGCATAATTAATCTAATTTATCGGTTAAATTTTGCGTTTTATTCACAATTTCTTATGTAAACTTCTCAATGATGCATATACGGTGTCAATCCAAACATCACCATGATATGTATAACATAGTTTAGAGTTTAGAAGATGACTCTAAAGTCCAAACCTTAAATCCTAAATTCCAAAAATGATATAACGACAAAAATTTACTAACAAGACACATATTAGTAAGCCATAAAGTTAACATAGAATAATTGAGAGGAAACAACCCTTCAACACATCGTGACTGCCCGCCTTTGCGATTAATTTCTCAAGATGACAGCAGCTTGAGGTTGGTGCAACAAGAGGCACAAAATCATACATGTAAAAAGTAAAAAAATAGGATTGGAAATTTAAATGCTAATTTTTTACTACTACACTTATGTATCACCCTCAGGTGACTCCACACACACTTATGTATCACCTTCAGGTGACTCCACACACACATACATGAACCGCCATAGAGACTAGCTGAGACTTTCAAATAATCAGAGCTGTAGAAATCCAAATAATTAATAATTAGCAACTGTGGCCCTTCTTGCACACTAGAGCACCGGCCGAGCTGGTTATGGCTCCAACCAGAGACGAAGATCTAGCTCCCAAACTCGACGCCTTGGAATAGCTAGATGAAGCTCCGGCGCCTGAGGGGGTGAAGAAGGCTCCATTCAACATCAAATCACCCTCTGATCTCCAGTTCCAGTTCTTCCACTCGTTCATTGGTGAATCCTCTCGCTTCGTCACCTGTATAACACAAATTTTTATCATGAGAACCAAGCATCAAATTTATGCCAATTAAGAATTTAGTTGCACCAAAAAATATTTCGTGCAGATAAAATAGATAGAGATTTGATGACATTTTGTGACATTTGATGATATTATTGACATATATAGTAAAATATCAATAAATATCACCAAACACCACATGTGCTATTCCGCCGCACATAAAGATGAGGAGCTGCTTATCAAATATAAAATATCTTTTTTTTTTTGCACAAAGAAAAAAATATTGCTCACTTAATTTTTGTGTGGAAAAGTTTTGGGAATTACTGGGAAGAAAAAGGAAATACATGAATAATAAAATAAAAAAAAATTATTTGCCCAAATAATAAAAAAAGGAGATTCCAATCGTAGATTCCAACCGTAGGACTACAACAAAAGAAAAATTGGAAGCCCTACATAGCGCATGACTTCAACAGCTTCGTTAAATTAACAGTCGTGAGATTTGGCTTTCAGCTACCACAATTCTCTAACAAATATTTGCATATGCAGAGTTGTGTATATTTTAAGTTATTTGGAGGATATAATTAGATTACACTTAAGTTATACCCCATTGTAATTCTTCCAGTAAGTTAAGTGTAACATAATTGTACCCTCCTAATAACCTGAAATATACGCAACTCTGTGTACGCTTTCCATATACAAATATTTCTTCAATTCTTCAACCGGCCTTTACTTTTTCCTAATTGAAAGTATCATAACTTATGTTTTTTACATTGGAAAATATGCAATGAATAATAATAAATATGATTTTGGTTATCAAGAGCAACGCACTTTTCAACCGTTGTATTAAAAAATATATATAAATAATTCACTGTATTTACTATCAAATACTGTAGCATAAGATTATGGCACTAAGCGACATTTCAACCAAAAATTGCAAGGAGCACATTATCTTCTACAAAAATTAAAGATGTACAAATAAGTAGAAAGCGGGTACCAAAACGCACAAAAAAAAAAAAAAGAAAAAAAGAAAAAATTCACCTCTTTGTTAAAACGGTCGTCCGGCGCAAGGAACCTATTTCCCTGGCTGTTTATNATATATATATATATATATAAGTATATAAGGGTTTCAAAATTGGTAATCTTTTCGACACTCTTTCTTTTGATGTTTATGATCTGCTTTGGCTCTACATTCTCAGGTATTGTTTTCTCCCACTTGGCTCCTCTGTTTGTTGTGGCTTTCCTTTTGGCTTCTATGGTGGGGATTTTAGATTTAGTGCTTGGTGTCCTTTTGTGCTTATTGTCTTTGGGTGGTTGAAGATTGTTATTGCTACAATTATTTCTTTCATGGTTGCTCCATCTTTTGTTAAGGTTTTAAAAGGGAATAAGGGATTTGATACTACTAACCTAATATTTCCTTATATAAATCATGTTGAGTTTGACGACGAATGTGATGTGAAGGGTTTACTCAAAAAAGCAAATAGAAAAGGAGGCAAACCAACTTTGATTTTTTACTAAATGTTGTCATAAATATAAGATTTTTGGTCATGTACTAGAAACTGTTTCAGAGATCACCCTGAGTTGAGAAACCAGAAAAGTGTTCCTAGTTTGGTACCATCAACTAACTTCAAAAAACAGGTTGTCTAGGAGGTGAATAATGTGCTAACAGTGGATGGAGAAATTGGGGTGATTGATGAATCAGTTAGGTAAATTTTGGCTGTTGAGAGCACTAATCAAACAATCTTTGGCTATTGAAGGTGTTTTGGACAACAAAGTTATACGAAATGAGAGCACTGATGGAGGGGGAATGAAAAACTTAGAAAAAAAAATGAGGGGCAAAATCCATAGAGAATTTTCCTATATGGACCACAATGATTTTCTTAAATATAGTGGTAATTCTTTAGCTGGAATTTTAGTCGAAAATGGTGCGCCTTCTAGGATCAGTAGAGGGTGTTGAATCAACCACCATGATTAGTTTATGATTTGGAATCTTAGGGGCATTGTAAAAACGAATGCCTCTAATAGGCTGGCGAGTCTTTGGAGAATAGATGAGCTCAAGTATCTTGTTTCACTTGAACCTCTGATCACTTTGGACAATATCACTAAGTATGTTAGAAAACTTGATCATTTTAATGTTATTTATTACTGTAGTCTGAAAAGCAGGCTTTTGTGGAAACATGATATCATTGTGAGACTACTTGATGATAACCCTCAATTTATTCATGTGAAAATTTCTTTTGTAACCCTCTGATTAAACTTACTACTGTTTATTCGGGTTGTTGTGTTGGTTGTAGGGAGTTGCTTTTGAACGATTTACACATGATTAATAATATAAATAATATTCTCTGGATGGTTGGTGGTAATTTTAATGCAATTACAACTTCTTTGGAGAAAAAAAGGTAGTTGAACCCTATGCACCAAAATGATGGATTGGTTTCTTGAAAATATTAAAGCTGAGGGTTTGTTAGAAACCAATTCCGCTGGTAAAATGTTTACTTGATACCGAGGCAATTTTTTTGAGAGACTTGATAAAATGCTTATTAATCATAAATGGAGGGAGATTTTTCATTTTACTGAAGTGACTCTTTTTAGTAGGACAGGATCCGATCACTCTCCTCTGCTTGTTAATGTGGATTTTCTTCTTAGGCCTAAAATTAAATAATTTAGGTTTATAAATGCTTGGACTGACCACCTTAAATTTAAACATCTAGTTAATGTCATTGGTGCTTTAATGAATATGATAATTCGTGGATGAACTTGTGGAGGCAACAAAAGAATCTTATGCATGTATTAAGAGATTGGAATTAGAATACTTTTGGAAATATTCACAGTAAGTTATAGATGCTTAAAATCTCATAAAAAACTTGCAAAGCTAGTATGAGAATGATCTTGTTGAGGAAAATGATGTGGTGTTTGCTAAAAATAAACTTAATGAGGTTATCTAGCAAAAAATAAGCTTTTACAAAAAAAAAATGAAATTTTTTTGAGCCATATGGAAGGAGAAAAAGCCTCTAAATTCTTTAACACATGTGTTAAGCAAAGGAGTGAATCTAATAATATTTTGAAAACTAAGGATAAAAATGGTAACTGACTTTGTGACCATCAATGCATTAAAGAAAGTGTTGCGGAATTTTTTTATTAATTATTTAGATATGTTGTGGTGAAACTTCATACTTTACACATTGACCTTATTTCTCATATTGACATAGTTATGGAAGCTGACTTCTGCTCTCTGCCTATAGAAAATGAAATTTGGGTTGCTCTTTCCTCTATGAATATTAAAAAATTTGCTGGTCCAAATGAGCTCACTTCCAAATTTTATTCGAATGCTTGGGATATAATTGAAATCAAATTTATTTCTGCCATTTAATCTTTCTTTAAAGGTGTTTTGCCACACATAATTTTCAAATGTTCTAAAATTTTTCTAATTCCAAAGGATAGTTTCAATCATATATAAGAAAAAATTTGGCCTAATTGCCTTACTATTGTTGTTTCCAAGGTTATCAGTAAAATTTTGTTGAGCATATTATAGTCATTCTTAAGCATCCAATCAATCCTCAACAAGCTACTTTTGTTTCTGGTAGGTGCATCGCTGATAATATCCTTATGGTTCAGCAACTCCTATAGGACTTGGATTGTAAATGTAGAGGGGGCAATGGTATTCTTAAGTTTGACTTTCATAAAGCTTATGCTACTATTAGTTAAAAATTTATTCTTACATTTCATAAAGCGAAAGACTTCAAAGATGATTTTCGTAGGTTATTGTAGATGTTCTTAGATAAAAACTTTTACTCTATTCGTATGAATGGTGAGCAACAAGGGCATTTTAAATCTGGCTGAGGGCTTAAGTGAGGGGACCCTCTCTCTCCTACACTCTTCATCTTAGCTATGGACCTTTTCTCCACTCTCCTAAACCATCATCTCATAAACCATCAGGATGGCAAGTATAAATACAAAGATAGTGAAATTATTTCTCATACGGCTTATGTTGATGGTATTATTATATTTTACAATTTAGATAAAAAGAATATGAGCTACCTTAGTAACATTCTTACTCATTTTGAACAAGTATCATGTATGAAATTCAATAAAGCCAAAATTGAGTGGTTCTTTAGCAATCATAGAAATATTGAAAAGAAACAATCAGTTACCCACTACAGTAATATCAAATTTGGTGAACTGCCATTTAAATACTCGGGCATTCCACTTCATCATAGTCTGAAAAGGATTCAAACTTTTAAGGTTGATAAGATCAGGAAGAAAATTATGAGTTGGGAGAACTCTTTCTTATCTCTGGCGAGAAAGTATTATCTTTTTGCAATCTATTCTTACGCTAAAATGAACAAAAGCATGCAACTTTGTATTGAAAGAATTTTCATTAATTTTTTTTGGATTGGCCATGACATTGATGATCATTGGAAGTCATGGAAGTACCTTTGTAAGCCTAAGAATTGTGGGGAGTTGGGTTTTAGGTCCTTAGAACATTCCATCAAAATCAGCTTTCGCAAATTTTTGGATCAAACTTAGATTTTGGGTCAATTTCATGCATCTTAAATACCTCAAAATTTCTCAACCTCATACATGTTTTCTTAAATTAGGGCATTCCTTGATTTGGAAATAAATTTTGAAAATGAGGAGTAGAGTTGAAGATCTTTTAACTTGGAATATTGGTGAGACTAATCTTGGTTTTTGGTTTGAAAACTGGACTCTGCTGGGGTCCTCTGTCACACTTTTCTGATGAAGTGCATTCTATTGATATTTGTGTGAAAGATTTTTGGCATGGGAATGCTTGGAATATTCAAAAACTTTCTAAGTCTCTTAATGGTGGTTTGGTTGCATACATTATTGCTATGGGTTTTGATAAAAATAAAGGTGATGCCCTCAAGTGTAAATAAAAACCTTATCATTCTCTTGTTGCCTCTATTGCAAATAACTTTCATTATTTTTTTGCTATTGATTGGAGTATTTGGAATTCTATGATGAAACCTTCTCAGTTTTTTTTTGCTTAGCAGTTAAATTATAAGTTTCTTTCTCTGGATGATATTCTTAAGCTTAAAGAGCTACACAAAGTTTGTATTTGTTTATTTTTCCGTGATGAGGAGGAATCTTTGCATCACCTATTTTAAATTATGCTTTTTCTTTGGAAATTTGAGGGTTTCTATCACTCACATATGAAAGTCATATGCTTATTTGCGAGTATCAAAATTTGGATCATTGTTTAATGCCTTGGAGGATAAGTAATTATAAACTTCGTTTGCAAAATATTTTCCCCTATATTGTTTGTTCGTTTCTTAGGATGACATGTTATCAAAGGATGCATAATGAGGTTAGGAAAAAAAGCTAAAGATCTCCTTATCAAAGTTAAATCCTTTATATATAAAGTTTTTACAGATACTCTTGTAAACTTATTGCTGGTCTTGACGGGGTGCAGCATGTTGTGGGTCCTACAAGGTGATATTTTCAAGTGACCAAGTGGGACAATCCCCCTTTTTGTGCAATTAAAGTGAATATAGATGGTAGCTTAAACTCTTTCAGTGTAGGAGTTGGTGTGGTTTTTCAAAACCATTTTTGTTAGATTTTACATAACATTTTCTACTCCATGTGATTGTGTTAGCACATCTTACTCTAAAATGGTTGTTGTCTTTTATTGCTTAATTATTGCGAAGGTGATGAAGTTCTAGAATGTGCTTGGGGAAATGGATTATCTTACTATGCTTGTTGTTCCATTGGGAATGATATGTGTGATTAGCAAAATTCGGTCCATTGAGTTAAACTTAGGAAGCTTCCACACTCTTTTACCATTAATTGGAATCATATTTTGTGTGAAGCCAATAGACTTGCAAATTTTCTTATTAGACCCGATGCTACACATGACATTATTATAATGGGCATTGAATATGATGCTCACTTTAATTTTCTTATTCATGGTAACAAATTAGACTCACCATACATTAGAATTCAACACTTGTAATCTACAGTTGATTTTTTTTATTTTTTGGGTGTGTTTTACCTATATGTGGAGGATTCTTTAGATTTTATTTTTGTCTTTTGTATTTGGGTATTAGTGTGTGTGTGTGTGTGTGTGTGTGTGTGTTATATACAAATCTTCATGAAGCCGATCGACTAAAAACCACCAGCCGACTAAAAGGCTGACGATCGACCGAAGGCATTTCGATTGACTGAAGGCCAGACTGTTGATCAAAGGGCCATTCGGGGCAATAAGAAACATGCATCCTCTTTAGCAATCGAAAAAAGGTCTAATACCTTAAAAAATCTCACAAGTATAATAATGAAACTCTCTCAACAACTCCCCTAAAGATTGACTAAAGAAAATTAGTTAAAAGCATCAGATATATTTCATTATAAATATTAGTGTTGAATTTACATCCGATTACTGTTGTTAACAATTAGTGTTACTTATTTGCCATTGCAAACCATTAATGTCGACATTAGCGTCTGAATCTTGTTAACGCAAGGGATCCACTTAATAACATCATCTGATCTGACAATAAGTCTGAAACTAACTATTTTGTGTCGAAAAGGGTCATCGTAAATCTGGCCCTTTCCGATGCTGACACTCTAAAATTCTATTCCCGCGTCTTGCACCCTCACTCAAGCCATTTTCACTTCACGTTTGCTTTTGTTTACCATCCAACTTTTTCACTTTCCTCTCTGATGATTTCCTCTCATTGCGGAGGTTCTCTGATGATATTTCGCATCTCTAACGACCCCTCCTCAACTCCAACCTTAAGGCAATATTCTTCACTCCTTTTTCTCATTTTTCCGATCATTTTTTTTTTTTTATTTTTCCATCATTTTTGTTTGTAGTTTTGTTTGGAGATATAAATGAGGATGTTGTTAGTATTATTCACTTTGGANCGCGAAGGTGATGAAGTTCTAGAATGTGCTTGTGCAAATGGATTCTCTTACAGTGCTTGTTGTTCCATTGGGAATGATATGTGTGATTAACAAAATTCGGACCATTGAGCTAAACTTAGGAAGCTTCCACACTCTTTTACCATTAATTGGAATCATATTTTGCGTGAAGCCAATAGACCTGCAAATTTTCTTATTAGACCCGGTGCTACACATGACATTATTATAGTGGGCATTGAATATGATGCTCACTTTAATTTTCTTATTCATGGTGACAAATTAGACTTACCATACATTAGAATTGAACACTTGTAAACTACAGTTGATTTTTTATTTTTTGGGTGTGTTTTACCTCTATCTGGAGGATTCTTTAGATTTTATTTTTGTCTTTTGTATTTGGGTGTGTGTGTGTGTGTGTTATATACAAATCTTCATGAAGCCTATCGACTGAAAACCATCAGCTGATTAAAAGGCTGACGATCGTCCGAAGGAATTTCGATTGACTGAAGGCCACTCTGTTGATCAAAGTGCCATTCGGGGCAATAAGAAACATGCATCCTCTTTAACGATCGGAAAAAGGTCTAATACCTTAAACAATCTCACAAGTAAACAACTTCCCTAAAGATTGACTAAAGAAAATTGGTTAAAAGCATCAGATATAATTCATTATAAATATTAGCGTTGAATTTACATCCGATTACTGTTGTTAACAATTAGCGTCACTTTTTTGCCATTGCAAACCATTAATGTCGACATTAGCGTCTGAATCTTGTTAACGTAAGGGATCCACTTAATAACATCATCTGATCTGACAATAAGTCTGAATCTAACTATTTTGTGTCAAAAAGGGTCAACGTAAATCTGGCCCTTTCCGATGCTGACACTTTAAAATTCTATTCCTGCGTCTTGCACTCTCACTCGAGCCATTTTCACTTCACGTTTGCTTTTGTCTACCATCCAACTTTTTCGTTTTCCTCTCTGATGATTTCCTCTTATTGCGGAGGTTCTCTGATGATATTTCGCATCTCTGACGACCCCTCCTCAACTCCAACCTTAAGGCCACTTCTTTTTCTCATTTTTTCGATCATTTTTTTTAATATTTCCATCATTTTTGTTTGTAGTTTTGTTTGGAGATATAAATGAGGATGTTGTTAGTATTATTCACTTTGGATGGCTGAAATGGAGAAATGCATTGGGCTTATTGTGCGTGATAACAAAGTACTGCCTATATACGATGGTGGTGAAATCTAAAATAGTTTATGGTGCAAAATGTTGGCATATAAAATAGATGAAGCATAAATCAAAGTTATATGTTGTTGAGTTAAAAATGCTTAGGTGGATAAGTGGCTTTACATTTAGAAACAAAATCTGAAACGAATATATCCGTGAAAGGGTTGGTGTTGCTCCAGTGACGGACATGATTAGAGAGAGTCCTCTTAGATTATTTGACCACATTTTGCAAAATATGTTAGTTATGTATACAAAATAAAATTAAAAAATTTGAATGGTTGCACTACTTTTCATATGAAATAGGTAATACTTTTTTTATAAATCTAAATAAAATAAATAATTGAATAAATATTAAAATAACATCTAACTATTTAAATCAATTAAATAATATGATATAAAATAATGTGTCAGCAAAAAATTTTTATCATCATGTACGAATCGGATGCATTTTGAGTAAGAAACATTCCAAATTTTAACTCAAAAATATATGAACTCTGATTTTAACAAATTTATAGTCAAACTGAGCGTCTCGATAGTAGGAACCTAATGACTCTAAAAGTGAGTCAACCTGAATTCATTCAAGCTTAAATCAAACATTTGCAAAACAATTATAAACTTTGGAAGATTAATCGGAGGACCAAACATACTCCAAATTTGACATAATCATAATCAAATCGAGCATCTTAATGAGAGATAGTTAATGAGCTTAAGATCATTCAATGTTTAAGTCNAAATTAAATAATATGATATAAAATAATGTGTCAGCAAGAAATTTTTATCATCATGTACAAATCGGATGCATTTTGAGTAAGAAACATTCCAAATTTTAACTCAAAAATATATGAACCCTGATTTTAACAAATTTATAGTCAAACTGAGCGTCTCGATAGTAGGAACCTAATGACACTAAAAGTGATTCAACCTGAATTCACTCAAGCTTAAATCAAGCATTTGCAAAACAATTATAAACTTTGGAAGATTAATCGAAGGACCAAACATACTCCAAATTTGACATAATCATAATCATAATCAAATCGAGCATCTTAATGAGAGATAGTTAATGAGCTTAAGATCATTCAATGTTTAAGTCACTTAAATGCTAAAAAAATCATCTGTAATGAAAATAATCAACACTGATTGTCTCATGGAGTGGTTTGGAAAGTAGGCCAAAATAATCAAAATATCCCTCTCAAAAACTAAAAATACTTGCTCATTTCTTCATTTTGGGGAGGGGAGAAGAGATTAAGTTGATTATTAAAACTTAACTCTTAAAGTTAAGATGATTGCCGCTGGTCACTCGATATCACCATTGACTACTTGAGTTAGTCGCAGAACACTAGACATAGTCACAAACCATAGAGATTGTCGTTGACCCCCAAAGATAATCACCGATTACACCAAATATCATTGCCAGCTAACTTTAGCAACTTTTATGGATCAATTGTTATTTTAGGCGATTGTTGCCCTATCTTTACTGATATGCAATCTCACATTCTCCCCTCAAAGAGAAAGGTGTCGACACTCTATAACCAAAATTATAAAATGAATTATTTTAATTGGGTTAGTCTTTGTGATTTTTTCATTTTTTAGTTTTTCACTTTAAAAAATATAGTGTTTCCTCTGACGACATTTCTTTTATCTTTATATTTGTTGGATTTTTGTGCAACACTAAACTGCTAAACTATTAATCTACTGCCATGAATTCCCTAGCACACAACATATAAGTTAAAAGTAAGAGTTCTTGCAATCGAATATTATAAACAAATACTACAAATTATTTCATCAAAATTAAAAAAAAGAAGGATTTTGAAGAAAATAATTTGCATATTATGTTAAACTATAATATGTTATTACAAAATATATAATTAAACTTCTAATTAATTATTTTTTATCTAAATAATATATTATATATCATATGAGCTATCATTGAGTTTACTATAGAGCATTAATAAGTTACTTATTGAAGAATTAAGACGTTTGTCATGACCATAAAAAATAATTTAGAGCATGATTATGTTTGTTTTATTTAACATTAGAGCTTTTTATAAATGCACAAGAATATTTATTTAATAATTTAAACAAACTTGATATAATTGAGCCAAGTTTGAATTGTTCATCAAATGCATTGGTTCATTTACAGTCGTACAAATGATTAATGTTTGACTAGCTTTGAGCATTTTGACCTTGGGTGACTAGAGGTCAACTAAGTAGACTTAAGGCATCCAAAATGGGTAGGATAATGTCTAAGTAAAAAAATCATTGTGTGGTTAGTTTGGGCTAACTTGGGTCAAACCTATGGGATTCTAATGGGACAAAATTTGAGTAAGGCTAACTTACAAATTTTAAGTTGGAAAGGTCTAATCTAATGGATTCTAAGTGGATCCTCTAGGGATAGAGGGATATGATTGAGACTTATATCTGTGATTAGGCTTAGGTTGAATGAATATATATTGCTTAGTAAACAAAAAACTAAGAAGAATGAATGTTTGGTTAATTTTTAAGTTGAGCCATGACTTTAGATTTACCTAATTTGAGCTACTGAAGATAAGAATTAGGCCAGACCAACTATAAGTGACTAAAACATATATGAATTGTCTTTTGGCTAGATTAGGAGTGCTTTGCTAACTATAGCATGGTTGGGTTGGAAAAGAATTTAGAAATATTAAGGGTTGACCTATGGACATGCTCAACTAGCTAGGTATCTCTATTGCAAATTATGGGTTACTATGACTGTGTTCAAGCTCCCAAAACATTTATTTAAGTTTCAAAAAAGTATGAGTCGATTAACTTATAGCCCCAATTAAGAGAAATGTTACTCACTCAAACCGTCAAATTATCCTAAGTTGATTGAGCGGAGAGCGTACTCCCTGATCAAGTCAATCACCTAACTAGTGTCTAACTACATACCCAGAAAAGATCTAAAGTATACTGAACCTTAGTATCTCTAGTGCATAAAAAATAATGGAAACATCTAAACTCTAGATCAAGATCAAGATGTAAAATAGAGTACATTTATATTTTTCAAATAAATTTATAATTATTTATTTTGCATTGAGTATTCATCATACCTGATTAAAAGATTGAGCGACTATAACATTCACATCAATATTTACAATAATAACAAAACCTACATATTTTAATTGTGAATTAATTTGAATAGTAGAGCTAGTCTTAGTATTTTTTAAGGAATCAAGAGCTTTTAACACACCCATCTCATTAAGGAGAAAGTTATGAAAACGCATAATTAATCTAATTTATCGGTTAAATTTTGTGTTTTATTCACAATTTCTTATGTAAACTTCCCAATGATGCATATACGGTGTCAATCCAAACATCACATTCTCATGATATGTATAACATAGTTTAGAGTTCAGAGGATGACTCTAAAGTCCAAACCTTAAATCCTAAATTCCAAAAATGATACAACGACAAAAAATTACTAACAAGACACATATTAGTAAGCCATAAAGTTAACATAGAATAATTGAGAGGAAACAATCNTAGAGGATGACTCTAAAGTCCAAACCTTAAATCCTAAATTCCAAAAATGATATAACTACAAAAAATTACTAACAAGACACATATTAGTAAGCCATAAAGTTAACATAGAATAATTGAGAGGAAACAATCCTTCAACACATCGTGACTGCCCGCCTTTACGATTAATTTCTCAAGATGACAGCAGCTTGAGGTTGGTGCAACAAGAGCCACTAAATCATACATGTAAAAAGTAAAAAAAATAGGATTGGAAATTTAAATGCTAATTTCTTACTACTACACTTATGTATCACCTTCAGGTGACTCCATACACACATACATGAACCGCCATAGAGACTAGCTGTGACTTTCAAATAATCAGAGATGCGCGCTTACGTAGAAATCCAAATAATTATTGATTAGCAACTGTGGCTCTTCTTGCACACTAGAGCACCGGCCGAGCTGGTTATGGCTCCAACCAGAGACGAAGATCTAGCTCCCAAACTCGACGCCTTGGAATAGCTAGATGAAGCTCCGGCGCCTGAGGGGGTGAAGAAGGCTCCATTCAACATCAAATCACCCTCTGATCTCCAGTTCCAGTTCTTCCACTCGTTCATTGGTGAATCCTCTCGCTTCGTCACCTGTATAACACAAATTTTTATCATGATAACCAAGCATCAAATTTATGCCAATTAAGAATTTAGTTGCACGAAAAAATATTACGTGCAGATAAAATAGATAGGGATTTGATGACATTTTGTGACATTTGATGATATTATTGACATATATAGTAAAATATCAATAAATATCACCAAACACCACATGCACATAAAGATGAGGAGCTGCTTATTAAGTATAAAATATATTTTTTTTTGCACAAATATCAAAGATTCTTGAAGGGTGAAAAAAATATTGCTCAAACTTATTTTTTGTGTGGAAAAATTTCCGTTACTGAGAGGAAAAAGGAAATACATGAATAATAAAATAAAAAAATTTATATGGCCAAATATTAAAAAAAGGATATTCCAATTGTAGATTCCAACCGTAGGACTACAACAAAAGAAAAATTGGAAGCCCTGCTACGCATGACTTCAACAACTTCGTTAAATTAACAGTCGTGAGAATTGGCTTTCAGCGATCACAATTCTCTTAGAAACATTTGTGTACGGAAAGCGTACGCAGAGTTGCGTACATTTCAGGTTATTCAGAGGGTATAATTAGGTTACATTTAAGTTATACCCCTTATAATTCTTCCTGTAATTTAAGTGTAACCAAGTTGTGTCTTCCTCATAATCTAAAATGTACGCAACTCTGCATATGTTTTCCATACACAAATATTTCTCCAATTCTCCAACCGACACACCTTTCTACTTTAATGTATCATAACTTATGTTTTTTACATTGGAAAATATGCAATGAATAATAATAAATATGATTTTCGTTANTATGATAACCAAGCATCAAATTTATGCAAATTAAGAATTTAGTTGCACGAAAAATATTACGTGCAGATAAAATAAATAGGAATTTGATGACATTTTGTGGCATTTGATGATATTATTGACATATATAGTAAAATATCAATAAATATCACCAAACACCACATGTGCTATTCCGCCGCATATAAAGATGAGGAGCTGCTTATTAAATATAAAATATCTATTTTTTTTGCACAAATATCAAAGATTCTTGAAGGGTGAAAAAAATATTGCTCAGACTTCTTTTTTGTGTGGAAAAGTCAAGATGAAAAAGAAAATACATGAATAATAAAATAAAAAAATTTATATGGACAAATATTAAAAAAAGGAGATTCCAATTGTAGATTCCAACCGTAGGACTACAACAAAAGAAAAATTGGAAGCCCTACATAGCGCATGACTTCAACAACTTCGTTAAATTAACAGTCGTGAGATTTGGCTTTCAGCGACCGCAATTCTCTTAGAAACATTTGTGTACAGAAAGAGTACGCAGAGTTGTGTACATTTCAGGTTATTCGGATGGTATAATTAGGTTACATTTAAGTTACATCCCTTGTAATTCTTTCTGTAATTTAAGTGTAACCAAGCTGTGTCTTCCTAATAACCTGAAATGTACGCAACTCTGCATACGTTTTCAATACACAAATATTTCTCCAATTCTCCAACCGACACACCTTTCTACCTTAATGTATCATAACTTATGTTTTTTACATTGGAAAATATGCAATGAATAATAATAAATATGATTTTCGTTATCAAGAGCAACGCACTTTTCAACCGTTGTATTAAAAAATATGTATAAATAATTCACTTTATTTACTTTCAAATACTGTAGCATAAGATTATGGCACCAAGCGACATTTCAACCAAAAATTGCAAGGAGCACATTATCTTCCACCAAAATAAAGAAGTACAAATAAGTAGAAAGCGGTTACCAAAACGCAAAAATAAAAAAGAAAAAATTCACCTCTTTGTTAAAACGGTCGTCCGGCGCAAGGAACCTATTTCCCTGGCTGTTTATCGTCGGCGCAGCGCTTCCTCCAATTGCGTACATTTCCCAGTGCGTGTAGTCGTTGTTCACCACATGAAAATATCCAAGCCTGCACCTGCCCGATTCCATCAAATCTTTTCAGTTATTACTCACAGTCCTACCAAATTAGCTTAAGCAAAAGTACAGAGAACAGCTATATGATCATGTGTTTAAATAGGCACATGCGAATCATTGATCTCTTTACAAACTAAAAAAACAGAAAAAAGCTATCTATTTAACCCTGGATTTACGTAGAATCCTTTCAGACGGTTATTTTGGACAAAATAAATCTCTAAATCCTATTTAAATCCCGGATTTATTAGATCTCAAGAACTAGTGAAATTAACTTCGCAGGGCTTGAAATTTAACTTCATGGGTTTCCTTAGTGTCTCCAACAGGTATAATGATTTGTTAAATCCTAGCAGAAATCACCAAATAGTCTTAATGAATTTATAGAATTTAGTAAATCTATTACCACACAACTTTTCGAATTTAACTCATTCAAAATTTAAGAAATCTGAATTTATGAAATTTACTAAATACTAANGCTATCTATTTAACCCTGGATTTAAGTAGAATCCTTTCAGACGGTTATTTTGGACAAAATAAATCTCTAAATCCTAATTAAATCCCGGATTTATTAGATCTCAAGAACTAGTGAAATTAACTTCGCAGGGCTTGAATTTTAACTTCATGGGTTTCCTTGGTATCTCCAACAGGTATAATGATTTTTTAAATCCTAGCATAAATCACCAAATAGTCTTATTGAATTTATAGAATTTAGTAAATCTATTACCATACAACTTTTCGAATTTAACTCATTCAAAATTTAAGAAATCTGAATTTATGAAATTTACTAAATACTAATACCNTGCAGAATCCTTTCAGACGGTTATTTTGGACAAAATAAATCTCTAAATCCTAATTAAATCCCGGATTTATTAGATCTCAAGAACTAGTGAAATTAACTTCGCAGGGCTTGAAATTTAACTTCATGGGTTTCCTTAGTGTCTCCAACAGGTATAATGATTTTTTAAATCCTAGCAGAAGTCACCAAATAGTCTTATTGAATTTATAGTATTTAGTAAATCTATTTCCACACAACTTTTCGAATTTAACTCATTCAAAATTTAAGAAATCTGAATTTATGAAATTTACTAAATACTAATACCTTAAATCTCATTTGCGAGACAGCGCCCAAAAAAATAAATAATTGAAAGCAGAAAGCAGAGAAAACCATTACAAATTAAACAGGGGAGAAGCAAACCTTGGCATCCTCTGAACCAATCCCTCTCCAAAATGGTTAAAAGCAATGGTAACCTGCATGTTCTTATCCTGCACCATCTCATCACTATGTCCGAGCAGCATCACCTTATCATGATGAGTCATATAATTGTTCGAAATGGTGATAGCCGTCGACCCCTGAATGACATCAACAAGCCCATCCCGGCAATTCGACAGCGTACAATGATCAACCCAAACATGACTTCCACCAAATATGGAGACGCCGTCGCCATCAGACAGTGTTCGCCATCCATAATGCTCCGGCGAATCCCGCACGTATGCATTTCCCCCCTGCTTACAATCATGTATGTTTAAGCCATGGATGATGATGTGGCTGACATACNCGACAGTGTTCGCCATCCATAATGCTCCGGCGAGTCACGCACGTATGCATTTCCCCCCTGCTTACAATCATGTATGTTTAAGCCATGGATGATGATGTGGCTGACATACTGCACGGTGATGCAGGGTCCACCGGCAATGTGGACGCTGACGCCGCGGCCGTCGAGGGTTTTGTAGGAGTTCATGATGAGTTCTTCCTTGAGCTGGATGATCATATCACGCTGGAAAACGATCCAGAGGGGTTCGTTTTGGATGACGCCGTAGCGGAGGGTGCCGGGTTTGGGGTTAACGGGATCGTCGTCGCCGCTATCGGTTACAANTGACAGCGTACAATGATCAACCCAAACATGACTTCCACCAAATATGGACACGCCGTCGCCATCCGACAGTGTTNTATTTTTCTGATTGGGGACAAATTCCGCTGGGATCTGAGGACGAGTGAAACAATGGCTATACTAAAACAAATGTTAGCATATGATTTGATGAGCTAGCCATTAAACATATTTTCTAATAAAAGTGCACTGCGTTTACTCCGTTATTTTAGTTTTTCCGCTTAGGTTTGTGCCCCTTAAGCCTTACTTTTTTGAAAGCAGATATTTTTTGAAGTGTAACAGCACTGTTTTGATATGGATGTCGGGAGCCGAACTAAACTTATAAGAAAATGTCTCAAATACTTGAGGAGATGAATTCATATAAAATTTATGAGAATTTAAGTACATAATATCATATAATTGTATTTATATAAAAATATTAAAATTTAATTTTACATATATAATACTTTAATGTCGGTCATAGAAAAATATATGCATGAAAGATATATTTATTTAA
>JXCR01094233.1:52172-70787 GCA_002079205.1 Phalaenopsis hybrid cultivar
CACCTTAGATAAACTGTCGCTTGTATTTTTGTGATGATATTAAAATTTTCTTTTATTATAAGATACTAATATTATCTCGAAAAATATGATTAGTTACAACTAGGGGTGTAAACGAGCCGAACACGAGCGAGCCCAGGCTTTAGCTCTGAGCTCGCTCAGGCTTTAGCTCTGAGCTCGCTCATGTTCGGCTCATTTCCTTAACAAGCCGAACACGAGCTGTTCACGAACAAATAGTCATTTTAACAACTCTAAGCACGCAGCCAAAAGATGTTAAGCGTTGGGGCAAGATTTAAAAATCATCGTTTATAATAAAACATCATTTGAANTAACTAGGGGTGTAAACGAGCCGAACACGAGCGAGCCCAGGCTTTAGCTCAGAGCGCGCTCATGTTCGGCTCATTTCCTTAACAAGCCGAACACGAGCTGTTCACGAACAAAGAGTCATTTTAACAACTCTAATCACGCAGCCAAAAGATGTTAAGCGTTGGGGCAAGATTTAAAAATCATCGTTTATAATAAAACATCATTTGAATCTAATTTAACAATTTTTATTTTATTTTCTTAATTAATGTTTTTACTAATCAAATATATAAGAGTAGTATTTCGAGTCAAATCGAGCCGAACAAAAACAAACAAATCTTTATTCGTGTTCGGCTCGTTAAGTAAGCAAACGAGCAGAACACGAGCTGTTCGNCTTTTACTGATCAAATATATAAGAGTAGTATTTCGAGTCAAATCGAGCCAAACAAAAACAAACAAATCTTTATTCGTGTTCGGCTCGTTAAGTAAGCAAACGAGCAGAACACGAGCTGTTCGCGAACAACAAGCCGTTTTGACAGGCTTAGTTACAACAGTAACGATTTTTTACCCGCAAAGAAAATTGAGTATATTTTAATTTGATCAAATCAACTTTCAAGGAGAAAAACATTATTTTCTCCTAAGAACAAAAATGAACATATTCTTCATTTTACATTATTGTAAACCCCCAATATTTTTACTTAAAGAAACCTCCATTTTAATTCCTGAAAAGCAAATAAAAATGAGCATCTTATAACGTGTTCAAAGCAACTTTTAAGAAAATCAGCCTTATATCATACCGGAAAATAGGAAAATTTGGCTTATCTTGATTCATAATTTTCTTCCTAATAATTCCTCCCCTAAANCATCATACCGGAAAATAGGAAAATTTGGCTTATCTTGATTCATAATTTTCTTCCTAATAATTCCTCCCCTAAACATGGTTGTCCCCTGCATTTGCGTGAAGTGAGAGATCTGACATGGTCACATGAGGTGGTTAAGGCCGTTAAGCCAGGGGAAGAAAGAAAGAGTTAAAGTCTTACTATATTGCCAAATTTAAGGCGCCGAAAGGGCTAAATACCCCACAATCCCTGGCCCGGAGAACAGTAAATGAGGATTTGTCTCACAGTCTCTATTCATCTATTGACTACAGAATGCATAAATCTTCCAGCATAATCACACTACTGTTGTTATTAGGAATGTATTCAGAGTGACATTTTATAAGATAAAGAAATTAAGTAGGGAAATTTATGAGGCATGGAACTTATGAATTCATTAGTCTTCGTTATGCCAATAGGAGCATAGGAGGGGGATAGGGCTCACATGGATGCAGTCAGATAAGGATTTGAAAATGCAGCAATGGAATCATGCAATTAATGATCAACCACTGCTACCTAAGGATGCTTTGGTGTGTTGAATGCTGCATTGCTGTGCGTCCTCCTTGGGGGCTGATCTGCTACTTCAAAGTCAAAAAAGGGGACAGAAGCTTATTGTAAACACAACTGCTCGTTAGAATTACAGGCTTTTCTACTGCAAACCGATAGAAACTCTGCTGGTAAATGTGAGCTTCAATAACTCATCAACAATGGAGTATTTTTTAGTTCAGTTTACAGCGCAGGGTGCGTCCAGAAGGATTAGGTAAAGGCAGAACTGCATCATCTTTCTCATCAACAATGGAGTTTACACCAACGAGTTTGAGATACACGTTGGGTCTTATAATGTGAAAAGAAACGAGAAGGACGATAGGATAATGCTGGAGTATAGAAAGGTGCAGTCCAAGCAGAAGTTTGTTCAGGTGATTGAGACTGCCACCAACGAGCAGGGCATCTAAAATTCTCCTAAAAGACAGAAACTTGCCTTCCTGGTTCATTTTGATTAATTCATGAACATCTTAAAACTCATTAAAACATTCTTCTCAATGTATATTATTATTAATAAGCTTGTAAAAGAATTAATCTTCATCTTATTTTGCAATGTTATCTGGATTATATTCATTGTTGAAAGTTCATATTCAGAATTTGTTGAAATGGTAAATGTTGAGAAATTATGGCAAAGAAAAATAGGAATTGACACAAATCCAGAAGAACACACAGAGATTTAACGAGATTCGATAAAAATGTCTATGTCCTCGGGGGCAGAGCAACGACTTTCTTTCTATTATAGAAAAGAGTACATGATACAAAATACTGTTAGAAAATTCATGTTCCAACTTTATACACAAATTAAGAAGAAAAGTACATAATAGCCAAGATCTTTTAAATTCATGATTTTTACATATNAAGGACGATAGGATAATGCTGGAGTATAGAAAGGTGCAGTCCAAGCAGAAGTTTGTTCAGGTGATTGAGACTGCCACCAACGAGCAGGGCATCTAAAATTCTCCTAAAAGACAAAAACTTGCCTTCCTGGTTCATTTTGATTAATTCATGAACATCTTAAAACTCATTAAAACATTCTTCTCAATGTATATTATTATTAATAAGCTTGTAAAAGAATTAATCTTCATCTTAATTTGCAATGTTATCTGGATTATATTCATTGTTGAAAATTCATATTCATAATTTGTTGAAATGGTAAATGTTGAGAAATTATGACAAAGAAAAATAGGAATTGACACAATTCCAGAAGAACACACATAGATTTAACGAGGTTCGACAAAAATGTCTACGTCCTCGGGAGCAGAGCGACGACTTTCTTTCTATTATAGAAAAGAGTACATGATACAAAATACAACATGGGATAACCTAGGGTTACAAACAGACCTATATATAACCCTGGATAAAACCCTAGAGTACAATATTAATTCCCAAATTACCCATGTACCGTACTGCGGGGTGTTTCTGCATGACTAAACTCCCCCGATTGGACAGATTCTTCTTCTTTGCTCCGCTCTGCTTCATTCCAGCATATGTCCCTTTGGTATACCATAACAGTAAAGTTGTTATTAACCGAATCAATCTAACGATGATCAACGGAAGGATTAGGGGCGTGTGTTAATTAATTTAAACAAATAAATTAAATTGAACCGAACATTATTAATTGATTTAGTTCAGTTTGTAAAATCATAGTTTGGTTTTTGGTTACTAATTAAAGGTTATTTGAACTTCAATTACTGATTCGCTTAGAACAAAAAAATTTTAAAAACCAATAATTAAATCCGTCAATGCACTGGTTTAATAAATGTGTCAATGCACACATTTTTCTTAAGATTGAAAATTCGGCTAAACCAAAACCAAATAAAATAAACTGAATTGTATTTCAGTTCAGTTTGGTTCAGTACTTCTACATCTTATTTGGTTGGATTGATTTTATCAGTTATATGCTATTGAACAAATTTGTAAATGAACCCAACTGAGCCAATATGTTGCACAGCCATGATATGAATAAAGTAATATGATGATCTTTAATTTCAAAATAATCCGATTAAATTTGTAGTTACCATTTTATTTTTATTGATGCAGTTTTTAAGGTAAAACTTGCTTGCAAAGTGAGAAACACCAGCAACCTTGAATGAATGGTATCTATTAATAGAATTTAAGGTTTGTTGCAATGAATTCGCGGTAATGGAGTGATTATTTAATGTATTTTTGTTGCATGAAGATCCAACAACACATATATATATATATAACAAAAAGGTAGTAGAAAAAAATATCAAAATTTTTAAATGGGAAAGCACATAAAGGGAAAGAACACGAAGCTTAGCCTAGTTAAATTAATTCACTTAAATGTGTAAGTACAAAAGTACATCCTTTTCTCACGACTTTCGTCATACAACATACAAAAAAATGCAAGATTTGGGAACAATCAACGAATTTTGACTACAATGATCGTAAACAGTGTTCGCCAATGGCTGGAATAACTTGAGTCTAGGTTTGTAGTTATGAAGACCAGAAGTTATTGTCGGGTATTCAATACAGAGTTATCGGTTAAGGTTGTATTTAGAATACAATGTTAACAAGTAGGGGTCACCGACGGTGGTCATCAGAGGTGGTCAAAGATGGTTGACAATGGTTGACGAAGGCTGATGAGCAGTGTTAGAAGGTGTTCAGCGTCAACCAAGGCCTCAAGTTATTGCTTGGTCTTCAACACAAATATTATACATTATGGCCATATTTGGGATACAACATTAGCAATTTGGGATCACAGACGACGGTGAGTAAGGGTAGTTGGCGGAAGTTGACGGTAGTCGGCAGACTGCAATTAGTTTTCTAACATTTTGATTATCCTTTGTGCTTATGACAGAAAAATTACGATGGTAGAGTGATTNCGCGTTGCGGCCGAAGCCAATTGCACAGTCGGCGAGCCGCTGGCGGTTGGTTTCCCAATCGGGGTCGCAGCGCCAGCAGTCATCAATGGGGTTACCGGTGCCACATGATAGGTAGCCTAGCTGCCGACGGGAGGCGTTGATTCTCCTGCAACAATAAATGTGTTAGATGATTGCTTTTGTGATCATTTTGTTGTGTTTTGCATTTTTTTAGACATTGTTATCTTTTTGTTTAATAATATTTTTATTGTTATGCGAAAATAGTATAGATAAGGAAATCATATTTCAGTTACAACTTTCACACATTTCACCTCTTTCTCACGAACCCTAAGTCCATTTTTATAGAGGAAAAATCAAATAAAAGAAACAAATCAATTATAATAAATCAATTAAATAGAATAACTTTCACCTTATTTCTTACTCCTAAATAAAGAAGAGATGATCAAATACGATCCCAAGCCTAATTCATCTGTACCAAGATGTATATACTAAAATGGTTTTGAAATTGATGTTTAAAATTAAATTTGANCTGTGATCATTTTCTGTGTTTTGCATTTTTTTAGACATTGTTATTTTTTTGTGTCTAATAATATTTTTATTGTTATGCGAAAATAGTATAGATAAAGAAATCATATTTCAGCTACAACTTTCACACATTTCACCTCTTTCTCACGAACCCTAAGTCCATTTTTATAGAGGAAAAATCAAATAAAAGAAGCAAATCAATTATAATAAATCCATCAAATAGAATAACTTTCACCTTATTTCTTACTCCTAAATAAAGGAGAGATGATCAAATACGATCCTAAGCCTAATTCATCTGTACCAAATGTATATACTAAAATGGTTTTGAAATTGATGTTTAAAATTAAATTTGATTGGGGACAAATTCCTCAGGGATCTGGGGACGAGTGAAACAATGGCTAAACTAAAACCAATGTTAGCATATGATTTGATTTTCCGCTTAGGTTTGTGCCCCTTAAGCCTTACTTTTTTGAAAGCAGATATTTTTTGAAGTGCAACAGCACTGTTTTGATATTGATATCCGGAGCCGAACTAAACTCATAAGAAAATGTCTCAAATACTTGAGGAGATGAATTCATATAAAATTTATGAGAATTTAAGTACATAATATCATATAATTGTATTTATATAAAAATATTAAAATTTAATTTTACATATACAATATTTTAATGTCGGTCATAGAAAAATATATGCATGAAAGATATATTTATTTAAAAAATATTAATATTAATAAAATTTTCTTAACTAATTGATGTGTGTGTAAATCTACCTAAAATTTAATGTTTATTATGTATTTTACAACATGACATAAAGTGGTATAACGTGCGGCAGAAAATTTCTTAGAGATCTGTCAATGAGCCAAATAACTATCAGAAAAAAAGGAGCACCAAATCAAATGGGTCCTAAGTGCTAACACTATAATGATGAAATTTATGACCTGAAAATTAATAGAGACTGCGAAATGCTTTGTATTGATGATGATTTTGTGGGCGTACCTATGAACTTCCTCAACTACGAGCTCGGGGTCGGGGACTGCCGCCGTAGATAACAGAGGAGGATTGCGAGAGGTTGCAATGGCAGAATCGAAGAAGAAGGTAGGCAAGAAGAAGAAGAAGAATAAGAAGAATGTTTTGGCTGCCATGTACTAAATCTTTGTACCTTTGTTCCTCTCAGTGTCTATGCTAAATTAGCAGAGAGAGAGAGAGTTTGGGTAATGGAGGGAGGGAGCGCGCGTTTAAATAGGTGGGGGAGGGAGGAAGATGGGGGAATTTATTTGGTGGTTTTATAATTTTATTATTTCTACTTCATTTTTAATAACATNCTTTATGTGTGGTTTAATTTTGATAATTATACAAAATGAATATAGACTATGCAATGCATGCCGTCACACCTAATAACGAAAAAAATTTATTAAAGGTAATTTAAGATAAGTTTAGCTCAGAATATACTATATTTTTATGAGAAAGATTTAATTTCCAGTCACACTGTACATTTTTTTATGCATTTAGGTACTTGAAGTTTATTTTTTTTTTCTTGCTTGTATAATATTCTCATTGTCAAATCATATTAAACCTTATGTAGGAAAAAATGTGTTTGTTTCACCTTAGATAAACTGTCGCTTGTATTTTTGTGATGATATTAAAATTTTCTTTTATTATAAGAAAAATATGAGTAGTTATAAGTAGGGGTGCAAACGAGCTCAAAAAATGTGTTCGTGTTCGGCTCGTTTCCTTAACAAGCCGAACACGAGCTGTTCACGAACAAAGAGTCATTTTGCCAACCCTAATCACACAGCCAAAAGATGTTAAGGCTTGGGGCAAGATTTAAAAATCATTGTTTATAATAAAACATACATACATACATACATACATACATACATACATACATACATACATACATACATACATACATACATATATATATATATATATATATATTAATGAGTAGTATTTCGAGTTAAATCGAGCCGAACACGAACAAACAAATCTTTATTCGTGTTCGGCTCGTTAAGTTAGCAAATGGGCAGAACACGAGCTGTTCGTGAACAACGAGCTGTTTTAACAGCCTAAGTTACAACAGTAATGATTTTTGGCCTGCAAAGAAAAGTGAATATATTTTAATTTGATCAAATTCACTTTCAAGGAGAAAAACAGTATTTTCTGCTAAGAACAAAAATGAACATATTCTTCATTCTACATTATTGTAAACCCCCAATATTTTTACTTAAAGAAATAGTTATTTACCTCCATTTTAATTCCTGAAAAGCAAATAAAAATGAGCATCTTATAACGTGTTCAAAGCAACTTTTAAGAAAATCAGCCTTATATCATACGGGAAAATAGGAAAATTTGGCTTAAGTTATCTTGATTCATAATTTTCTTCCTAATAATTCCTCCCCCTAAACATGGTTGTCCCCTGCATTTGCGTGAAGTGAGAGATCTGACATGGTCACATGAGGTGGTTAAGGCCGTTAAGCCAGGGGAAGAAAGAAAGAGTTAAAAAGTCTTACTATATTGCCAAATTTAAGGCGCCGAAAGGGCTAAATACCCCACAATCCCTGGCCCGGAGAACAGTAAATGAGGATTTGTCTCACAGTCTCTATTCATCTATTGACTACAGAATGCATTAATCTTCCAGCATAATCACATTACTGTTGTTATTAGGAATGTATTCAGAGTGGCATTTTATAAGATAAAGAAATTAAGTAGGGAAATTTATGAGGCATGGAACTTATGAATTCATTAGTCTTCGTTATGCCAATAGGAGCATAGGAGGGGGATAGGGCTCACATGGATGCAGTCAGATAAGGATTTGAAAATGCAGCAATGGAATCATGCAATTAATGATCAACCACTGCTACCTAAGGATGCTTTGGTGTGTTGAATGCTGCATTGCTGTGCGTCCTCCTTGGGGGCTGATCTGCTACTTCAAAGTCAAAAAAGGGGACAGAAGCTTATTGTAAACACAACTGCTCGTTAGAATTACAGGCTTTTCTACTGCAAACCGATAGAAACTCTGCTGGTAAATGTGAGCTTCAATAACTCATCAACAATGGAGTATTTTTTAGTTCAGTTTACAGCGCAGGGTGCGTCCAGAAGGATTAGGTAAAGGCAGAACTGCATCATCTTTCTCATCAACAATGGAGTTTACACCAACGAGTTTGAGATACACGTTGGGTCTTATAATGTGAAAAGAAACGAGTAGGACGAAGGTATAATGCTGGAGTATAGAAAGGTGCAGTCCGAGCAGAAGTTTGTTCAGGTGATTGAGACAGCCACCAACGAGCAGGGCATCTAAAATTCTCCTAAAAGACAAACTTTCCTTCCTGGTTCATTTTAATTAATTCATGAACATCTTAAAACCCATTATAACATTTTTCTCAATGTATATTATTATTAATAAGCTTGTAAAAGAATTAATCTTCATCTTATTTTGCAATGTTATCTGAATTATGTTCATTGTTGAAAGTTCATATTCAGAATTTGTTGAAATGGTAAATGTTGAGAAATTATGGCAAAGAAAAATAGGAATCGACACAAATCCAGAAAAACACACAGAGATTTAACGATATTCGACAAAAAAGCCTACGTCCCCGGGAGCAGAGCGACGACTTTCTTTCTATTATAGAAAAGAGTACATGATACAAAATACAACATGGGATAGCCTAGGGTTACAAACAAATCTATATATAACCCTAGATAAAACCCTAAAGTACAATATGTAATTCTCAAATTACCCATGTACCGTACCTTGGGGTGTTACTGCATGACGAAACTCCCCCGATTGAAAAGATTCTTCCTCTCTGCTCCGCTCCGCTTCATTCCAACATATGCCCCTTTGGTATACCATAACAGTAAAGTTGTTATTTACCGAATCAATCTAACAATGATCAACGGAAGGATTAGGGGCGTGTGTTAATTAGTTTAAACTAATAAATTAAATTGAACCGAACATTATTAATTGATTTAGTTCAGTTAGTAAAATCACAGTTTGGTTTTTGGTTACTAATTAAAGGTTATTTGAACTTCAATTACTGATCGCTTAGAACAAAAAAAAATTAAAAACCAATAATTAAATCCGTCAATGCACTGGTTTAATAAATGTGTCAATGCACACATTTTTCTTAAGATTGAAAATTCGGCTAAACCAAAACCAAATAAAATAAACTGAATTGTATTTCAGTTCAGTTTGGTTCAGTACTTCTACATCTTATTTGGTTGGATCGATTTTATCAGTTATATGATATTGAACAAATTTGTGAATGAACCCAACTGAGCCAATATATTGCACACCCATGATATGAATAAAATAATTTGATGATCTTTAATTTCAAAATAATCCAATTAAATTTGTAGTTACTATTTTATTTTTATTGATGAAGTTCTTAAGATAAAACTTGCTTGCAAAGTGGGAAACACCAGCAACCTTGAATGAATGTTATCTACTCATAGAACTTAAGCTTGTTGCAATGAATTCGTAGTAACAAAGTGATTGTTGATAATGGTTGACGACGGCTGACGAACAGTGTTAGAAGGTGTTCAGCGTCAACCAAGACCGCAAGTAATTGCTTGGTCTTCAACACAAATATTACACATTATGGCCATATTTGGGATACAAAATTAGTGATTTGGGATCATAGACGACGATGAGTACGGGTAGTTGGAGGAAGTTGACGGTAATCGGCAGGCTGCAATTAGTTTTCTAACATTTTGATTATCCTTTGTGCTTATGCCAGAAAAATTACGATGATAGAGTGATTATTTAACGTCTTATTGTTGAAAAAAGATCCATCATATAGACATAACAAAAAGTTAGAAGAAGAAACCACCAAAGTACTTTATGTGGAAATATGCAAAGAGAAAAAAATCACGTGGCTTTACCTAGTTAATTCCACTAAAAAGTCACATCATAGGAGTTTTTTTCATGTTGCAAGTGTCTTATCGATCTTGAAATTGAGTGATTTGGGTTTGTTAGATTGCTCTAATCAAGATGCTTGATATAACTATAAATATGTTAAACTTGGAGTTCATTTCACCATTTAATTGATGATAAAAAATCTTTAAATATGCTTTAATGGCTTAATTTGGGCTTGATTGGACATATATTAAACTAATTTTGGCATCAACAAGTTCATCTTATTGAGTCGGTCAGTTCAACAATTAATTTGTAGAAATTTGAGCCCTAAATGTTCTTAAAGTTGAATTTACAAAGTTTCTTGCTAAAAAAGACTTCGAGATTCATGCCATATGATAAAAATTTCTTGATGGCGCATAAGTTTCACCCTATTTTTGGGTGATGTTGTCTGTGTCGTCCAAAAGTACAAATTCAAAACACTCAAAATATTTGTCTTGTATGGAGATTTTGGCAGCGCAGTTTTGAGTATAGTTTTTATTTCCTAGTGTGCGGTGGCCAAGCAACTGCAATATGAAGACAATGGAGACGGTAAAACATCGTTACTTCAGTGGTGATAACAATTGTAGAGTAATGGGAGGCACCTGAAATCAGAATCACAAAAGCAAGGGTGTGTATATACATTCGTACAAGCAAATGAGTATTATTATGTATTAAGGATGCAGTGTGATCCTCAAGTGAATATGAACGTGAGTTGAGGCATAACAACGTGCATGGGGGTAAGCATACGCACTTGAGTATTCATAGAGGCAAACAAGCACTTACAGATGCATGCGAAGGTGCACACGAGGGTGCATGCATGCAAGTGTGCATAAGTGGGTATAAGGGAGAGCAACATTGGTGATGTGGCAATCAGTGACACAGTAGAGGTAGTAAAGTGAAGTGGCGGCTGACGAACGACAACATGAAGAACTGTAACAGTAGCACAAGAACATAGCATCAAATGCATACCAACAAAAGGTGCAATGATGAGCCATGCAACAACGGTAATGGAGGTTACAAGAATGGCATCACAAGATCTGGTCAGCGCATATGGTCGACTGGCGGTTGTATGGGCTTAATCAGTAAACCAAAGGACTAGATCAACTCACATGATCGTTGAACAATTGTGCGGGTCGGGTTAATGGAGCTCAAACATATTGAGTCAATGAACAAGTCATGTGCTAGGGAGCAATCGAGCGAGCTTGTGTGTACTCATGCATTCACACTTGTCAGCGTCAAGCACGCCCATGCGAGCTCGCGGGTAATTTTCATAGCAAAATTTAAAATGTTTTGGTTTTTGGTGCCAAAATTCTAAATTTTTATCAATAAATAAGCTCATTGAAAGTGGGAGAAAGCACAAAAATCCTCCACTGGTCAGAGTCTGTCCTTCAGGTTGTTGTTGCCTGCCATTTTATGATGTTATGTCCTCCTTTTTTATGTTGTAGTTGTCTCTCTTTTTTAGGCCATTGTTACCTCAATTTTTGGGCTATTGTTGCCTCCTTCCTTGGGCTGGGTTTGCCTCCTACCTCACGTTGTGGTTGCATCCTTCCTCGAATTGTGGTTACCTCGTTCCTTGGGCTATGGTTTCCATTTTGGGAGAGATTTTCTGTGCTAGAATTTTGTATGAAATCTTAACATCTAAAAAACCACGATCCCTCAAAAATAATAAGTATCAAAATCCTAATGAGGTGGTATCAAAACTAACCAAAAATGTGTTGATACTTTTCTAGTAAAAGTATCATTTTCTGGATGACATGGTGGTTACATTGCTATCTCTTACCAATTGAGCTTGTTTGCCTCCTCCTTGGTATATCACAATTTATAAGGCAATTACATGTGTCAACCGACATTTTCCATCGGTACTTGCGTTGTTGGACGTTCTATCAACTACAATGGTTATCTTTTCACAGTTCCCTTGTCGAGAGATGAATATCGTTGTGCTTTGGTCGTCCCTTTTAGAAAATGTGGGGCTAAGTTTACATTCGGGAGTTTAGACAGGATTGACACGTTCATTACTGATACAAATTATCATATATCTTTTGAAGCAAAGTACTGGATATTCAAACAAAGGATCCGATTAAGAATTTCTAGAGCATTTTTCTTTGCATAGAATGGCCAGAAATCTTGCAAAAGTTCATGAAAACTACAAAAGCTAACTATTCCTCTTCAAAACATAGTGGATGATGTATTGCAGATGCTTGGCTTCTTGAACACTAGAGATTTGTAATTTGAATTGTACTATATCAATAACTCAATGAAAGAGGATTTTCTATTTAAAACAGGTGTTTCAATTCATCTTGAAGATCTCATGCCCCACTACGCTAATGAATACTGAGAAGAAACGTCTTGACTTGGTGAATTATCCTCTTTTGAAGTGACCCATGTAGGATAACAACTGCGAGATTCTACCTCTAAATCAGAGTAACATGACTGACTAGATAAAAAATCCTCTGACTAATCCTTCACCAATTCATATTCTAGAGCGTATGTTGACTCATTTATGAATTGGTAATAGCAAGCTGAAGAATATATGAGTTTTCTTTGCATTTCTTCTAAATTTGTTATGGTTACATAAAAGAAAAAATTACAAAAAGATTGAATAAACTTAGGCACAACTCACAAGTGTTAAATGCAAAAGAAGAAGGGCTTAAGAAAGAATGATGAATTTGAATCATTTAAACCCTTATGTAAATGTGAGGGTAAAAGCAAAAATACATCCAAAAAGTGAAAAGGAGTAGCAGAGTAGCAAGATATTCAAAAATTGAAAAGTTACTTAATAATAAATTAGTCAACATCATAAGGATGTTGCACACATAACTCAACACTAATAATATGGGTTTTATTTTGGAAAAAAATAAAAAATTTGAAATTTTTTTCATGTTTAAATGTTACAAGGCAAAAAATTTACATGAAAATACAATCATAGTCTTCCATAAAATAAAAGTTTTGATCCTTTATATCATTCAAATTAATCTTCCATGGCTGCAAAAGTGACTAAATGTCCTTCGGCAGTAAAATGTCTGGATTTAGACTACTCCACACACTAAAGAAAAGCTACAAACTTGACTTTATCTCCTCTAACACTTCGCAATTGTTAGGGATTTAAATAAAATCCATTGCTAGTTTATCCTCCAAGGAAATTGTGTCCCTTAGCCTTCTACAATTCGTTCTTCAGGTCCATAACATGATCTTGCACATCAAGTGGCCTATTTTCAAGATGCACTATCTTATAATTCACAATTAATAACCCTTATTTCAAACTTTTACGAGCTCCTCCAAAGCTTGTGTGAGCTTCTCATCCATCTTCCCCATCTCATGGTTAGTCGATCACAACTCTTCTCTCAACTAATTTATGAGGCTTTAGAGATCAAGGGAGCGCACAAGGTGGTTCCAGCTCCTTCCACCAAGGACTCGTTCTCAGGAATAACTATTGGTACCTCCCCCGGGACACCCCTTCAGAGACAAGTATTTTTATCGACGTGGATTTATTTCTAATTTCGTCCAGTTCCAAGGTAGCGCGCCCACTTGTATACATAAAATGATGATCAATGAGTGTAAGGCAATTGTGCTAATACAAGAGTTGCAAGCATAACCTTTTGGAATGAGTTAACCTACACCCTTATGAGTTTCCTCTACCGCCTTCATGGATTGATCTTTCACTGCTTATCATATTTATAATGGATTCATTGATAATAGTCATAAGCTCCAATTGTTGATTAAAAGATTTTTTTGGAAAAGAAAAACTCTACTATTAGCAGGGTTAAACTATTAAAAAAAAGAGAAATAAACCAACACATAGTCACCTAAACCTAGAGGCGAGATCATAACTTTATTGGAACAATTTCAGTCATTTAGAGAATAAAAAACTAGTGATCAAACACTAGCTTTCATAAATATAGCCACTGGTTCCACATAGAAAGGATGCAGAGCGAGTAGCACTGAGGTTTTCTCTAGAGTCTTCTCATTTAGATTGACATCCAAAATCCAGTTTGAAGTCGCATTGCTCCTAGTAAACTCCTTGATAATCCTTTTAGTTCTGTAGGCTTTGAATTCTATGCAATGCCTTCCTTTTCTTTCGAACCATATGAATCTTCAGAACTTCTCTCTTAAGAACATCTCTCTTATTTCAACCTCCATTGAATAGTCACATGCAACCGCTCCTCTGAGACGCCCATCTTTTCCTTGGAAACCTTTCCCATCGAAGCAAGACCAAAGTGAAGATTAAATCTCGAAAGCAGAGTAGGCACAAGAACGAACTCTGTGACTTGCAGTGTTCTGCAAGGACAAATGCCACATGACTATTAAATATAACACAGATTTAAGTTAAAAAGCTCTTTTTATAACCACAGAAATGAATGCTACTATTACTAACATTGAATTTTTCTCATGATAAGATGACGATGTATCAATGAGCGTAATAAGTGTCTTTGTAGTACATGTTTAAATGATTTGATAACTATTCTCTATTAATCTCAAAAACCTCACATTAATATATTTCATAAAACAGATAAGTCTCCAAATTTGTACATATTGTGGACCACCGCCTCTCAGGAACTCACACTTTTTGGGTGACTGAAATAAGTCACATATCTCGTAACAATATGTGCTTCTACCTTGAATAGCGCTTCTACCCTGAATAGCTTGGAAAGGAGCAATCCTCCTAAAACATCTATGGACCATCATCATAGAATGATTTTCTTCCATTACAGAGAAAGTGAAGACTTTTGAATGAGAAACAATTAGCACTCTTTGTGGGTGTAGCTTCCGAGCCTTCAGAGAAAAAACAGTTTGAGCTCAATGGTAAAGTCATATGTCCACTCTTTTAAGGCATAGCTAATAGAGCTTACTGATGATAGAAAGCATTATTTTGATCATATATATATATATATATATACCAAAATAATTTCGATAGGTCAGAGCACTTATCATCTCCTTTTTCTCCCTTTAACTGTATATAGAGGTCACTTATTCTTTTATTTTTTCATTATTTCATTCTTCTCCCAATATCCTATCGAAGAGCAAAGAGAATTGAGGAATAAAATGTATACCCAAAAAAGGGTAGCTTAAACATTAGGAAAGCCCAATTGATAAATATACCTAAAGGGCTTTATGGATCGAGCCTAACAGTTGTGCATGTAGTGGGCAGACACTGACTAGATCAATAGTACTTATTAGTCGTATTTTTGGAAGTGACAGGCAACAGAGCTCCTTACTGTTCAAAAAAATGTGAATAACTCTGAAGTATGTCAACATCTAGCAAGTTCCTTATAACGAGTCTACTCAACCTCTATCTTCACGTAAGCTCTTTTGATCAAACTTGCCAACACTGCCTGAGTTCTTATTCCATACTTGTACAAGATGGTTGGACCTTCCCACTCAACTCGCTGGCAACTACCTGTCTATAAAATTAAGCTTGACGAGTAGTTCCTTGAGGCAAAAGAAAGAGAATTTCTATCCGTTAGTATAAATATCGTTATTTAATAATAGCATGACTTTTTTTGACAATGAGTTTACTCAGGCTCCGTACTACACATCGTATAATCTAATTATTTCCTAGCCCTTGCGCAAGTACATAAGATTTTGATTTTATAAATAAAGGAGAGAAAAGTAGCTCTCTCCCTCTTTTTTATTCTCTCTCAATCCCGCATCCATGAAAACTTTGTAAAAATACCACAGCTTATTCTCACTCTTTTAATCTCTTCCTGATTGTATTAATTCAGGAATTATATGGAATCTCACATACCAAAAATATTAAAGAAGTTGTGAATGTATTTAAAAAGAGGAACCTTGGTACTCTTCAAGAAGTTTGATTTCTATTTGGAGATTTACTTACATACCACTCAATTCCTATGTATTTACCTGTCTAGTGCTTAAACTTTAGGTTTCACATATATGTCATCTTATCCATGCATGAAAAGGCTTAAAGTTAAAATTATGGCATTTTGATGCGATATAAAAGATATAAATAATTTAAACAGAAAAAAATAGAGGAAAATTTAGCCTTTAGATATACAAAAACATAGGAATTGAGAGTTAAGTATTTAAATGCCTCAGTCAATTGTCTGGGCTTTGAACACTCCCATCTCATTAAAGAGAATTTATATTGTAAGCATAGCTATTTTTTCTTAATCAATAAGATTTTGTATTCAATCTTCAACTTTCTTATGAATGTCCCAATAATACATGTGTGGTGCAGATTCAAACGTCACATTTTCTCTATATAACAAATGAACCAGACAATAAATCATTAACAAGACATATAAGTAAGCTTAATACTAATCCTTCAACACATCCTTACTGCCTGCCTCTATGATGAGAGCAGCTTGAGGTCGGTACAACAAGAGGCACTAAATCCAGACAAATATGTAAAAAGAAAAAAAAAGGAGATTTCTAATTCTAATTGCTAACTAGCACTTACACATCACCTAATAAGCGATGTCATGCACACATATATTAAAGGCTAGCTCTGGCTAACAGCTGAGACTAAATCTCTTTTTTTCTTAAATTAACAGAGACATGTACTTAGGACTTCAGCTAATGAATAATCAGCAGCTGCGTCCCTTCTTGCAGACTAGAGCACCGGCCGAAATGGTTATGGCTCCAACCAGAGAAGAAGATCTAGCTCCCAAACTTGATGCCTTGGCATAGCTGGAAGATGCTCCGGCGCCCGACAGGGTGAAGAAGGCTCCATTCAACATCAAATCTCCCTCTGATCTCCAGTTCCAGTTCTTCCATTCGCTCATTGGCGCGTCTTCTCGCTTAGTCACCTGTGTCACATATCACCAATTCAATTGAATAGTCATCGACATAGAAGGTTATTAGTTACAAATTATTAGGAAAAAAATTATAGAGGTTGAGGGGCAGTTTATTAAATATATAGGAAGATATACATACATACCGCTTAATTGGTATGTAATTACATATGGGACACCAAAGTTTTTATATTTTATATATATGACATCCTAGTCATATAAGAAAAAGGTTCATTTCACCTTTCAAACGTTAAAATTAAGTTAAAATAGTAATTTTTTTTTCTGTGGTATGAAAAAATTGATCGGCATCCATATAAAAAGTAAAAGTTAGGTGCTAAATATGTAAATATATAGGAATCGGGTGGTATATATGTAAATGCCCCCAAATATAAAATATCATCTTCAGAACAAATATTGAAGATGCCTTGAAGACGAATATGTAGGGCCGTGTTGGTGGCTTGCAAGGAAACAGAAACNAGAGTAGCAAGCATAACCTTTTGGAATGAAATAACCTACACTTTTATGAGTTTCCTCCACCGCCTTCATGGATTGATCTTTCACTACTCATCATATTTATAATNCATGCATTGGTACTAGCAAGCTGAAGAATATATGAGTTTTCCTTGCATTTCTTCTAAATTTGTTATGGTTACATAAAAGAAAAAATTTAAAAAAGATTGAATAAACTAAGGCACAACTCACAAGTGTTAAATGCAAAAGAAGAAAGGCTTAAGAAAGANTATGCATTGGTACTAGCAAGCTGAAGAATATATGAGTTTTCTTTGCATTTCTTCTAAATTTGTTATGGTTACATAAAAGAAAAAAATTAAAAAAGATTGAATAAACTAAGGCACAACTCACAAGTGTTAAATGCAAAAGAAGAAAGGCTTAAGAAAGAATGTGAGGGTAAAAGCAAAAATACATCCCAAAAGTGAAAAGGAGCAGCAGAATAGAAATATATTCAAAAATTGAAAAGTTACTTAATAATAAATTAGTCAACATCATAAGGATGTTGCACACATAACTCAACACTGAAAATAATATGGGTTGTATTTTGGAAAAAAATAAAAAATTTGAAAAATTTTTCATGTTAAATGTTTCAAGAAAAAAAATTTACATGAAAATACAATCATAGTCTTTCATAAAATAAAAGTTCTGATCCTTTATATCATTCAAATTAATCTTCCATGGCTGCAAAAGTGACTAAATGTCCTCCGGTAGTAAACTGTCTCCATTTAGACTACTTCACACACTAAAGAAAAGCGACAAACTTGACTTTATATCCTCTAATACTTTGCAATTGTTCGGGATTTCCATAAAATCCATTGCTAGTTTATCCTCCAAAGAAATTTTGTGTCCCTTTGCCTTCTATAATTCATCCTTCAGGTCTTATAATTCACAATTAATTACCCTTATTTCAAACTTTTACGAGCTCCTCCAAAGCTTGTGTGAGCTTCTNGTCCTTCAGGTCTATAACATGATCTTGCACATCGAGTGGCCTATTTTCAAGATGCACTGTCTTATAATTCACAATTAATTACCCTTATTTCAAACTTTTACGAGCTCCTCCAAAGCTTGTGTGAGCTTCTCATCTGTCTTCCCCATCTCATGGTTAGTCGATCACAACTCTTCTCTCAACTAATTTATGAGGCTCTAGAGATCAAGGGATCCCACAAGGTGGTTCCAGCTCCTTCCACTAAGGACTCGTTCTCAGGAATAACTATTGGTACCTCCCCCGGGACACCCCTTCAGAGACAATTATTTTCATCTACATGGATTTATTTCTAATTTCGCTAAGTTCCAAGGTAGCGCGCCCACTTGTATACATAAGATGATGATCAATGAGTGTAAGGTGATTGTGCTAATACAAGAGTAGCAAGCATA
>JXCR01094233.1:77088-92746 GCA_002079205.1 Phalaenopsis hybrid cultivar
TCGTTCGTGTTCGGTTCGTTTACACCCCTAGTTGTGCATGGTCTAAGGAATAAAATAAAAAAGTTATGAAGAAATAATTTTCAGTTCAACCTTAGACTGTGAAGATGACTAGCCCCTATGATGCACTCATCAGACACAATCCCATGTTGATGTTCTCTTTCCTTCTCTTCTACCTCATTTCTTCATGATTTAAAAGGCTTGAATGAGACAAAAAGGATAAAGACGACACCACTTGAAGGGAAAAAAAATATCACAACTCCAAGGCATGAGCAACTAACTGCCCTATATTTGAGCCACATTTGGCAGCACCAAGGCATTAGGAAAACCAACTTCTGGAAAAAAAATGCACTAAAGAAACCTTTGCCTAAAAGAAGTAAGCTCATTTGACTTATGGAAAGAGACTTCTTTGAGGGACGAAAACTCTAATCCTATGACCCTATGTAGATAGGAAGAGCAGATGTGAGATTTATACTAATCAAAATGGCAAGCATGCCGCTGGAGTGGAAAAGAGAGGAGATGTCCAACTACAAAGCTGAAAACACTCTCAACAAAGGACTTACTCTCTGTTTGGATTAGGGAAGTCTCTACTACCCTAAATGCACTAGACAACTACCTAAGTAGAAATCATTGTTGGGTCTGTCAGGTTTGAGAAGCACGACGACTTCTCATCGGAACATGCAAGTATGATTTAATTGTTTAATAAGTCTTAAATGTGGAGGCTCTATTAAGTATGACTTGGGCGAAAGTCATGCTATACAACCTATTTAAAATCTAGCTTGAAGATCTTGCAAAAAGTAAAAACATATTTTGAATAATCTTAAATGTTTTAATCCTAACTTTTAATTAATTTAAATTTTTATTTGGATTTTGTAGAAACTTTATATATTTTTGGGTCCTAAAGAACCTAAGTGATTCACACGACTCTTAGACAATCCACAAGATAAAAAGGGCAAAGATGACAATCACATGCAAGAAGCAAAGAAGTAAAGCAAGATAAATCAAAAGAATAAGAAAGGCTGAGGTGTTCAGAAACCCCATAAGTACACCCATGGTATTAATTCTATACATCAATGAAATTTAGAAGTAAGGTATCAGACATGAACAAAAAACTCTTGGTCCCTATCATATGATTCAACACGTCTGACGCCTCACAACATGTGACTGTACCTTATTTCTAATACAAACTCTCCTAGCGAGCCTAAAAAGTACATAGGAAATCAAGAAAAAAAAAGACTCGGCCTACATGAAAGTAAGGTTGGTATAAAGCTACCTACATGCAATGTCGTGAGCCATGCCCGGTAGGAGGAGATCTAACAACACCTGCAAAAAATGTGATTAGATAAATCATTACAACTTCTCCCTNGGAAGATTCTTGGTAAGAATATCTGCTAATTGATTATTGGATGAGAGAACAAATGGAATACAAATCTCTCCTGAATAGAACTTCTCTTGAATGAAATGCTCGTCAATCTCTGCATGCTTGGTGCGATCATGCTGGACCTAATTATGAGCAATGTTAATGACAACTTTATAATCACAGAACAACTGGAGAGGAGCAAAGACCGACATACATAATTTACGAAGCATGATGTGTAACCAGAAAACTTCATAGATACCAAAAAATACGGAGCAAAACTTGACTTTAGCACTACTTCGGGCCGCAACTGACAGTTTTTTCTTTTCCACGTGACAAGATTTCCCTACATGAATGAGCAATATCCCGAGGTAGATTGCCGCTCATGGATGAATCCGATCCAATCTGCGTTCATATAAACAACAATAAAACGAGATGGGTGTTGCGAGAAAAAAAATAAAATTGAGCCTTGTGTGCTTTTAAGTAGTGAAGGATCCTGTGGGTAGCTTGGAGATTGTACTCATAGGGATCATGTAGAATTGACTCACAATACCTACTGGGTAAAAAATATCGGAGCGAGTACGAGTGAAGTGCATGAGTTTTCTACAGGACGTTGGCAATGACTTTTGTTCATCAGAACCACATTGGGAACATCAACTAATTTCTCATTGGGTTCCCATTAGGACAACCGCTGGTTTGCAAATGAGAATGATATTCTCTGTCAATAGATCAAGCACATATTTGTGCTGAGGCAGACAAATGCCTCGAGATGACCGAACAACTTCCATGCCTAAGAAGTACCAGAGCGACCTCAATTTTTTCATTTCAAATGAAGTAGCAAGAATGTCTTTCAGAGACTCTAATCCTAGTAGATCATCACCTGTGAGCACAATATCATCGACATAGATGATAAAGATAGCAATTTGGCCACTGTAGAAATGCCGAAAGAAGAGAAATATGATCTGATTGAGCCTCAGAAAAATCATAACCCATTAACACCTTGCCTAAACATCAAAGCTTGGAGGGAGGCACATGGACACCTCCTCTGAGAGATCCATATTTAGGAAAATATTCTTTACATCCAACTAGAGTAAGGGCCAATCCAAATTCATTGAAAGGGAAAGTAGGACACGAATGATGTTTATTTTAGTAATCAGAGCAAATGTCTCCTCATAATCATCTCCGTATGTTTATGAGTAGCCTTTGGCAGTTGACCGAGCCTTGTTGCGTTCAAATGATTCATTTGAGTTAAACTTGGTGCTAAAACTCCAGCTACACGCCGTTGCTTTCTTACTTGGAGGAAGATCCACAACATCTCAAATATGATTCTGCTGAAGGGCAGTTTTCTCATTCATCACAGCAGCTTTCCAGGAAGAGCTAGCTAAATGTTTTGTAGGTTGGCGATACATTGTGGAAAAATATATACTTTTCATGAAATAAAGTGAGCTTTCTTGATTGCATACCTCATTAGGATAACTCACTTTTTATTTGGAGTGGGGTGTCGCTCAGAGTGGATTCCGGGTCCTGTAAAGGGGTAGCGACTCCAGAGTAGGAACATCGAGACAAGTGTGCCGAGTATAAACACGAAGGATGGTAGGAGGTTCTGGTTGTCTAGTAGGTGGCAGATCCAGAGCGATAGAGGGTTCCTCAGATATAGTGGTTGGAGAAATATTCACAGGGGTAAAATAACGAATAGTGTCTAGGAAATCAAGCTCTCTCTCACTTGAGATAGTGACAAGGAAGTAGGGAACACTTTCAAAGATGGAGACATCGACACTCACATAAAGTTTATTTGTGGTAGGATCACCGATAGTATTTTTGAGTTATAAAATATCCGACAAAGACACATTTTATAGACCTCGGATCAAGCTTATTACGATTATGGGTGTTTCGAACAAAGACAACGCACTAAAAAAATTAGGTTTAAGAGTGGTGCAGAATCAATTGGTTGGGAAACATGAAATTAAGATGACTAATGAAGTTCTAAAGCTATTAGTTTTTATGGGGACTCTATCGACGAGATAGGTGGAAGTAAGCACTACATAATTTCAAAACCTTTTTGAGACAATATAGTGAAACATAATGGAGCGAGTCACTTTGAAAAAGTGCTGATTTTTTCTCTTAGCTACCTCATTTTTGTTGAGAAGTGTCCGTACACGAGCTATGATGGATTATGCTCTTGCTTACCAAGAATTCACCTAAAATAAAATTAAAAAATTCACGATAATTGTCGGTCCGAAGAACTTGAATTGAGTCAAAATGAAGGAGTGAAAGTTTTTTAAGATAACAACTTATTTATCTTTTAAAANCTCATTTTTGTTGAGAAGTGTCCGTACACGAGCTATGATGGAGTATGCTTTTGCTTACCAAGAATTCACCTAAAATAAAATTAAAAAATTCACGATAATTGTCGGTTCGAAGAACTTGAATTGAGTCAAAATGAAGGAGTGAAAGTTTTTTAAGATAACAACTTATTTATCTTTTAAAATATAAACTCATGTCATTCGAGTGTGATAATCAATTAAGATAAGAAACCACAGTTTATTAGTATAATTGGGAGTGCAAGAGGGTTGTTGACGTTAAAAAAAATCATTAAAAGTTATTAATATTATTAATTAGGTTAATGAACTAATTAGTATTCATTAATTACGTTAATTAAATTTAATTAATTCTAATTCTTCATGCAACTGTTCCCGCTTCACTTCTTGCTCATAACTCACCAAACGAAGCCTGCACATTAGCCTGCTACTTGGGAGGCAAAACCGCGAAGGCTCACCTCACTGTTGGTATTCCTCCTCTCCACAGAGAGGACCACAGCCGAGAGAAGAAACTCCTGCTTCTGTTCGAGAAGTCTTCGCTTCACAACGCGGGAACGTCCCTTCTTCCTATTTCGCAGGACAGTGGCTTCTCTCGCTCTGTTGTTCGCTCGGAGCTCCTTCAAGTGTCGAAATCCTCCGTTTCTGTTCTTCGACGGTAATGTTGAACTCCTCACTGTAAATCCGTTCAATCGGCTCTGCCCTATCCAATAGAAGACCTCGTCATTCCTCTCTATCGCGATCCTTTTCTTTGCACCGCTCCAAGCCTTCTGTTTGAATTTCATTGCTACTCGATTCCACATTTATGTTCGCAGATAACCCAACGTTACTGTCTCGATCTGTTCCCTTCTCTGTTCACGCAACCATGCCCTATTTCCTCCTTGTTTGAGTGCAAAAATCATATGCATCCTTACTCTTACATCAGAATTCGCACAGAGTTTTCCCTCCCTTCCTCCGTCTAAATTGAACGATACTCTGCCTAAGCCTGTCAAAGCAATTTAAAAATTTGAACTTTTGGAATTACAATGAATTTAAATGTATACTTTTAGAGTTGTAAACAACTTAAAAGTGAAATACTTGAACTTGCAAAATGAATTGAATATGAAATATCATAAATTGGGGGCTAAGAGTGTAATCTTGACTTAAACAAAATATCATAATTTGGAGGGGATAAGCTTGTAAGGTTGACTAAAATATAAAATGTCATAAATTGGAAGATTAAATTTAAATTGAATGTCAAATTCTATAATTTTGGGGCTGAGCTTGACTTAATGTGAAACATCACAAATTGGGGCTAAACTTGATTGGAGCTAAGCTTAAGTTAAATATGAAATATCATAAANATGTGAAACACCACAAATTGGGGCTAAACTTAATTGGGGCTAAACTTAAGTTAAATATGAAATATCATAAATTAGGGCTAAGTTTATGACATAAATGTTATTTTTAAATGTTAAAATGAAGAATTAATATTTCAAATAGGCCATGTTTACAAGCGAACAAAAGACGGTATAAAGCTTAAAGTGAAACTCTACATGCATCAATATATTCATTCAAATAAGGCAAATTTATATAAATTCAAGTCTTACATGTGATTCAATTCTTGCTTTCAAATTATGCAAGTTGCCTTAAGATATGCCAAGTTGTGTAAAATAGCACAAATACATGAATAAAAAGCTCTCATGTGCTCCAACCAATGTATTAGATGTTCAAATATTAGGTTCGAGAATGCTGTGCGGGCTAATCGTGTCGCCTTGTCTATAGGATAGGGCTGTAAGTCCCACCCTGAAGTTGACGAGTCCAGTAAATCATAAGAAATGCCCAAATCCTTAAATAAAAATTTATAAGCCCAAATCACCTAGCTCGATCCTTGTCTCGTAAGGACTGAAGTTGACGAGTCTAACAATTTTGAACTAAATGTCTAAATTCTAAAGATAATAATTTACTAGTCAAAATCACCTAGTCCGATCATTCTCCTTTCAAAGAGAGGAGTTGACTAGACTTATACCCTAAAATGATGAATTTAATTGTTCCATTTAAGTATAAATGTTTAAAATTTTTAACTTCCCGATGATGATTGTGTTAATCGAAGATTTCAATCGAATATGTCAAGTTTTAAAATCAAGATTTTTTAAAATAGTAAACTAAAATACTCAAGTTAAAATAAACCCACTAAAAGTTAAAAACAATATTCATCCACCCTTCGTAACAGTTTATTGAGGGTGACAAATTTTTGATTGACTTCAGCTCACAAAGAGCGGATGTCATATCAAATGTATCAATATATTTATAATAAATATAATTGTATGCAAATAAGGCTGTGACCCGAGTCCAATGTCCGTGTAATTTGCCGCCAAATGACACTTTAAAATAGTGGTTACCATGAGAACCCCCTGACCGGGTGGTTATTGTCAAATGATACTATAAAGCCGCAACTCATATATTTTCAAACTATTTTTTAATCTTTTAGTTGTGAATCATAAGAGTACAATTGATTGCCACAAAGCTTTCTATTAGCTAAGGTTGACTTAAATTGTCCTCTTAGACAAATATTCATCCCGAATCTACAAAGATTTCTTAGACGACGCAACCCATGACTGTTGACAAGAATCCTTATGTCAGGCTGGGTTGACTATCTCTTTTGGCTAAGTAGATCAGGGACTATAACGATCTGGGATGACGGAACCATGAGATCTTAATCGGGTTTCGTCTTCATTTCCCCACCATTCGCTTTAGTATCAATTGATGAATTTTACAATTTAAAATCTTTAGTCTGTAGCTATTATATGTTGAATATTCAATTCTTAATGGCTAGCCTTAATCGAAAGTGCTATCCCGTTATTGAGAGAGATAATTAACTATAGGGGCTTGCACTTATGGGAAACCTCGAACCCTGAATAAAAAAGCCATCGCAAAATGAGGGCAAAATTTCTGAGCAGTCTTTCTTACAATCTAATATGTCTTCTTGAAATTCGTCTCTAAAGCTCTCAACAAACAAAAAATTAAAATAAATGCAGAGTGAATCTGTAATCAAGAAGGTTGTTTTAGAGTAGTTATGATGCCGGCTTAACATCAATAGTTCACTCACACACATCATGCTTACGTACAAACATATAAGGAAGAATATGGGATTCAAATTAAGATTTTTTATAGTTTAAATGAGGAGAGTGCTTCTATTCTATTGAGAGATTCAAAAATATTAGAGGGCTAAAGAGAGAAGGGGTTCAAGAAAGCATCATTTTCTTTCTTTTATTGCTGTCTAGGTCTTTCATAAATGAAACTTGTGTGTTTCTTACTCTAAAAATAGGATTCTAGATTAATAGTCTCATTTCTAGANCAGAGTAATTTAAAGAATGTGTATTTGAGAGCTGACAAGGCTTGCACTATTATAAGAAAGAGTAATGTTGATATTAGGTTGCCAAATGGATCAGTCTGTAAGCTTAATCAAGTTAGTCATGTTCCATATTTAAAGAGAAGTTTGATCTTGGTGAGTTAACTTGCAAGGTTAGCGTATGTAACTATTTTCATAGATGATTAGTGGAAGGAGACCGCAATGGCAATGGTTATAACTTGGGCCAATATTGAAGGCGCTCTTTACCTAATCAATGAGATGGTTGAATCTATTGATAGAGCTAGAACAAAGGTTTATACGGGTGTCTGGCACCGTAGGCTTGGCCATACGAGTAAAAAATATATAAATTTCCTACTTTTTAAGAATAAGCTTCATAGTTTAAAGTCTATAGATCTAAATTTTTATGAAAATTGTGTATATAACAAGCAGAAGAAATGTACTTCAAAATTTGGTCAAATTTGAAGTCCAAAAAGCTAGAATTAGTGAATATTGATGTATGGGTCATATTTCAATTCAATCTATTGGAGGTTTTCCTTATTTTGTCACTTTCATTGATGATCAAACTAGAAAGGTATGTGTATACTTCTTGAAACATAAATCTGATGTATTTGAGGTGTTTAAAAAGTGGAAGGTCATGGCTGAGAATGAGACAATTTTGAGACTGGAATGTCTCAAATCAGATAATGGTGGCGAGTATCTTGATCAGAGATTCGGGAACTATTATGCATCAGAAGGAATCGTACATTAGTTTACAATTTCAAGCACACCTCAACAAAATGATTTTTGCTAGTACATGTGCAATCTACTCATTGCTAAGTCCAAAAAAACATGATTCATGGTGTANGGACAAGATTCTGGCGGATTTTCAAGCTCCAGTGAAGTTATGATGGTCCTTCCTCAAAGTGTGAAGAAGCTCTCCTTCAACATAGGAGAGTTGATGCATCGCTACCTCATTTTCGCAGCTCCTCCCTAAGAAAATCTCCTCAAACACTCAAGGAAAGTGGTGGAGAAAAGTGAAGAAGATGTGGAAGAAAGAGGAACATGAAGAGGAAGTTGGGAGAATACCAACTTGTTTGCCTTCTTCTTGAGGAAGAAGATGGATTTTGTTCCAAGTCTCCTTGCTCCCAAGCTCTCCAAGAGGAAGATGAAGGACTTAAGTGATCCCCTCTCTTGCTCCTAACTTGCCCAAAGTCTTAAAAAAATGAAAGGAATATGGAAGGAAAATGAGCTTAGCTGAAGTTATCCCCAATCAACTCAAAATTTCCCCCCAATTTTGCTAAAAATGGCTTTGTCACCTCATCTTAGACCCTTCAAAGAAGCCCTTAAATAAATCTTGAAATTAGGCAAGAAATTCTGTCATTTCAGCTACCTATGGAGGTGTGTTACGAAAATCATGGGATAAAACTGGGGGAAAAAATGTCCTGGCACATAGGTGCCACAAACCTAGTTCCTTGGCGATGAGCCTGATGCTCTGGAGCTGGTCCCTAACGCTTGGGCATCGGGTTTCTAGGGGGCTCGATTTTGAGCTCACTTTGGGATATTTCAGAGTAGCTTTTGTTGCATGGGCGCTATGGAGTGGCGTCGGGGCACCAGTGGCACCTAGGCGCTGGATTTATGGCTCTGAATTTTCGTCGACTCAGTTTCAGGACCATTTTAGGCTTTTCTGGGTGCTTAGGTTCCAAACATCGGGTTGTTGTCTTCTCCATTTTAAGCCTCGTGGGGGCTGTACTGAGTGCCAGGGCTGACTCCTAAGCATTAATCTAGCCCCGAAAATCTTTGATTTCACCGAAAATGTCCCGCGAAGGATTATTTTGGTCTGAAAGCAATGAAAAATCAAATATGATTAAAATAAAGTTTCACAACCTCATACAAAATATTTTTGGTGGCAATACAACAAGGATTCCGACTCCGACGGGCGCCCCAAATCAACTCGCGGGTACGACGTTCTAAACCCTAATCTTTCTGGAAACACCCACGGAAAACCTCGATGGGTTTCTTTGACCACGAGAGGCTCTGAATGGATACAACTTGGTATATAAACACAAATTGGATGTTGAACATGTCCCTTCTTCTTAATGAGCCCGTTTAAAGGTGGATTCTCTCGAGCAAGGTAGAACATCAAAAACTCTGACTTTATGCTCCAAACAGATACCAAGCGGGCTATATGGATGTCTTGAGCTATGAGATGATATGAATGACTAGTAAATAGTCCTGAGTCATTCCAGTGGATATCCTAAAAATGTGACATAAAAAATTGATGCCAACAACCTAACCAGAAAAGTTCGGATCAACGACAGGCACAACTGGACATAGCTCTGACCTTTCCTGCACTCCAAAAGAATGAACCTCCACTTGATAATTCAAATCCAATGGTGTTTTTTTGTGCAATTTTTTCCTACTATGATGTTTTGGTCTTATTCTGAGGCCCCTCTTCAGATGTTATTCAGAATTTTTCTTCCATCATTAAAGGTGCCACCTACACCTTTCAACGAAGAAGTTGCTCTGCGCGGACAAGCGAAACCATCTTCTCAAAGGTAAGAAAAATGTTCAATGGAATACATGAGGATCATCCTTTATTCTTATGCAGCCCAATAAAATCCTCGCAGGGAGTACAAATATTTGAACTTTGATAAAATGTCGTGGCTAATATTCTCTTTATGACACTTAACTTAATAATAGTACTTGTTTCTTGAAATAGTTAAAACGATGTAAAGTAGGGAATATATTAATGCATAACATGTTAGAATTCACTTTTTCAAAAAACCTCATAACAGACATCAATATGTGAAATAGGTTAATCAGAATAAACCCTTTACTCAGACCAGCTAAAGCACCCAAGGAAAAAATGGATTCCAAAAAGCAGTAACAAAAGTCTAGAGACTACTCTATGCAGGAGAAGCATATAATGCTTCTAGGCGAAGGCCAGTCCAGGAATGATACTGATCATAAAGAAATCAAATTTCTTGCATTACAAGCCATTAAGCTCCCGAGGATAAGATGAGTATTTCTTGAGATAATCCTTATCTTTCCATTGAATGTCTCGAAGAGGAAAGAAGTAATCTTCGTTCTCTCATTCATCTCACAGAAATTTGATTAAATAGACAAGAGAATAGGGGAACTAAATGTATACCCAAATACTGATTTACGAGATTTTTTGCAAAAAAAAATTATCTCAATGGGTCAATCCCACTTTTCCATATAATTGAATCAAGCCCACCAGCTGAAATGGGTGAATTGATCCCACCTATCGAAGTGGTTGCATCGAGCTCGGCTTGCAAAGTGGCTGAATCAAGCCCACCTGCCAAAGTGGCTGGATCGAGCCCATCTACCTAAGTGGCGGGATCGAGCCACNAAAATTTGATTAAATAGACAAGAGAAAAGGGGAACTAAAGGTATACTCAAATACTGATTTACGAGAATTTTTGCAAAAAAAAATTATCTCAATGGGTCAATCCCACTTGCCCATATAACTGAATCAAGCCCATCAGCTGAAATGGGTGAATTGAGCCCACCTATCGAAGTGGTTGTATCGAGCTCGGCTAGCGAAGTGGCAGAATCAAGCACACCTATCAAAGTAGCTGGATCGAGCCCATCTACCTAAGTGGCGGGATCGAGCCACCTGTCTAAGTGTTTGAATCAACCCACTCGTCGAAATGACTAATCCAATCATCCTTACATTCCTCAAGAAGGTAACCTAGCCCTCCGCGCAATGGCAACAATTTGAGGAAGCCATCATGATCATTAGAAACATATGTTAATAACTTATTAAAGATGCCACCCAATGTTGAGGATACATTCCTTTAACCCAGATATCGAGGAGTCGTACCAACAATATCAGATATTAGTTGATAATTCATAACTTTGAAATCACAATCCTTCCATCAAGATACTATAGAAAGACATTGAGTTAAATTCAAAGATGTATTGCACTGATTATTTTTTAAGTTCTCTCTCCCTCCCTCATATATATATATATATATATATATATATATATATATATATATATATATATATATAAGAGNTGGTGTCGTTCAAAATGAAAAAGAAACATGCAATTCTCGTTGGAAAGAACTGCACACCATATGGGCTTGGTTACAAGCCATCCGCTCGCATGATGTGTGAATGTGTGAGATAAGTGTGCGAGGACATAAAACAGACTGGTGAAAGTCGATCAGTCGAGTCAATAAAAGGGGAATCAAACCGGTTAAAAAAGTGGTCAATCGGATTGGCATGGGTGGTCGGCCGATGGGAAAAGGCTCGGTCAAACCGATCGGACTAGTGGCGATCGATCAGTTGAGCCGACAAAAGTGATCGATCGGGCAGATGTGGGTTGTCAAACGACAAAAAAGTGTTGATTGAAATAGTTGCGATCAATATGCCAAATAGAAAAAATAGGTCAATCAGATCGGAATGAGCGACCTATCAACAACGCAAACAAAAAATTTCTCATTTTTATGCACTTTTAAAATCGTGTCATGTGCACAATCATATGAATGCAAAAACATGCACAAAAAGAGGCACAATCAATTCTGATGACGGAATCGAGTGCGGTCTCATAGGAAACTAATGGTAAACAAGCAATGGAGAGGTGTACCAACACCTTATTGCGCGAAGTAACATTTGTATGACAAAAAGTAAGGAATCTCTCACAAGAAGGATTGTCCATGGCTGAGAGATTGACGACCAAAGAAATTCTTTTGTCTTCTCAGTCGGTGGATTTCAAATGTTCATTCTGATGAAATTCTCGAAGCAAACGACAAGATTAGTACAAGCCCATCTTTTAATTTTTTTTTTGTCCAAGAAAGCAAAAAAGGTAAGTTTTACTCTTGGATTCGTATGGTAATCACAAAACACCTAATCCTATGGAGTTTCCTCTAGGCACAAAAAAGCCTAACCTTAATTCCTCTAATATCCACACTTGGAGTCCCTAAGAATGAAAAACGTGATAGTTTAGTGGAGTTTCACCTTCACGATGGTTGATTGAAGCGCTCTCTTTAGTTGTTCTGACNAAAGTAAACGACAAGATTAGTACAAGTCCATCTTTTAATTTTTTTTTTTGTCTAAGAAAGCAAAAAACGTAAGTTTTACTCTTGGATTCGTATGGTAATCACAAAGCACCTAATCCTATAGAGTTTCCTCTAAGCACAAAAAAGCCTAACCTTAATTCCTCTAATATCCAGACTTGGAGTCCCTAAGAAAAAAAACGTGATAGTTTAGTGGAGTTTCACCTTCACGATGGTTGATTGAAGCGCTCTCTTTAGTTGTTCTGACTCCGGTGAAGTTTTCTCCGCTCCTTCCGCAAAGGATGAAGAAACTCTCCTCTAAGAAGAGAGCCTGACAAGATTCTGGAAGATTTCCAAGCTCCAGTGAAGTTATGATGGTCCTTCCTCAAAGTGTGAAGAAGCTCTCCTTCAACATAGGAGAGCTGATGCATCGCTACCTCATTTTCACAGCTCCTCCCTAAGCAAATTTCCCCAAACACTCAAGGAAAGTGGTGGAGAAAAGTGAAGGAGATGTGGAAGAAAGAAGAACATGAAGAAGAAGTTGGGAGAATACCAACTTGTTCGCCTTCTTCTTGAGGAAGAAGATGGATTTTCTTCCAAGTCTCCTTGCTCCCAAGCTCTCAAGCTCTCCAAGAGGAAGATGAAGGACTTAAGTGATCCCCTCTCTTGCTCCTAACTTGCCCAAAGTCTAAAAAAAATGAAAGGAATATGGAAGGAAAATGAGCTTAGCTTAAGTTATCCCCAGCCAACTCAAAATTTCCCCCCAATTTTGCCAAAAATGGCTTTGTCACCTCATCTTAGACCCTTCAAAGAAGCCCTTAAAATAAATCTTGAAATTAGGCAAGAAATTCTGTCATTTCAGCTACCTATGGAGGTGTGTTACGAAAATCATGGGCTAAAACTGTGAGAAAAAATGTCCCGGTACATAGTGCCACGAACCTAGTTCCTTGGCGATGAGCCTGATGCTCTGGAGCTGGTCCCTAACGCTTGGGCATCGGGTTTCTAGGGGGCTCGATTTTGAGCTCACTTTGGGATGTTTCAGAGTAGCTTTTGTTGCCTGGGCGCTATGGAGTGGCGTCGGGGCACCAGTGGCACCTAGGCACTGGACTTCTGGCTCTGAATTTTTGTCGACTCAGTTTCAGGACCATTTTAGGCTTTTTTGGGTGCTTAGGTTCCAAAACTTCGGGTTGTTGTCTTCTCCATTTTAAGCCTCGTGGGGGTTGTACTGGTGTCAGGGCTGACCCCTAGGCATTAATCTAACCCCGAAAATCCTCGATTTCATCGAAAATGTCCTGCGAAGGATTATTTTGGTCTGAAAGCAATGAAAAATCAAATATTACTAAAATAAAGTTTCACAACCTCATACAAAATATTTTTTGCGGCAATACAAAAAGGATTCTGACTCCGACGGGCGCCCCAAATCAACTCGCGGGTACGACGTTCTAAACCTAATCTTTCTGGAAACACCCACGGAAAGCCTCGATGGGTTTCTTTGACCACGAGAGGCTCTGAATGGTTACAACTTGATATATAAACACAAATTGGATGTTGAACATGTCCCTTCTTCTGAGTGAGCCCGTTTAAAGGTGGATTCTCTCGGACAAGGTAGAGCATCAAAACTCTGACTTTATGCTCCAAACAGATACCAAGCAGGCTATATGGATGTCTTGAGCTATGAGATGCTATGAATGACTAGTAAATAGTCCTGAGTCATTCCAGTGGATATCCTGAAAATGTGACATAAAAAATTGATGCCAACAACCTAACCAGAAAAGTTTGGATCAACGACAGGCACAACTGGACGCAGCTTTGACCTTTCCTGCACTCCAAAAGAATGAACCTCCACTCGATAATTCAAATCCAGTGGTGTTTTTTTGTGGAATTTTTTCCTACTTCGATGTTTTGGTCTTATTCTAAGGCCCCTCTTCCGATGTTATTCAAAATTCTTCTTCCAACATTAAAGGAGCCACCGAAACCCTTCAACGAAGAAGTTGCTCTACGCGGACAAGCGAAACCATTTTCTCAAAGGTAAGAAAAATGTTCAACGAAATACATGAGGATCATCCTTTATTCTTTTGCAGCCCAATAAAAACCTCGCAGGGAGTACAAATATTTGAACTTTGATAAAATGTCGTGGCTAATATTCTCTTTATGACACTTAACTTAACAATAGTACTTGTTTCTTGAAATAGTCAAAACGATGTAAAGTGGAGAATATATTAACGCATAACATGTTGGAATTCACTTTTTCAAAAAACCTCACAACAAACATCAATATGTGAAATAGGTTAATCAGAATGAACTCTTTACTCAGAACAGCTAAAGCACCGAAGGAAAAAATGGATTCCAAAAAGCAGTAACAAAAGTCTAGAGACTACTCTATGCAGGAGAAGCATATAATGNCCGTTCAAAATGAAAAAGAAACATGCAATTCTCGTTGGAGAGAACTGCACACCAGATGGGCTTGGTTACAAGCCATCCGCTCACATGATGTGTAAATGTCTGAGATAAGTGTGCGAGGACACAAAACAGACTGGTGAAAGTCGATCAGTCGAGTCAATAAAAGTGGGATCAGACCGGTGTGGGTAGCCGGATGACAAGAAAGGATCAATCAAACCAATGAAACCGGTCGTGGTCTATCAGTCAAGTCAAAAAATTGGTCAATCAGATTGGCATGGGTGGTTGGTCGATGGGAAAAGGCTCGGTCAAACTGATCGGACTAGTGGCGGTCGATCAGTTGAGCTGACAAAAGTGATCGATCGACCAGAAACGACAAAAAAGTGTTGATTGAAATAGTTACGATCAATATGCCAAGTAGAAAAAATAGGTCGATCAGACTGGAATGAGCGACCTATCAACAACGCAAGCAAAAAATGAGAAATTTTTATGCACTTTTAAAATCGTGTCATGTGCACAATCATATGAATGCAAAAACATGCAGAAAAAGAGGAACAATCGATTCTGATGACGGAATCGAGTGCAATCTCATAGGAAACTAATGGTAAACAAGCAATGGAGAGGTGTACCAACACCTTATTGCGCGAAGTAACATTTGCATGACAAAAAGTAAGGAATCTCTCACAAGAAGGATTGTCCATGACTGAGAGATTGACGACCAAAGAAATTCTTTTGTCTTCTCAGTCGGTGGATTTCAAATGTTCATTCTGATGAAATTCTCGAAGCAAACGACAAGATTAGTACAAGCCCATCTTTTAATTTTTTTTTTGTCCAAGAAAGCAAAAAAGGTAAGTTTTACTCTTGGATTCGTATGGTAATCACAAAACACCTAATCCTATGGAGTTTCCTCTAGGCACAAAAAAGCCTAACCTTAATTCCTCTAATATCCACACTTGGAGTCCCTAAGAATGAAAAACGTGATAGTTTAGTGGAGTTTCACCTTCACGATGGTTGATTGAAGCGCTCTCTTTAGTTGTTCTGACTCCGGTGAAGTTTTCTCCGCTCCTTCCGCAAAGGATGAAGAAACTCTCCTCTAAGAAGAGAGCCTGACAAGATTCTGGAAGATTTCCAAGCTCCAGTGAAGTTATGATGGTCCTTCCTCAAAGTGTGAAGAAGCTCTCCTTCAACATAGGAGAGTTGATGCATCGCTACCTCATTTTCGCAGCTCCTCCCTAAG
>JXCR01094233.1:94245-113572 GCA_002079205.1 Phalaenopsis hybrid cultivar
ATATATATATATATATATAAAAGAGTGGAAGAGACATCAATGGGACATTGAGGCCTTCTCTCTTTTTCTCTCTCTGAGAAAATTTTTCTATCATGAAACACTTATTTTTTTTTTCTCTTAATCTTGAAACTGAGGGAACCTTCCAAGAGCCATCCCTCTCCAACTTGTCTAAGATCTGAAGTCAATATATTTCTCAAGTCTTCCCAAAAGAAATCGTTTCAATCTATTTCTCTCTCTCTAAACACTTTCTCTATGGATTGTTTGTACTTATAAACGATACGAATCTTATGTCTTAAAAGAATTCAATAATATAGATAGAGATGAACCGATCGAAATTCCTATTAAATTAAGCCAAGTTAATAGTATATTCAAATCTAAACAAGCCGATTTCCCGGCCATTAAAATATCAGCTGTTATCGAATAGCTTCAGAATTTCGTACACAAAATAAAACTATCCGTTCCACTTAGTGCTCCCATGCCTGGCTTCAAAGTTTGAATTATCTTTGCCAATCGGAAAAGCCGCCGTGACCTAGTCCGTGACTCAGTCCGTCAATTACCGGGCCCCAATCCTCGATAACCGACACTGCACAATTCGTTAAGCCANCAAAGTTTGAATTATCTTTGCCAATCGGAAAAGCCGCCGTGACCGAGTCCGTCAATTACCGGGCCCCAATCCTCGATAACCGACACTGCACAATTCGTTAAGCCATCATCACTTCACNGACTCAGTCCGTCAATTACCGGGCCCCAATCCTCGATAACCGACACTGCACAATTCGTTAAGCCATCATCACTTCACAAGCTGGCTCATGGGGACCTCCCTAAAATTTGGACAAGACTTTTGGCACGAAGGACCTCCAACATCTCTAATTTGTACGGCAGCCAACATCGCTTTCACACGCATCTCGGCTGCGAAGCAAGCTAATTTAACGTAGAGGTTTCTTATTTTTTTAATGCTTGTTTGATTAATATATAAAACTTTTTTTTTTTTTGTCATACTTGACTTGATAATAATTCAATCAGACATATCTTCACAAACAAATAAAAAATGTATATTTATATTCATATGTGTAAATTTATAGAAATAAATACATATATATGATATTTATATATTTATATATACATCCATGTGTATGCATTTTCATAGTTATATAGGGGTATTTGCATCAATTATACAAGTCACCTAGTTGGTATTTATTTTACCACCTAAAATTTGTTTTTTTCATTTATTTCAACCAAATCTTTCATGCATATATATGTGTGTGCATGCATGTATGTAAATACATAAGAATTTAGTGGTGTGTATGTAAATCATGCCATTATTTAATGGAGGAACTTGTCCTTATTTATTTATTGATCGTTGATGATGTTTGAGCTACTCAACCGAGTTTGCAATTATTTTATTTTGAAGTAATTAGTGTTCTTATCATGCTTTATTAGTCTTTCTTTTTTTTAATCACACCTTTTTGTTCATTTTTCCTCCACCGATTCTATTGAGAGTTCAAGTGGATGATCTTCGATCGGGTTGGTTCAGCTCCTTGTAATTTGATGATGTGGCCTTGGTTGGAGTTCATCTGTGGATTAGGTGATATTGAACTTTTCTCTTACCATTTTTTTTTAAAAATTGTTAGAAGATATCAAAAAAAAACTTTGGATTGATTATGGCGTGCACGACATATCATTTGTCTTCTACGTGTGCTATATACATATTTATACCGAATTTTGTTAATAGCTTCGGCCAATTCTGACGTTAATTTACCAAAAAATGCAACTCAAAATAACATTAGCGCATGACAGCAAATTCGATGTAACTCATGCTGACGTAAACGTTAACTATGTAATTTGTGTTCTCGAAAAAAGCTATAACATTAAATCGTTAGAAACCATCGGTACATTTATATCATCGGAATATCGGTCGGTTTTAGAATTACAGATAAGTGTTTTACTTACGAGCTTAAAACTATCGATATCATTAAAAATGACGATTTTTCTTATCCTAATCGAGGGATTGTGGCCGTCGGAAAAAAACCTAGTGATAGGTAGATTGTTCTAGTCTCTCCGATACGAAAGAAATAATAGTACAATTGATTCCACAAATGAGATTGACAATGAACATGAACAATCTTACAAGTGACTAGCATGTTAGAAGCAAAAGAAAGAACTGCGAGCTCTGACACCACTTGTTAAAAAAATAACATTAATCGTCGTCAAATAAGCTCCATCACACAATCGAAAGACAAATAATTATGTGAAAAATCTCATAAATGGGTAAAAGTCATAGGAGATTCAGAGCGAAAACTTTACTGATAAAGCTGTTGGAAATTAAGCCAAATACAAAACCTCTAATTTTTTTGTCTTCTAAAAAAAGTAAAAAAAAGACTCCAAATTTCTTGCTTAGTTTCTCACCTTCTAAAAAACTCATAAAAAATGTCATGCCATGAGTATTTATAGAATTATAATAAATATTTTTGACAAAAAAATACATGGAAAAAAAATACATTAAATAAGAAGTATATGAAGCAACAAAATATATTAGATATCAAATAAATTAAACAAAAATTTATTTTCTATCAAATATATCAAGCAAAAAATAAATTTGGAAACAAAAAAAATTAAGCAAAAAGTATATTTGGTAACAAATATATTCGATAAAAAATTTAAAGGCATTGATTCACGCTACTCATTTGTTTGTTTGATAAGTATTATCTGTTTAAAAAATAAATGACATTATAATACTAATTCTAATTTGCTCAATAAAAACCACTCAGATAAAAGCCAAGCAGCTCAATAATACACTCGTTAATCCGCTCAATAATAACTTCNCTATAGTCAGAAAAGAAGTATGAAAAAACCAACAATGGCAGCATGCAATTATTGATCAACCCCGGCTGCCTGAATAGGCTTTGCAGCATTGATTGATGTTCGTCTCCATGGGGTCAGATCTTGCTACTTTGGAATTCTTCAATATGGTAATTGGGTGGTGTTCGGTAGAAAGCTGCATGTTTTCTTCTTACATTTTGTCATATTTTTAATGCACAAGTGTTCAATGATGGCCATTAATGAGGGTTTGCTTGGCTGTTGTTTACTTTATCATCAAATTCCTCTGTAGTGGCTGTCGATGGATTACTAATTATTATTTGTGCTGATGGTTTCATTTACATTTAATCAATTGAACTACCATGGGATTGCTTGTCTGACTACAAAATTTTATAGCAACACAATTCAAAGTGTTAATTTCATAGTGGGAAGGTTGATTTTGCTTCGGGATCATAGTATGGATTACTCAAGGTAGAGAGAGAGAGAGTGTGTGTGTGTTTGTTGTAGATTTATACCCATTTTCAGCAAGTATTGAACTCCATTTTGATGAGTTCATGTGTTAAGAAGTGTTGATATTGAACCAAACATAAAAATCTAACTCAAAACTAATGTGACAATTTCAATTCATATCAACAATGCAATATTTGTGTTAAATTTGAATAGCTTAAATTACTTGAAAAAATTTGGACGAGCCACTTAATGTTGGACTTGGCTCAACGCAAAAAATTTAGTTTAATAATTTGATTTTTTTAAAATAAAAACATATATTAGATAATACTTTCTTTTATGCTTTCATTTTCACATTGAAATCTTACAATAATATCTATTTTTTGTCGATTGGCAATGACTTATTACGATTTAAATATTATATTGGTTGTCCAAAGCAGGTTTATGTTTGGTCGGCTAATGTTCAAGTTATAATTTTTGAAACGTTTATTTAATGGGTTCAGTTCAGGTTGGTTATTTTCATGTTGGATCGTATGTGTCGAACTTGAATTTTACTTGTTAATTTAAATTGACATTCCTTCTTGTGACAAACACAAAAACAAATAAACAAAAATTGTAGTTGCCCTTGGGTCCATAAGTTAAATCCAAGGAGGTTAGACCCTGATAGCTTTTGAAAGGCAATACCTTAATAGCATGAAGCAATGCATGATAAACTAAGGTTAAGAAAGGGTAATGATCAAAATTGAGAGTAGCGATGTTCTACTCAATCAGTTCTTAGTAGACCAAACATTCCTTGGCATAAAATACTTAGTAACATTCTATTAGTCTTTCAAACACAACCAACTAATGTCTTAACATTTATTGTAGAATGTGATTTGAGAAGTCATTATCGACCTTCTAATAGTTGACATGTGAGCATGCCACTTTAGCATTTATAAGTGTTGAACCTCTTTAAGATGTATGATCTGGTATAATCTGTCGAGACCTTGTGGCAGTGGTGGAAGGAAGCTGAGAATTTTTTAGAGAGAGAGAGTGAGTTAGAGAGAACTAGAGTTAGATCCCCACTTCATCTTCCCTTTCACTTCCTATTTATATACCATAAATCTTACGTGTTGTGCAGGGTCTAAGGAATAAAATAAAAAAAAGTTATGAAGAGATAATTTTCACTTCAACCTTGGACTGTGAAGATGAGTAGCCCTTATGCTGCACTCATCAGACACAATCCCATGTTGATGTTCTCTTTCCCTCTCTTCTACCTCATTCCTCCATCATTTAAAAGGCTTGAGTGAGACGAAAAGGATAAAGACGACACCATTAGAAGGGAAAAAATATCACAACTCCAAGGCATGAGCAACTAACTGCCCTATATTTGAGCCACATGTAGCAGCACCAAGGCATTAGGAAAACCAACTTCTGGAAAAAAAAATGTGCTAGAGCAATCTTTGCCTAAAATAAGTAAGCTCATTTGACATATGGAAGGTGACTTCTTTGAGAGACGAAAACTCTAATCCTATGACCCTATGTAGGTAGAAAGAGCATATGTGAGACTTGTACTCATCAAAGTGGCGAGCATGCCGCGAGAGTGGAAAAGAGAGGAGATGTTCAGCTACAATGCTGAAAACACTCTCAACAAAGGACTTACTCTCTGTTTGGGTTGGGGAAGCATCTACTACCCTAAATGCACTAGACAACTACCCAAATAGAAATCAATGTTGGGTCTGTCAGGTTTGAGAAGCACAGAGACATCTCATTGGGACATGAAAGTATGATGTAATTGTCTAATAAGTCTTAAACGTGGAGGCTCTATTAAGTATGACTTAGGCGAAAGTCATGCTATGGAACCCATTTAAAATCTAGCCTGAAGGTCTTGCAAAAAGTAAAAACATATTTTGAATAATCTTAAATGTTTTAATCCTAACTTTTAATTAATTTAAATTTTTGTTTGGATTTTGTAGAAACTTCATAAATTTTTGGGTACTAAAGAACCTAAGTGATTCACACGAATCTTAGCCAATCCACAAGATAAAAAGGGCGAAGATGACAATCGCATGCAAGAAGCAGAGAAGTAAAGAAAGACAAATCAAAAGAATAAGAAAGGCTGAGGCGTTCAGACACCACATAAGTACACCTATGGTCTTAATTCTATAAATCAAAGAAATTTAGAAGTAAGGTATGGGACATGAACAAACAGCTCTTGGTCCCTATCACATGATTCAGCACGTCTGACGCCTCACAACCTGTGAGTGTACCTTATTTCTAGTACAAACTCTCTTAGGGAGTCTAAAAAGTACATAGGAAAGCAAGAAAAAAAAAGGACTCGGTCTGCATGAAAATAAGGTTTGTATAAAGCTACCTACATGCAATGTCGTGAGCCATGCCCAGTAGAAGGAGATCTAACAACACTTAAAAAAAATAAGATTAGATAAATCATTACAACTCCTCCCTGTTGCATATGACTCTCTACAAAAAAACCGCCCTTAATATACTAGTGAACACATCTCAAATCCAATAAACACACAAAGCAACACAAAATTGATGTCTAACAAGAGCAACCAAACCAACAAAGAACTATAGTTAGGACATTGAAAAAGACTACCTAGCATCCTAGTTCTTGCCTAGCACACCATCTAATGTATAGTGTACTATCACAACATCTAATTGGGTGTAGGGTTAAGTTGGAAGGCTGGCATATGTTTTGACGAGGCCACCGTCTTCGACTCCATCCTAATGATCCAAGGAGTCTAAGAGGCGTCACTAGATACAAGCTTTATGAAAAAATTAAGTTTTAAAAGACTGAACTTATATACTATCTAAGCTAAGGATGCAATAATTTCAAAATAGATTTTGAAAGCATGATACATATAAGTAGCAAAAACATAAATTTTATACCTTTAAAATAGTTCATAAGAAATCGAAAGTCTAAGTGACACCTATTAGACCCTTTGAAACATCCTCATGGGCAATACTAGCTGCCACATCTTGACCAGTAGAGAGTCTCTCAGCCCCAATTTCATCATCAAGACGATCAGAGAGCACATATAAATGCAACACGATCCAACATATTATGACAGTGTAGGGTGCTATCTCGAGATAACAAACATTCATCAATTCTAAATGGTGGTGTATACCATTGATTAATGTGCCACAAGTGCAGTAATATACAACACAAGTGAGAGTGAGTGTGCCGAGGAGGCAATGACTCGGGCGTGAGTGTGTCGAGGAAGCAGTGACTCGAGGGTGAGTGTGCATAGGAGGCAGTGACTTGGAGAAGCCACATGAGTGTCAGAAGTGAGTGTGTGAAGAGCACAATATCCTAGAGTGGTGTCGTATAAAATGAAAAAGAAACATGCAATTCTCATTGGAGAGAACTGCACACCAGATATGCTTGGTTGCAAGCCATCTGCTCGCATGATGTGTGAATGTGTGAGATAAGTGTGCGAGGACACAAATCAGACTGGTGAAAGTCGATCAGTCGAGCCGATAAAAGTGGGATCAGACCAGCGTGGGTAGCTGAAGGACAAGAAAGGATCGATTGAACCAATCAAACCGGTGGTGTTTTATCGGTTAAGTCGAAAAAGTGGTCACTCGGAATGGCGTGGGTGGTCAGTCGACGGGAAAAAGGCTCGGTCAAACTGATTGGACTAGTGGAGGTTGATCAATTGAGCCAACAAAAGTGATCGATCGGGCAGATGTAGGTTGCTAAATGACAAAAAAAAGGTTGATTGAAATAGTTGCAATCAATCTGCAAAGTAGAAAAAATAGGTCGATCAGAACGGCATGAGCGACCTATCAACAACGCAAGCAAAAGATGAGAAATTTTTATGCACTTTTAAAATCATGTCATGTGCACAATCATATGAATGCCAAAACATGCATAACAAGAGGCACAATCAATTTTGATGACGAAATCGAGCGCGATCTCAAAGGAATCTAAGGGTAGACAAGCAATGGAGAGGTGTACCAACACCTTTTTACACTAAGTAACAAGACATCCACCTCCATTTGCATGACAAAAAGTAAGGAATCTCTCACAAGAAGGATTCTCCATGACTGAGAGATTGACAACCAAAGAAATTCTTTTGTCTTCTCGGTCTGTGGAATCCAAATGTCCATTTTGATGAAATTCCCGAAGCAAATGACGAGAATCTTTTAAATTTTTTTGTCTAAGAAAGCAAAAAAGGTAAGTTTTACTCTTGGATTCGTATGGTAATCACAAAACACCTAATCCTATGGAGTTTCCTCTAAGCACAAAAAAACCTAACCTTAATTCCTCTAATATCTAGACGTGGAGTCCCTAAGAATGAAAAACGTGATCGTTTAGTAGAGTTTCATCTTCATGATGGTTGATTGAAGTGCTATCTTTAGTTGTTCTGGCTCTGCTGAAGTTCCGGTGAAGTTTTCTCTGTTCCTTCCGCAAAGGATGAAGAAACTCTCCTCTAAGAAGAGAGTATGACAAGATTCTGGCGGATTTCCAAGCTCCAGTGACGTTCTGATGGTCCTTCCTCAAAGTGTGAAGAAGCTCTCCTTCGACATAGGAGAGTTGATGCATCGCTACCTCATTTTCACAGCTCCTCCCTCAGAAAATCTCCTCAAACACTCAAGGAAAGTGGTGGAGAAATATGAAGGAGATGTGGAAGAAAGAAGAACATAAAGAAAAAGTTGGGAGAATACCAACTTGTCCGCCTTCTTCTTGAGGAAGATGATAGATTTTCCTCCAAGTCTCTTTGCTCCCAAGCTCTCCAAGAGGAAGATGAAAGACTCAAGTGATCCCCTATCTTGCTTCTAACTTGCTCAAAGTCTGAAAAAAAATTAAAGGAATATGTAAGGAAAATGAGCTTAGCTTAAGTTATCCCCAGCCAACTCAAAATTTCCCCCCAATTTTGCCAAAAATGGCTTTTTCACCTCATCTTAGACCCTTCAAAGAAGGGTTTAATCAGCCCTTTATCTCCCCCTTAGGCAAATATTGAAATTAGGCAAGAAATCCTATCATTTCGGCTACCTATAGAGGTGTGCTACAAAAATCATGGGATAAAACTAGGGGAAAAAAATTTCTTGGCGCGTAGGTGCCACGAACCTAGTTCCTTGGCAATGAGCCTGATGCTCTGAAGCTAGTCCTTAGCGCTTAGGCACCGAGTTTCCGGGGGGCTCAATTTTGAGTTCACTTTGCGATGTTTCAGAGTAGCTTTTGTTGCCTAGGCGCTATGGAGTGGCATTGGGGCATCAGTGGCACCTAGGCGCTGGACTTCTGGCTCTGAATTTCCATCGACTCGATTTGAGGACCATTTTAGGCTTTTATGGGTGCCTAGGTGCCAAAACGTTGGGTTGTTGTCTTCTCTATTTTAAGCCTCTTGGGGGCTGTTCTGAGTGCCAGGGCTGGCGCCTAGGCATCAATCTAGCCCCGAAAATCCCTGATTTCACCGAAAATGTCCCGCGAAGGATTATTTTGGTTTGAAAGCAATGAAGAATCAAATATGACTAAAATAAAGTCTCACAACCTCATACAAAAATATTTTTGATGGCATTACAACAAGGAATCCGACTCCGTCAGGGGCCCCAAATCAACTCGCGGGTACGACGTTCTAAACCCTAATATTTCTAGAAACACCCACGGAAAGCCTCGATGGGTTTCTTTGACCACGAGAGGCTCTGAATGGATACAACATGGTATATAAACACAAGATTGGATGTTGAACATGTCCCAACTTCTGAATGAGCCTGTCTAAAAGTGGATTCTCTGGAAAGGTAGAATCATCAAAAACTCTGACTTTATGCCCCAAACAGATACGAGGGGGGCTATATGGATGTCTTGAGCTATGAGATGCTATGAATGACTAGTAAATAGTCCCGAGCCATTCCAGTGGATATCCTACAAGTGTGACATAAAAAATTGATGCCAACAACCTAACCAGAAAAGTTCGGATCAATGGCAGACACAACTAGACGTAGCTCTGACCTTTCCTGCACTCCAAAAGAATAAACCTCCACTCTATAATTCAAATACAGTGGTGTTTTTTTTGTGGAATTTTTTCCTCCTTCAATGGTTTGGTCTTATTCTGAGGCCCCTCTTCCGACGTTATTCAGAATTCTTCTTCCATCATTAAAAGAGCCACCTACACCCTTCAACGAAGACGTTGCTCTGCGGACAAGCGAAACTATCTTCTCAAAGGTAAGAAAAATGTTCAACGGAATACATGAGGATCATCCTTTATTCTTTTGCAACCCAATAAAAACCTCGCAGGGAGTAAAAATATTTGAACTTTGATAAAATGCCGTGGCTAATATTCTCTTTATGGCATTTAACTTAACAATAGTACTTGTTTCTTGAAATAGTTAAAACAATTTAAAGAGGAGAATATATTATTGCATAACATGTTGGAATTCACTTTTCAAAAAACCTCACAACGCTTTACTCATAACAGCTAAAGCACCCAATGAAAAAATGGATTCCAAAAAGCAGTAACAGAAGTCTAGAGACTACTCCATGCAGGTGAAGCATATAATGCTCATAGGCGAAGGCCAGTCCAGGAATGATACTGATCATCAAGAAATCAAATTTCTCGCATTACAAGCCATTAAGCCCCTGAGAATAAGATGTGTATTTCTTGAGATAATCCTTATCTTTGCATTGAATGTCTCGAAGAGGAAATAAGTAATCTTTGTTTTTTTATTCATCTCACGGAAATTTGATTAAATAGACAAGAGAATAGGGAAACTAAATGTATACTCAAATACAGATTTACGAGAATTTTTGCAAAAAATTATCTCAATGAGTCAATCCCACTTGTTCCTATAACTGAATCAAGCCCACCTATCGAAGTGGTTGTATCGAGCTCGACTGACGAAGTGGTTGAAGCAAGCCCACCTGCCAAAGTGAATGGATCGAGCCCATCTACCTAAGTGGCGGGATCGAGCCACCTGTCTAAGTGGTTGAATCAACCCACCTGTCGAAGTGACTAATCCAATCATCCTTACATTCCTCAAGAAGGTAACCTAGCCCTCCGCGCAAGGGCAACAATTCGAGGAAGCCATCATGATCATTAGAGACATATGCTAATAACTTATTAAAGACGCCACCCAACATTGAGGATACATTCCTTTCACCCAGATATTGAGGAGTCGTACCGACAATATCAGATATTAGTTGGTAATTCATAACATTGAAATCACAATCCTTCCATCGAGATACTATAGGAAGACATTGAGTTAAATTCAAATATGTACTGCATTGATTATTTTTAAGCTCTCTCTCTCTCTCTCTCTTATAATATGGACTGCATAGATTATTTTTTAAGCTCTCTCTCTCTCTCTCTTATGGATTGTATGTACTCATAAACGATACGAATCCTACTTCTTAAAAGAATTCAATAATATAGATAGAGATGAACCGATCGGATTTCCTATTAAATTAAGCCAAGTTAAGGGTATATTCAAATCTAAACAAGCCGATTTCCGGGCCATTAAAATATCAGCTGTTATCGAATAACTTCAGAATTTCGTACACAAAATAAAACTATCCGCTCCAGTTAGTGCTCCCATGTCTGGCTTCAAAGTTTGANAGACATCAATGGGACATTGAGGCCTTCTCTCTTTTTCTCTCTCTGAGAAATTTTTTCTATCATGAAACACCCATTTCTTTTTCTCTTAATCTTGAAACTGAGGGAACCTTCTAAGAGCTATCTCTTTCCAACTTGTCGAAGATCTGAAGTCAATATATTTCTCAAGTCTTCCCCAAAAAAAATTGTATCAATCTCTTTCTCTCTCTCTAAACACTTTCTCTACGATAGAAAATTTTTTCAAGAGATTATATGTACTTAAACGATACGAGTCATATGTCTTAAAAAAATTCAATAATATAGATAGAGATGAACCGATTGGATTTCCTATTAAATTAAGCCAAGTTAATAGTGTATTCAAATCTAAACAAGCCGATTTCCCGGCCATTAAAATATCAGCTGTTATCGAATAGCTTCAGAATTTCGNCATTTCATTATTTAATGAAGGAACTTGTCCTTATTTATTTATTGATAGTTGATGATGTTTGAGCTACTAAACAGAGTTTGCAATTATTTTATTTTAAAGTAATTAGTGTTCTTATCATGGTTTATTAGTTTTTTCTTTTTTTTTAATCACACCGTTTTGTCCATTTTTCCTCCACCGATTTTATTGGGAGTTCAAGTGGATGATCTTCGATCGGGTTGGTTCAGCTCCTTGTAATTTCATGATGTGGCCTTGGTCAATTCATTTTTGGATTAGGTGATATTGAACTTTTCTCTTACCATTTTTTTTAATTATTAAAAGATATCAAAAATAAACTTTGGATTGATTATGGCGTGCACGACCTATCATTTGTCCTCTACCTGTGCTATATATACATATTTATACCGGATTTTGTTAATAGCTTCGGACAATTCCGACGCTAATTTACCAAAAAATGCATCTCAAAATAATATTAGCGGTGGATATATGTTGGACATATGATCCACAAAAAGCAGGCCTGCGATCGATGCAAACAAATTACGTAGATATTGGGGCTCGATGACAGCAAATTCGATGTAACTCATGCTGACGTAAACGTTAACTATGTAATTTGTGTTATCGAAAAAAGCTACAACATTAAATTGTCAGTAACCATCGGTACATTTATATCATCGAAATATCGATCGGTTTTAGAATTACAGACAAGTATTTTACTTACGAGCTTAAAACTATCGATAACATTAAAAATGACGATTTTTCTTATCCTAATCGATGGATTGTGGCTGTCGGAAAAAAAGCCTACATTCATGTAGTGATAGTTAGATTGTTCTAGTTTCTTCGAGTTGAAAGAAATAATAGTACAATTGATTTCACAAATGAGATTGATGATGAACATGAACAATCTTTACAAGTGACTAGCATATTAGAAGCAAAAGAAAGAACTGCGAGCTCTGACACCACTTGCTAAAAAAATAACATTAATCGTCGTCAAATAAGCTCCATCACACAATCGAAAGACAAATAATTTATGTGAAAAAAACTCATTAACAGGATAAAGTCACAGGAGATTCAAATCGAAAACTTTACGAATAAATTGGTTGACAATTAAGCCAAATATAAAACCTCTAATTTTTTTTTTCTTCTAAAAAAAGAAAAAGAAAAGACTCCAAATTTCTTGCTTAATTTCTCACTTTCTAAAAAACTCATCAACAATGACATGCCATCAGTATTTATAGAATTATAATAAATATTTTCGACAGCAAAACACATGGAAAAAATACATTAAACAAGAAGTATATGAAGCAACAAAATATATTAGATATCAAATAAATTAAACAAGAAATTTATTTTGTATCAAATATATTAAGCAAAAAATAAATTTGGAAACAAAAAAAAAAAGCAAAAAGTATATTTGGTAACAAATATATTCCATAAAAAAATTAAAGGCATTGATTCACACTACTCATTTGTTTGTTTGATAAGTATTATCTGGTTAAAAAATAAATGACATTGTAATACTAATTCTAATTTGCTCAATAAAGACCACTTAGATAAAAGCTAAGCAGCTCAATAATACACTCGTTAATCCGCTCAATAATAACTTCATTATAATCATATGAAGCACATAAGCAAACTCAAATATTCAAAATGATATTAGAATTAAATTTGAACATAATAACAAAAGCCCGATCAAACTTAAATTTTATAAGCAAGCTCAATTTGATCTCGAATTTCACTTGACTTAATTTTTATAAAGAAGCTTAAGTTTGAACACAACCCAACTAGCAGATTGGCAGCCCTCCTTTTTAACGCCCTCTGATTGGAAAAATTATTTCATACGGATCGGACACCGCACGTAAGCTGCGTGCGGTGTCTGATCCGGACCATAAATCACCTGATCTACGGTCCCGATAAATTTCAGTGGGCCCCACCTAAAATTTTTTTTTAAAAAAAAATGGAAATAATCCTGACCGTAGATTACTGCGATCTACGGTCAGGATCGGACACCGCATGCAGAGATGCATGCGGTGTCCGTACGCAATAATTTCTCTATGAGATCGGATCTACACCTCCTCCCTCCACGATGGACCTACTTCAATCCAACATGATTGCATTAATTGTATTTTTGAGAGAAATCAAAAATTCAATCAATACAATCATATTATAAAAATCTACATGCATGCAGTTTCACACTCAATATTTTTTCTCCATGAAAGTCAGAAACAGATTTGTCGGTGGGCTGACGTGGAAGTAAAGCATGTTCTCGCATGTGAGCTCTCGCAGCTTAGGGCCCATCACAATCTGCCAATTATGTGTGAAATCCGTAATATTAAAGTTTTGAATGTCAAATTTGTAAATATTAAAATTTGATGTGTTATCTATGTAAAAGTATATGCTCGCATTCTAAAAGGGTCATAAATTACTATAATGAAAACAGCCCTCCCATCAGAATCTGGCGGTCTTGCCGCTGTTAATAGAGGTTAATATTGCAATTTGTGTGTGAAATTTGTAAATTTTAAAGTTTTGTGTGCTATGTATGTAAATCCTCTTGAATTTATGTACCACATAAATATCTATGACGCCTAAACTTTGATATTTATATTTATAATAATTTGTGTCACAAGCCTATTTATGAAAATGAATAATTTACTTTTAAAAATTAATAATTGCGACATTTTTATGTGACATTGATAATTTTAGTTTTATGCATGTTAACGTGAGAGTTTAGGTGTTAGATTTGTAGATTTATAAGAATTATGAAGTAGATGTGCAAATGCCTAGTATTTTTCGTTTGATGTCAAGCTCTATTTATTGTAAGTATTCACTAAATAATAGAATAGACATAAGAAATTAGAATTTTTTCATTATTTCTTTTTTTAAAAAATCTTAATTTTTATTTTAGAACTTGTTTTATTATATATATATATNCCCCTACCTCCGGGAAGATATTATGAAATTGTTAAGTATTACTTTTATGTTTACATCAACCTTTCTCCCTACACTAATTATTAACTAGGGTATGAAATAAATGTCTAAGAAATCTATTAACATGTTTGATTAGAAAAAATCTTGGCAATTGGGATATATATCTTCTTACTACTGAATTTTCATATAGCAACACTGTTATTTTGACCCCCAATTATTGAACTAAGGTAAAATTGCATTTTTGTAATGTGGTACCGTTCACCTACCACATCTCACCTACCGCTCACCTACCGTTCACCTACCGCTCACCTACCTCCCACCTACCGCTCTCTTGCTCCTATAAATAGAAAGGGTGTGAGGCTTAGGAGAGCAAGGGAAGAGATCTTAAGCTACCACAAAGGAGGAGAGAATAACTAGAGAGCTAGAGAGGAGGAGAGCATCTTGAGGCCTTGTATCAAGGTGTCGCTTGAGAAGGAGGTCATAGAAGGAATATGAGGGCTCATCTCTATGTATAAGCTATGTATTTTCCATTTCTTTTGCCTTAGTGAAATATTTGATTGATTCTCTCCCGTAGACGTAGATCCAGTTGGATCGAACCACGTAAACGATCTGTGTTGATTTGTATTTTTTTTCGTCTCATTTATATGCCAGGAAGTACATATCTCACAACAATTGGCGCCGTCTGTGGGCGTCTCAATTTTATGCCAGGAAGTACATATCGCACAACAATTGGCGCCGTCTGTGGGAAGATCCATACTTGAACAGGAAGTACATATCTCACAACAATTGGCGCCGTCTGTGGGAATATTCATATTTCTTGGCTAGAGGTGTTCGCGTAAAGGTGTTCGAGGCCAGCGACGAAGAAGAGGAGTTCGACATTCACGAACAGAGGAGCAAGTGGATCGCGTCGCAGGCAGCCGAATCGCGATAGATTTGGTGAGCAGTGCAAGCTTTGATCGACTGGATTCACACCGCAGGTTATGCTGTTCGGCGAGACGGAGGAGGAACAGTCCGCTAGCTAGGGCCAAAAATTTGCGACAGGGCTGCTAGCAGAGGATTTCTGTCTTGCGAGCAGCTCGGCCAGAGGGAAGAGGCGGAGATCGCGCAGAGAAAGGGTTCGGGGAGTTCCCTGTTCGGGAGTTCGCGAAGCAGGAGGACCTGAGCAGTTTGGCGAGGCGCGACAGCTTTGGAGAGGCAGTTATTCTCGTGCGTCATACAAGGAGTCAGAAAAAAGGGACTATACTATTTTATCAGAAGAACTGTGATTGCTAAGTTCATGTACTGTTTAGAGTTAGCAAACTCAAGCAAGGGCAATTGGAGGGAATCTTTACTTCGAAGCTTCTCAATTGAGGGTCAAGGTNTGGACCTGAGCAGTTTGGTGAGGCGCGACGACTCTGGAGAGGCAGTTATTCTCGTGCGTCATACAAGGAGTCAGAAAAAAGATACTGTATTATTTTATCAGAAGAACTGTGATTGCTAAGTCCATATACTGTTTGGAGTTAGCAAACTCAAGCAAGGGCAATTGGAGGGAATCTTTACTTCGAAGCTTCTCAATTGAGGGTCAAGGTGGAGAATTGTTATTTTGACCGCCAATTATTGAACTAAGGTAAAATGGCGCTTTTGTAATGTGGTACCGCTCACCTACCACATGTCACCTATCGCTCACCTACCGCCCACCTACCTCCCACCTACCGCTCACCTACCTCCCACCTACCACTCTCTTGCTTCTGTAAATAGAGAGGGTGTGAGGCTTAGGAGAGCAAGGGAAGAGGTCTTAAGCTATCACTTAGGAGAGTAAGGGAAGAGATTTTAAGCTATCACGAAGGAGGAGCAAAGGGAAGAGATCTTAAGCTACCACAAAAGAAGAGAGAATAACTAGAGAGTTAGAGAGGAGGAGAGCATCTTGAGGCCTTGTATCAATGTGTCGCTTGAGAGGGAGGTCATAGAAGGAAGTAAGGGCTCATCTCTATATAGCTTGTATTCTCCATTTCTTTGCCTTAGTGAACTATTTGATTGATTCCCTTCCGTGGACGTAGATCCAGCTGGATCGAACCACGTAAACGATCCTGTTTGATTGATTCCCTCCCGTGGACGTAGATCCAGTTGGATCGAACCACGTAAACAATCTGTGTGATTGATTCCCTTCCGTGGACGTAGATCCAGTTGGATCGAACCACGTAAACGACCTTGTTTACTTTCATCTCTATGTATAAGCTATGTATTCTCCATTTCTTTTGTCTTAGTGAACTATTTGATTGATTCCCTTCCGTGGACGTAGATCCAGTTGGATCGAACCACGCAAACGATCTGTGTTTGCTTGTGTTCTTTATATTTGATTGATTCCCTCCCGTGGACGTAGATCCAGTTGGATCGTCTTAGTGAACTATTTGATTGATTCCCTTCCGTGGACGTAGATCCAGTTGGAGTCTTAGTGAACTATTTGATTGATTCCCTTCCGTGGACGTAGATCCAGTTGGATCGAACCACGTAAACACCTTGTTTGATTGGTGTTCTTTGCGTCTCATTTCTATGCCAAGTACATATCTCACAACAAAAATGTATATTTATATTCACATGTGTAAATTTATAGAAATAAATACATAGATATGATATTTATATATTTTTATATACATCCATGTGTATGCATTTTCATAGTTATATAGGGGTATTTGCATCAATTATACAAGTCACCTAGTTGGTATTTATTTTACCACCTAAATTTTGTTTTTTTTCATTTATATCAACCAAATCTTTCATGCATATATATATGTATATATGTATGTATGCATGTATATAAATACATAAGAATTTAGTGGTGTGTATGTAAATCATGCCATTATTTAATGGAGGAACTTGTCCTTATTTATTTATTGATCGTTGATGATGTTTGAGCTACTCAACCGAGTTTGCAATTATTTTATTTTGAAGTAATTAGTGTTCTTATCATGCTTTATTAGTTTTTCTTTTTTTTTTTAATCACACATTTTTGTTCATTTTTCCTCCACCGATTCTATTGAGAGTTCAAGTGGATGATCTTCGATCGGGTTGGTTCAGCTCCTTGTAATTTCATGATGTGGCCTTGGTTAGAGCTCATCTGTGGATTAGGTGATATTGAACATTTCTCTTACCATTTTTTAAAAAAAATTGTTAAAAGATATCAAAAAAAAACTTTGGATTGATTATGGCGTGCACGACATATCATTTGTCTTCTACGTGTGCCATATATACATTTTTATACCGAATTTTGTTAATAGCTTCGGCCAATTCTGATGTTAATTTACCGAAAAATGCAACTCAAAATAACATTATCGGTGGATTTATGTTGGACATATGATCCACAAAGCAGGCCTGCGATCGATGCAAACAAATTACTTAGATATTGGGGCTTGATGACAGCAAATTCGATGCAACTCATGCTGACGTAAACATTAACTATGTAATTTGTGTTCTCGAAAAAAGCTACAACATTAAATCGCCAGTAACCATCGGTACATTTATATCATCGGAATATCGGTCGGTTTTAGAATTACAGACAATTGTTTTACTTACGAGCTTAAAACTATCGATAGCATTAAAAATGACGATTTTTCTTATCCTAATCGAGGGATTGTGGCCGTCGGAAAAAAAGCCTACATTCATGTAGTGATAGGTAGATTGTTCTAGTTTCTCCGAGACGAAAGAAATAATAGTACAATTGATTTCACAAATGAGATTGACGATGAACACGAACAATCTTACAAGTCACTAGCATGTTAAAAGCAAAAGAAAGAACTGCGAGCTCTGACACCACTTGTTAAAAAAAAAACATTAATCGTCGTCAAATAAGCTCCATCACACAATCGAAAGACAAATAATTTATGTGAAAAATCTCATAAATGGGTAAAAGTCACAGGAGATTCAAAGCGAAAAATTTACTAATAAAGCTGATTAAGCCAAATACAAAATCTCTAATCTTTTTTCTTAAAAAAAAAAAAAGACTCCAAATTTCTTGCTTAATTTCCCACCTTCTAAAAAACTCATAAAAAATGACATGCCATGAGTATTTATAGAATTATAATAAATATTTTTTGACAAAAAAATACATGGAAAAACATACATTAAACAAGAACTATATGAAGCAACAAAATATATTAGATACCAAATAAATTAAACAAGAAATTTATTTTCTATCAAATATATTAAGCAAAAAATAAATTTGGAAACAAAAAAATTAAGCAAAAAGCATATTTGGTAACAAATATATTCGATAAAAAATTTAAAGGCATTGATTCACGCTACTCATTTGTTTGTTTGATAAGTATTATCTGGTTAAAAAATAAATGACATTATAATACTAATTCTAATTTGATCAATAAAAACCACTCAGATAAAAGCCAAGCAGCTCAATAATACACTCGTTAATCCGCTCAATAATAACTTCNGAAATATTTTTATAAAAATGCAATAACAATAAAAGCTGTGCAGTGAAAGAGAGCAATAAAGAAAACAAATTTCATTTTCTTTTATTTATTTAGATTACATTTTTCATAATTCGGAGTCACCGTCTAAACTTATACTTTATAAAAATATACGTTTAAAATTTTCCAACTCANAATAACAGTAAAAGTTGTGCAGTGAAAGAGAGCAATAAAGAAAATAAATTTCATTTTCTTTTATTTATTTAGATTACATTTTTCATAATTCGAAGTCACCGTCTAAACTTATACTTTATAAAAATATACGTTTAAAATTTTCCAACTCACCATAAAGGCAAACAATCTTTTCTATTTCCATTTTCATTTTCATTTTCATTTCATGCATGGGTACAATACATACCCTTGTTAGTATCATCCAGGGGTGACTCCTATATGTATGCATATAACATATTTTATCCATTTTTTTCTTGCATTTAACATTTAATAGGAAAAATGAACTTTTGTATTTTTTCTTTTTAAATAAAAGCTAAGAAAAGAGTAACATTATGTGTAAATAAACAAAATTATTGTAAAATAAAAGCATATTACGCGCATCAACCGTGTCGTCTAATATTCTTTTCCTCAGGTTAGTCTAGCTCTTAGGTACACCTATTTTAACAATTTAAATGAACTCCTCATTCAGTGTTAATCTTCTATCTTATTAATTCTAAATTCTCTTGACTATATATATATATATATATATATAT
>JXCR01094233.1:118550-138929 GCA_002079205.1 Phalaenopsis hybrid cultivar
TTCAACCCAACCAACACCTCAAAAGAGATGTACAATTTATTTTTTAAAAAATATATGCCATGTAATAAGTTAATAATATCACAATCCTTATGACTGCCTTTCAAATAAATTAAACTATGGGACCACTTCCATTTCATTTTCAAGCATTAAGGAGTAATTGAAAAGTGTTTTTAAGGAATTAAGATTAACTTTCATAAAGAGTTGGCGTCATGAAGGTCCTTTGAGGAAGATGAATGTGAAAGCAGAGTAGAATTACTTGGGTTCTACTTTGAAAAAACATTTCAAAATTAGACAAGTTGATATCTGAAGATAATATTTTCTTTAGGTTTTAAATGCATGTGATTCCGTAAAAAAACATTATAAGATGATCTAATACATGTTTCTCTTAACCCTAATCATCACAATGAAATATTTTATTTTGATCAGCTGAAAGAAAGTAAATCTCATGAAGTTACTGGATAACTTAAATTTCTATCAATACTACCCATCCATTACTGATAATCAACTAATATGCCTACAAAAGTTTTAACTTAAGACCCAATCTTATATATTGCATGTTTTACGAGATTATTTAAGAAAATAAAATAAAACAAAAAATGGTCATAACAAAATTCTGATAGGGTAGGCCCAATTTCATCTAACTTACTTAACTACACCAATAAGACCAGTCAAAATTTTGTTATTAGCTAGGCATCTTGCACTAATTTTAATACATATATTTTTATCATCTATCACTTCTAATCTTTCTAATCTTCTGTCTTACAATAACTAATGTCAATATTAGTTTTGATATGTCATTAAGCACATATTTTTTTAATTAACATTGATGTGAACTTCACACCTACTTACTCAAATAAAACCAAAACACATACTTAATAGAGCAAAGTGAATCTTTTTATGTTTATGCATGCCTTGTTGTTTTCACTAATGATAGGTAATAAAAAAGAATGATGCTGTAAAAAAATTAAATTATTTTTTTCACTATTATGTGGCTATAATGGCAGACATGCTTTTATATTTCCATTCAACATATGTAAATGGTTGATTCAAGTAAAGTTTAGATAAGAGGGCGATGTCTCAGCCACCACTGGGCTAAAGTTCGCATCATGACCCCTTGGTTGCATATGCTGCCATGCCCTTTAGTGATAAAGTGAGAGTCTATAATGGGTGGTTGGACGAAGTATCTGTTAGCTAAAAAGATGCTGTTTTTATTAAATTTTGAACAGGATATTGTGGCCTCTGGCTATTTATGTCTTACTGGAGATCATATATTAGTCAGTTTGAGGTGGGTCAAACTACTTTTTGTAAAATTCTTGAGGAATTCTGATAATAATAAATAAATAAATAAATACATGCATGCAATAGCAAACAACAGTTCATTCTAATTAAGAAACTGCATTTTCAACAATATATATCATGTTTGAATATTGCTCCCAAGGCTACATTCAAGCTCATTCTATAAATATGTGTGTGTGTGTGTGTGTGTGTGTGTGTGCAACTGCGGGTTACTCTTTGTGTGTGTGTGCACTGTTACTCTTTGGTTTGCAGCTGCGCTGTCAGTCGTGAGTCCCCAAGGGCCACGGGTTCGAGCATGTCTGAGTGCATCTAACTTGTACTGTATGATCGAATAGTTAGACACATGAGAGTGGCTTTGGGCTTCTACTATAGTCTTTGACCATTCATAGCGTGTTATTTATATGCTTAATGCATAATTGAATTTTCAAGGACATTTATATCTTTTTAAAAAATGATAATAAAAATGACTGAACTTTATTTATCACTTGAATGTCATAAAATTGATAACTAAACTATAATTGACTTTCAAGGTGACTTAATCATTCATTAAAAAAGAAAAAAAACTAAATATTACATCATAGTTAGTTAATAGAGATTCTAAATTGCAAAATAAGTAATTCATTCGTATTGTGGCGTTCTCACATCAAATACATTTACAAGCGCATGTACACCATTACATCTAAAATGATTTAAACAATTTTGATTCAAAGTTTACATAGAAATAGCAGCTTTTGGTAAATTTTTAGTAGGACCATATAAATCAANTTCAAGGACATTTATATCTTTTTTTAAAATAATAATAAAAATGACAACTTTATTTATCACTTGAATGTCATAAAATTGATAACTAAACTATAACTGACTTTCAAGGTGACTTAATCATTCATTAAAAAAGAAAAACTAAATATTACATCATAGTTAATTAATAGAGGTTCTAAATTGCAAAATAAGTAATTCATTAGTATTGTAGCGTTCTCACATCAAATACATTTACAAGCGCATGTATACCATTACATCTAAAATAATTTTAACAATTTTGATTCAAAGTTTGCATAGAAATAGCAGCTTTTGGTAAATTTTTAGTAGGACCATATAAATCAATAATATTTCTGTCATTAAATATGCATTGAAATAATAACTTAAATGACCAATTTATTTTTTTGTTATAATTAGTCAAGTTCATTGTTCCTAAAACATATATAAAACAAAAAAAAAACAGAGGGCAATGGGCCAAACACGCCCCTCAATATGCTGCTGTAACACTTGGGCCTAAATTTGTCTTCTCAAACCTAAAAACACCACTTATCATTAAACACAGCTTTAACTTTTTCAAAGTGAAATGCAGCTTTTTACGTATAAATTTTCAATAACAAAATTGGGGTCGCTACATGAATATTTTTTCTCAATTGTGTCGTATTTAGCGCCATATTTTCAATTATTTTTAATAAATTAAGATGATTTTTTATACAATAAGCCCAAGTCTTCTCATGTCTGCCTCTGCTTTTCTTAACATAAGTCGAATCTAAAACATCTACTCTCCTAATTGGTCGGCTACAGGAGCTACACCAACCTTATCCACGATAGGGTTGGTGTAGCTCCTATGATGGATAAAATTAGAAAAAATCGTCTTAGATGATTTGATCACATTAAGCGTCGACCATCTGATGATCTGATTAGTTATTATAAGTATAAATATTAAATTTTGGGTTTTAGAAATATAAATACATAAGAACCACGTGGCATATTTATAAAATTTCTTTTATATTTTGACTTTTGAGTGTTGGCATAAATTTTCAGGGTGGAATTAACCTCTTTATTAAATATGAATAAATTTATTATATAAATAAATTAATATTAAAATAATACAACAAANCGATTGAATCACCTCAAATAAGAAATCAATTTGGTATAATTTTAAATTTACACTCAAAATTAAATTAATTTTAAATTACTCTTATCGGCTTATTATTTCTGCATAGTCACTGTTCCTTGCGCAGTAAGTCTCTTAAAAATGCTCTCACCCATCCTGGACTACTTGCAGAAATAAAAGGCAGAAACTATTTTTAAAATAAATAAACAAATCTTAAGTTCTACGTCGATTATCTTCTCCCACACGCATTTACGCACTATATATATATATATAAATATATAGATATAAACAGCCAAAATGGCAATTACATTCTTCGAAGCCCCTCAAGAGCAAAATGTTGCAGAATGGAGTTTTTGTCACCATTTGGTGCTTTTTGTATCTGCAATTTTATTGTTGCGCTGCTTCTGCTGCTCAGCATTGGCCGCCGAACGACAACTCTGAGAGTCTGCAATGAAACGACAGAGATAGCCTGCACTGATGAAGAGGAAGAGCATGATAAGGCAGCAATGGCTCGAGATAAAATGGAGATTAATATTATAGATATTAAAAAGGGCGAAGATGGAGAAGAAGATGGGGAGGAGGAGGAGGATGAAGAGTTCGGGAGAAGGGATGAGGAGTTCATTCAAAGAATGGTTAAGTCATGGAAGGTCGAGATGCAAATCCAGAGATACCAGATTGGAAACTCTCTTAATGGAGAAGGATATTCAGCTTTCTGTAGTCATAAATGAATCGAGTTTTTACTTAGCATCAATGTTAAAGAGTTGTAATTAACTGTGAGATGCCCTCCCAACTCTTTCTCAGGTTTTCTCAAGATTTGGACACTATTTGACAGTTTCTTTTAATTTAATTTAATTTAATTGATTACTGTTTTCAATTATATTAATCATTTATCAATGATTTATTAATTAATTAGANATCATAAATGAATCGAGTTTTTACTTAGCATCAATGTTAAAGAGTTGTAATTAACTGTGAGAAGCCCTCCCAACTCTTTCTCAGGTTTTCTCAAGATTTGGACACTATTTGCAGTTTCTTTTAGGATTCAAATAAGTTGGTTTAATTTAATTTAATTGATTACTGTTTTCAATTATATTAATCATTTATCAATGATTTATTAATTAATTAGAAGTTAATTATATATTTTTTTTAAAATCGCCATTGATTAGTGGATTATTATTCATTCATAAATATAATTTAATTAAAATTTTAACACAATAATTTGACGTCTTTTATGAGAAAAATGTTCCAATGTACTAACAACATCTATCCTTAATAAAAGATTTTTTTTTTCTAACAATAATTTATTTGGGAACCAAAATTTTAATCATGGGCATCATAACTGAATAGAAGTATAGCCTCTGACCTATTGTTTGAGAATTGCATATGCATGAAGGATAAAATCATATCTTAGAACATATCAATCTTGATTTATAGAGGCTATTATCAATCATAACATAATAGGGAATTAGTGACAAGCAAAAAATAAATAACACAGTGGATGTTCATGTAAAGTCTTTATATCTTCAAGTACAAATTATTCTTTCATGGCAATTAAATTAAGATATTTTTACGCTATTAATTCAACTCATTACTTTTGTGTTGTTGGGCTAACTTTCAACTCTCCAAAAAGTTGGTAGGCTTGGTTTGAGCATGCCTCGTAGCACTCTTCATGATACCATATGAGGTGAATTGGGACATTTCATTAAAGAAGAATTTTTTAGATAGATAGGATTCAACTTACTTCTTGATACTGCAATTTCTATGAGACTTTTGCCTCAACCTATTAAAATTATTAAAAATCCAATTATAGTGAGATACAAGATGTCTAATGTAGATCATTGTGATGGATCCTTCAAATCTTGAGAGTTTATCAATCATTGCAAAATCATTATGCATATTAACCAAGATTTGAATGCAATCATCATTCAAGTTTCCTTAACCACTCTTAAAGATCAAACTTGTAGATGATTCTATTCACTTAATAAAACAATTATAGCATATCATTTTGTCATATTCTCATTTCCTTACCTAGAAAGTCAGCTTCCATTAACTCCTTGCTAGATAGCATGCTTAAGAATAGTCCAACCCTCTTATACGCAATAAAAAATCTTATGCACCACGCTGCATTATATTCTTAATCAATATTAATTGTGTTCATATTACTTCTTAATTATATAAAACGTAATTTAGTATATCTTCACACACAACTAAGTGATAAAGTACTATATAAACTGCGAGTAGAGCCAAATTGGGCGACTGTGCGATTACAGTCATTTAATGAGTATCTGTGGCCACAAATCGAGCACTTTATAGAGCCGCCCCAAAAAAGCTAGCCTGACCTGAAGACGAGCCTCACTCCTTCTTTCCCACAAGTTTTCCTTTTCGATTAAGCTCATGACACCTTTTACTTTTCTCTCTGGCAAATAAACCACGAAGCAAAACTTCTCTCAAAATGGTGGCTTTGGACTCTGGAAGCTTAGCCATCATATGATGCTTTTTTTTTCAAAAGGGAACGAGGCACAAAGAAAGGAAACACAAAGCAAGCAAATTTGGAAAGATGTTATCTTATACTCATAAGAAGTCACTGACATAAATTAAGTATCGCTCATTGAAAGTTAATTATTAAATGTCAAATTTGTCATGGATTTAATTCTCTCCATCTTCTCACACTTTGTTGTCTCATAATATGTGAGAAAATTAGATAGCAAAAATATGTATGATCAAAGTATGGTAAACCAAATCAAAGCGGTCTTGGACGGGGTACAAGTCAATGAGTCATTCCCCACAAGCGTCTAAAACTACTAGTCGATAAAAAGCGGGCGATCCAATTGACCGGGCCAATATGACTGGTCGAATGAATAGATGAACGACTCACTAATCAAGGAATAAGCGAGAAGAAGATTCAACAAGTAATGATTCATCCATAGTAACTGTAATCTTGACATTTACGATGGCCCACCGACAATAGAGAATTTCAAGAGCATGATTTATATTTAGAAATGTATCTCTTAGCTATTATAAAGATGAAAACAACGACTTGTAATTGGATAACTTTTTGGAAAAAAATGCCCAAGAATATATTTCTAACGCTTCCAAAACTCTTAAAACTTTATTTCTCATTCTTTTTCTCCAGCCCTCTCTCTCTCTCTTCTTTGCCTTCTCTCAATATTTTAATTGCATCAAAATATAAGATGTTCCATGCAAAATTAACAAAAAAAAACTTCAAAAAATTGCTTTATGTTGACCAAAAAAGATGGCTCTTTTCCTTGCGGAGGAAGTCATGAATAAGGTTTTCGAGTCACTTGCGGACTACCTGCGGAAGTAAAAGCCAAAACCTATTGACAGCAAACATAAACAAATCTTAAGCTTTACGTTATATCATTTTTTAAGTAATACTAAATACAATAGGTTTTCCTCGTAATTAATCAAATCTGATCAAGTCTTCCCCGACACACCTTTATTTTATAGAAGACTATATAAACCCCACGAAGGGGAGACCAGAGCAATTAAACTCTTCAAAGCCCCTCAAAAGAGAAAAAAAAATGTTGCAGCATACAATGGAGCTTTCATCGCCATTGTTGAACGAGTCATTCGGTGCTTTCTGTCTCTGCAATTTCATTATTGCTGTTCTCCTACTTCTCAACTTTGGTCGAGCAACAGCTGCCGTTAGAGTTTACGAAGAGTTAGAACCGAGAAACAGAGTCTCTGATGAAGACGATGCAGAGGCTGAGAAAACTGAGAAGCCTGAAAAGCCAGTGAAGTTAGCTATGGATCGAGATGAAATGGAAATCAATACGGAACTTAAGAAGCAGGACAATGGCGAAGAAGAGAAGGAGGATGATGAGGAACTGAGAAGAAGAGCGGAGGAATTCATACAAAGAATGGTTGAAGTATGGAAGGTGGAGAAGCAGATCCAGAGATCCCAAATTTTGATTAGTTAACAAAAAAAATTGTTTTATTTTTTTCTCTTTTTCGAATTTAACTTGTAAAATGTCTCACGAATTCTTAGTGGAGTGAGATATAAGTACTCTTTGATGAACTGAGTTGTTGTTCAGTATCAATGTCAATAAGTATATGAGATGAATCATCTAATTGAGGAAATTTGAGGGACGTCAAGTCATTTTCGGTTTCATCAGATAATGAACACTTGGTTTCATTTGAAATTTTGAATATGTATATGAAAGATAATTTTTTTGAGTGCTGACACGATTGCAAGGTCACGTTTTTTACTTTGATCTTTATATATACTTAAATTGGTTTGTTTTGGCAAAGACTAGCATTGCATTGCATTGCTTTATTTCTTTTCATGTCATGGAAACTTACGCGTGGATAGAATCAACATTAGCGTTAATTTAGTTAGTTAAAGCTATGAAGTCGTAGCTATGATTTTGCAAAGAGAGTAGAAATCAGGTTGGGGATTGATTTTTTAAGATTGGAAGGGTGGATTTCTATTTTTTTTTGGGTGAAGGTGAGGAGACAAGTGTCCTCGAGTTTGTGAGGTATAGAGAGATTTTAGTGTGTTGTAATTTGTATGAATCATTTCATTTTTTTCATAGTGTATTTTTTGATGTGACGTGTTTATGTGATTTTTTTTTCTCGTTCGGATTTTTTTAACATTAAATCATGTGTTTTATGTTTTTTTTTTTTTTGTCTTTTGTTCTTTTGCTCCAAATTTTTTTCGGATCTTTCAAATCTGTATCCAGAGTTCAAATATTTAACAATTACACCACAACGCTACATTGTGGTACTATTGTACTGTTACAACCCGATCAGGAGTATAGTTTCATGCTAGTTTTGAAAGTTCCATGTGATTTTTAATAGTATTTGTGTGTTTTTTCATTAGGAACTTCACATTCTCTTGTGTAGAGAATGGAGTAACAGTGTCCTTATGTATTCGAAGTATGAAGAAGCTTGAGTGGTGCAATTTGTACCATTCTCCTCATTTTTTCTTCATAGTTGAGTTCTTGGTTTAGCTTGATAGTTTTTTCTCGTTCTTGATTCTTTTCATATTAAATCTGGTGTTTTTTTTTGTGCTTTCTTGCTTTGAGTGTCTTTGTTCAAAGTTTCCTTTCTAATCTCTCAAATAAGTTTCCACACTAAACCTCTCAAATTAGTTTCCACATTTTAGATCACCCAAAATGAATTTATTTGGATAATTAGTTTGATTGGAGATAATTTATTTAATTATTAATTTAGCTACTCAATTTATTGAATTTTACTTTTTTGGTTAGGATTCTGCTTTACAAAAATTGGTTAAACTAAGTGAACCAAAATTTAATTTACATTTTAGCGATCTCAAATTAACATGATTAATCAACAGACAAATGTATCTTAAATCTTGAATGATTATATTGATGCTGGCATCACTTGCCATTGCAAATAGTTGTGTGAAAAATGGAGAAATGCAGCTCTTATGCTCGTGAAATGTAAAATTTGAAATGAGGGATGCCGCCTTTCAAAATAANGGTTTGATAATTAACATGATTAATCAACAGAAAAATGTATCTTAAATCTTGAATGATTATATTGATGCTGGCATCACTTGCTATTGCAAATAGTTGTGTGAGAAATGGAGAAATGCAGCTCTTATGCTCGTGAAATGTAAAATTTGAAATGAGGGATGCCGCCTTTCAAAATAACATATTGGGAGAGCTAAGCCTCCTAAAATCACACATCTTTTATCCTCCTACTCTCTTAGTATTTCATTAATTCATTCAACTTCTATAATAAATACACATACTTTAAAGACTTCGTGGATAAGTGTATTTCTATCAGGTGCGATGTGAGCTCCAAACCATAAATGCTCTTAATTGAGCCTTAATTGAAGACTTGACTAACTTATAAANCATCATTCTACTCTCTTAGTATTTCATTAATTCATTCAACTTCTATAATAAATACACATATTTTAAAGGCTTCGTGGATAAGTGTATTTCTATGAGGTGCGATGTGAGCTCCAAACCATAAATGCTCTTAATTGAGCCTTAATTGAAGACTTGACTAACTTATAAACTTTTAAAAGGCTTAATTATCCTTTAACATACAATCAACTTAAGAACTAACAAAATCATAAATGAGCACTCCTATCACAAAAAACGATAGATTTTTTTTTCTTCCATGACCATTTGTTAGAAGGCACTTCTCTTTATGAAATGTTTGTCAAACAAGTTTTTAGTTGGTTCAATTGTCCAAGGGATGCTTTATTGCTTCGCTTTATTAGAAATCACACATGGAATCTCCTACTTCTCAAAACACCTCAGGTGAATGCTTTGTTCTCATCCTCCAAATATCTATATTGGATTATTTTGTTGTTTGTTCTTTGATGGGCAAAAAATTTTATTCTCACTAGACACTTATTTTATTTATATAATGAACTTCCTCCAGGTTCTTGGCATAAAAATATATTGTTTAAAGGCCACTCTCAAATTTGTAACTTTTGTGCGGAAATTTTTGGTTGGGGGCCTCAAAATAATGAATATTCTTGCCTCTAGGAGCAACTTGGTTTCTTCCCAATGNTGAATTAACAAAATCATAAATGAGCACTCCTATCACGAAAAAATATAGATTTTTTTCTTCGATGACCATTGGTTAGAATGCACTTCTCTTTATGAAATGTTTGAGAAACAAGTTTTCAGTTGGTTCAATTGTCCAAGGGATGTTTTATTGCTTCACTTTATTAGAAATCACACATGGAAACTCCTACTTCTCAAAACACCTCAGGTGAATGCTTTGTTCTCATCCTCCAAATATCTATATTGGATTATTTTGTTGTTTGTTCTTTGATGGGCAAAAAATTTTATTCTCACTAGACACTTATTTTATTTATATAATGAACTTTCTCCAGGTTCTTGGCATAAAATTATATTGTTTAAAGGCCACTCTCAAATTTGAAATTTTTGGTTGGGGGCCTCAAAATAATGAATATTCTTGCCTCTAGGAGCAACTTGGTTTCTTCCCAATGTATTTTATGTCATAGCTACCAAGAGTCACATTCTCATATTTTTTTGAATGCAACTTTGCCTTTAATATCCCAGAGCACAACATTCATTTCGGTTAATTTTCCTTCAAGAATGCTCTTTAAGGCAACTAATGACTTTCTTCTTGCCACTCATATCACTTCATATTTTATATGATTGGAAAGAAAGGCTAGGATATTCAATAATTCCTTTGAACAAAAAGAAAATATTTTTTTTCAAAAATTATTTTTCTATCAAGGAGAAAAGTTGAAGAAGTAAATTGAGGGATAATGTTCTCTCCCATATTAATGAGTTTCTTATGCTATAATGAGTTCCTTGTGGATTTTATCTCTATTGAATTTATTTAATGATTTGTTTTTATTTTCTCTCTATTTTTTTTATGGCTGGTTTGGAGAGTTGTACTTCTCTATGGAAGAATGTTTCTATGTCTTCTATATGGAGGGAAGTTTTAATCTTTGCGACTCATAAATTTCTGTATTGGATCCAAGATAAACTAATTTTTAATGCTCCCTTGGTGGTTTTTGGTGCTTTAGGATTATCTGCTTCTAGATTATTTTGTTGAACTTCATTTGTTTTCTTCCATTGGATTACCTTGGATGGTGCCTCTTATTGTGCTACTAGGGAGAAAGTCNCAAAATTTATTTTGCTATCAAAGAGAAAAGTTGAAGATGTAAATTGAGGGATGATGTTCCCTCCCATATTAATGAGTTTCTTATGTTATAATGAGTTCCTTGTGGATTTTCTCTCTATTGAATTTATTTAAAGATTTGTTTTTATTTTCTCTCTGTTTTTTTTATGGCTGGTTTGGAGAGTTGTACTTCTCTATGGAAGAATGTTTCTATGTCTTCTCTATGGAGAGAAGTTTTTATCTTTGCGACACAGATTTCTGTATGGGATCCAAGATAAACTAATTTTTAATGCTCCCTTCGTGGTTTTTTGGTGCTTCAGGATTATCTGCTTCTAGATTATTTTGGTGAACTTCATTTGTTTTCTTCCATTGGATTACCTTGGATGGTGCCTCTTATTGTGCTACTAGGGAGAAAGTCTAATCTCTTTTTTTCTTTTCATTTATGTTTTTTTTTTTGTTTTTTCCTGTTCTTTTATTGGTTATGTCTTAAATGTGATGTGTTCAGTCTTCTCATTTTCGTGATGTCTTGTATTTGATCTTTTATTAANGCTCTTTTTGCTTTTCATTTATGTTTTTTTGTTTTTTCCTGTTCTTTTCTTGGTTATGTCTTAAATGTGATGTGTTCAGTCTTCTCATTTTCGTGATGTCTTGTATTTGATCTTTTATTAAAGAAAAGCTTGGCGTGACCATAAAAATTCCCCCACCCCCCAAAAAAAATAGCGCTCCTATTTTCTTGTCCCACTCTACCACCAACCAATCAAAGCATGTTAAACTGGCTTATGCTGCAAAATGAAGCCCATTGCTCATTTTTTATAAAGCCCATCCAAGGCATGGAATAGTTGATCATAAGAAAACTCTTCACTCCCTTAGAACTTTATTGCACTCATATACGTCCTTCATAATATTTGAATCTTAGGATTGAAACTGATACATGAGCATGAAGGTTGGTAAAATTAGGGTGCATGTATACTTCTTGTGACCATTGCATGACACTTTCTAATTTATAATATAAATACACAATTTTGTGCATTCTGAGGAAGTAACCTTTGATTTATCTCAACTCTTGAACTCATTGGAATGCATAGACTATTAATCTTCATACACATTAATGCTTGAAATCCATAACTTACTACCATCACCACCAATAAAAACATTACCTTTAGTAATTGGTCTTGGATAATTCTCTCTTTTTTGTGCACTATATACTTGTTTAGTTGCATTTGTGTATGGATAACTAATTTTTCCGAAGTTAATAACACACTTGCCCTAGCTAAGCAAAGCCTAAAGGGTGCGTTTAGGATTTTTTAAATCTTATTTTCTTATTTTTTTTTAATATTTTGATTAGAAATCAATATACTTGATATTGTTCACTTAGGTTTATTTTTTTTCTTAAATTTTATTTTAAATTTTGATTTCACTCTTAAAAAATTGTTTATTTAGCATAAGTTTGGCATGTTTTTTTAAATAAGCTTGAATATTTTAAAAATAAATAACTCAAAAAATTTTCACATGTTTTAAAAATTTTAANTATGTAGCATATGTGCGACTTATTAAAAATGTGACTATTTCATGACTAATAATACTATATTTTGTGAATATCCATATTCGCTAAGCATATTATCATAATATTTTCTATTAAATAACATAAATTTTGGTAGTGTTAGCATGTGATGAATTCTTGGATGATTAATGTTAGTTTAGATTTTTCATATCCTTTCTTGATATTTGGAAGCTCTTATCCGCGAGCTCAACTCTAGCTAAATTCACAACCTTAATGTCAATCACAATTCAATGTTCATAGATCTCAATCAAGTTCAACCCAACCAACACCTTAAAAGAGATGTACAATTTATTTTTTAAAAAATATATGTCATGTAATAAGTTAATAATATCACGATCCTTATGACTACCTTTCAAATAAATTAAACTATGGGGCCACTTCCATTTCATTTTCAAGCATTAAGGAGTAATTGAAAAGTGTTTTTAAGGAATTAAGATTAACTTTCATAAAGAGTTGGCGTCATGAAGGTCCTTTGAGCCCCATGTTAAGATGAATGTGAAAGCAGAGTAGAATTACTTGGGTTCTACTTTGAAAAAACATTTCAAAATTAGAAAAGTTGATATCTAAAGATAATATTTTCTTTAGGTTTTAAATGCATGTGATTCCGTCAAAAATATCATAAGATGATCTAATACATGTTTCACTTAACCCTAATCATCACAATGAAATATTTTATTTTGAACAGCTGAAAGAAAGTAAACCTCATGAAATTACTGGATAACTTAAATTTCATCAATACTACCCATCCATTACTAATAATCAACTAATATGCCTACAAAAGTTTTAACTTAAGACCCAATATTATATATTGCATGTTTTACGAGATTATTTAAGAAAATAAAATAAAACAAAAAAGGTCATAATAAAATTCTGATAGGGTAGGCCCAATTTCATCTGACTTACTTAACCACACCAATAAGACCAGTCAAAATTTTGTTATTAGCTAGGCATCTTGCACTAATTTTAATAAATATATTTTTATCATCTATCACTTCTAATCTTTCTAATCTTCAGTCTTACAATAATTAATGTCAATATTAGTTTTGATATGCCATTAAGCACATATTTTCTTAATTAACATTGATGTGAACTTCACACCTACTTACTCAAATAAAACCAAAACACATACTTAATAGAGCAAAGTGAATCTTTTTATGTTTATGCACACCTTGTTGTTTTCACTAATGATAGGTAATAAAAAAGAATGATGCTGTAAAAAAAATAAATTATTTTTTTCACTATTATGTGGCAATAATGGCAGACATGCTTTTATATTTCCATTCAGCATATGTAAATGGTCGATTCAAGTAAAGTTTAGATAAGAGGGTGATGCCTCAGCCACCACTGAGCTAAAGTTCACATCATGACCCCTTGGTTGCATATGCTGCCATGCCCTTTAGTAATAAAGTGAGAGTCTATAATGGGTGGTTGGACGAAGTATCTGTCAGCTAAAAAGATGCTGTTTTTATTAAATTTTGAACAGGATATTGTGGCCTCTGGCTATTTATGTCTTACTGGAGATCATGTATTAGTCAGTTTGAGGTGGGTCAAACTACTTTTTGTAAAATTCTTGAGGAATTCTGATAATAATAAATAAATAAATACATGCATGCAATAGCAAACAACAGTTCCTTCTAATTAAGAAACTGCATTTTCAACAATATATATCATGTTTGAATATTGCTCCCTAGGCTACGTTCAAGTTCATTCTATAAATATGTTGAACGATGAACCAAATTATATATATATGTGTCTGTGTGTGCGCGCGCCACACACTGTTACTCTTTGGTTTGCTACTGCGCTATCAGTCGTGAGTCCCCAAGGGCCACGGGTTCGAGCACGCCTGAGTGCATCTGACTTGCAGTGCGGGATCGAATGGTTAGCACATAAGAGTGGTTGGGAGCTTCTATTATAGTCTCTGACCATTCTTTATATATATATATATATTGGTCATTCATAGCGTGTTATTTATATGCTTGATGCATAATTGAATTTTCAAGGACATTTATATCTTTTTTTAAGAAAATAATAAAAATGACTGAACTTTATTTATCACTTGAATGTCATAAAATTGATAACTAAACTATAATTGACTTTCAAGGTGACTTAATCATTCATAAAAAAGGAAAAAACTAAATATTGCATCATAGCTAATTAATAGAGGTTCTAAATTGCAAAATAAGTAATTCATTAGTATTGTGGCGTTCTCACATCAAATACATTTTACAAGCGCATGTACACCAACCATTACATCTAAAACAATTTTAACAATTTTGATTCAAAGTTTACATAGAAATAGCAGCTTTTGGTAAATTTTTAGTAGGACCATATAAATCAATAATCTTTTTGTCATTAAACATGCATTGAAATAATAACTTAAATGACCAATTTATTTTTTTGTTATAATTAGTCAAGTTCATTGTTCCTAAAACATATATAAAACAAAAGAAAAAACAACAAAAGACAATGAGCCAAACACGCCCCTCAATATGCTGCTGTAACACTTGGGCCTAAATTTCTTTTCTCAAATCTAAAAAGACCACTTATCATTAATTTTTTCGAAGTGAAACACAGTTTAACTTTTTCAAAGTGAAATGCAACTTTTTATGTATAAATTTTCAATAACAAAAATATACAACAACAACGACAGCAATAAAGCATTAATCCCACTACGTGAGATCGGCTACATGAATCAAATAGTGNAGAGTTCAACAAGATCATCGACGATCTCGAGAACATCGATGTCAAGATGGACGATGAGGACAATGCACTACTGTTGCTAAACTCTATTCTTAAGAGCTACGAGCATTTTAAGGATGCGATGCTCTATGGAAGGGTGCAAACTATTACTCTGGAGGAGGTTCAATCTCTGATTAGAGCCAAAGAACTTCAGAGGAAGCATGACAGGGACAAGGAAGTCAGCGAAGACAATCTTATCGTCAGAGAAAGATCGGACATGAAAGATTTAATAAATGGTCAGTACAGATCAAAGTCAAGCAAGGATGGCGGGAATCAGTTATCAAGGGGATCTTTCAAGTGTTATCATTGTCACAATGATGGTCATTTCAAGAGGAACTGCCCAGGCCGGAAGAATAAGTAACAAGAAGAGCCATAAGAATCAGGAGAAACAAGCGTAGCCTCTAATGACTACGATTCTGCTGAGGCCCTGGTGATCACAGAATCTGAATCCAGTAAGGAGTGGATCCTCGACTCAGGGTGTTCTTTCCACACGTGTCATCACAAAGACTGGTTCGAGACATTGTAACAGGAAAATGATGGGTCTGTTCTATTGGGAGACAATAAAGCTCACAGGGTTGTTGGAAGGGGATCAATCAGGATAAGGATGTTTGATGGAGTTGAACGAGTATTGAAAAATGTCAGGTACGTACCAGAGCTCAAAAGAAATCTGATTTCTTTTGGTACGCTGGAGTCAAGCGGATGCTCATTCAAGGCAGAGAATGGCTGCATCAGAGTAACCAAAGACCCTCGTGTCGTCATACAAGGAGTCAGAAAAAAAGGGGTTGTACTCTCTTATTGGAAGAACTGTGATTGTTAAGTCCATGTACTGTTTGGACTTAGCAAACTCAAGCAAGGGTTGAGGGCCCCTCAGGGGCAGGTGGAGGGAATCTTTACTTCGAAGCTTCTCAATTGAGGGTCAAGGTGGAGAATTGTTATTTTGACTCCCCAATCATTGAACTAAGGTAAAAGGGCATTTTTGTAATGTAGTACCGCTCACCTACCATATCTCACCTACCGCTCACCTACCGTTCACTTACCGCCCACCTACCTCCCACCTAATGCTCTCTTGCTCCTATAAATAGAGAGGGTGTGAGGCTTAGGAGAGCAAGGGAAGAGATCTTAAGCTACCACAAAGGAGGAGAGAATAACTAGAGAGCTAGAGAGGAGGAGAGCATCTTGAGGCCTTGTATCAAGGTGTCGCTTGAGAAGGAGGTCATAGAAGGAATATGAGGGCTCATCTCTATGTATAAGCTATGTATTTTCCATTTCTTTTGCCTTAGTGAAATATTTGATTGATTCCCTCCCGTAGACGTAGATCCAGTTGGATCGAACCACGTAAACGATCTGTGTTTGCTTGTGTTCTTTGCGTCTCATTTCTAGAACAGGAAGTACATATCTCACAACAATTGGCGCCGTCTGTGGGAATATTCATATTTCTTGGCTAGAGGTGTTCGCGTAAAGGTGTTCGAGGCCAGCGACGAAGAAGAGGAGTTCGACATTCACGAACAGAGGAGCAAGTGGATCGCGTCGCAGGCAGCCGAATCGCGATAGATTTGGTGAGCAGTGCAAGCTTTGATCGACTGGATTCACACCGCAGGTTGTGCGGTTCGGCGAGACGGAGGAGGAACAGTCCGCTAGAGAGGGCCAAAAATTTGTGACGAGCTGCCAGCAAGGGATTTCTGTCTTGCGAGCAGCTCGGCCAGAGGGAAGAGGTGGAGATCGCGCAGAGAAGGGTTCGGGGTGTTCCCTATTTGGGAGTTCGCGAAGCAGGAGGACCTGAGCAGTTTGGCGAGACGCGACGGCTCTTGAGAGGCAGTTATTCTCGTGCGAGAGGCAGAGGAGTAATTCCTGATTTGTTTCGCTGGACGCAGAGGAGTGTCTGCGGGAAGGAGGCGCGAGCACAAAATAGGAAGTTTTCTCCGGTGAACAGGTGTGATCTCTGCCAGAAGGGATCAGAGCTCTCCGTTCGGTTGGCGAAGGCAGTGGAGTTCACGGGGAGAAGCCTAGTTTTTGGAAGGGCAGCAGGTAGAATTCATTGGAAGAAATCCTAGCCACAACAATGAGTTCCGTCAAATTCGACATTAAGAAATTCAATGGGAAGAGCGACTTCGGCCTATGGAGAGTAAAGATGAGAATTCTATTGGTTCAGCAGGGTGTTGCAGAAGCCTTGCAAGGGTCGACGACATTGCCGGCCGACATGACCGAGAANGTGTTAAGATGAATGTGAAAGAAAAGAAGAACCCAAGTAATTCTACTTTGACATAACATTTAAAAATTAGACAAGTTCATATCTAAAGATAAAATTTTCTTTAGGTTTTAAATGCATGTGATTCCGTATAAAAACATTATAAGATGATCTAATACATGTTTCTCTTAACCCTAATCATCACAATGAAATATTTTATTTTGATCAGCTGAAAGAAAGTAAACCTCATGAAGTTACTGGATAACTTAAATTTCATCAATACTACCCATCCTACAAAAGTTTTAACGTAAGACCCAATATTATATATTGCATGTTTTACGAGATTATTTAAGAAAATAAAATAAAACAAAAAATGGTCATAACAAAATTCTGATTGGGTAGGCCCAATTTCATCTGACTTACTTAACTACACCAATAAGACCAGTCAAAATTTTGTAATTAGCTAGGCATCTTGCACTAATTTTAATACATATATTTTTATCATCTATCACTTCTAATCTTTCTAATCTTCAGTCTTACAATAATCAATGTCAATATTAGTTTTGATATGCCATTAAGCACATATTTTTTTTTAATTAACATTGATGTGAACTTCACACCTACTTACTCAAATAAAACCAAAACACATACTTAATAGAGCAAAGTGAATCTTTTTATGTTTATGCATACCTTGTTGTTTTCACTAATGATAGGTAATACAAAAGAATGATGCTGTAAAAAAATTAAATTATTTTTTTCACTATTGTGTGGCTATAATGGCAGACATGCTTTTATATTTCCATTCAGCATATGTACATGGTTGATTCAAGTAAAGTTTAGATAAGAGGGTGATGCCTCAGCCACCACTGGGCTAAAGTTCGCATCATGACCCCTTGGTTGCATATGCTGCCATGCCCTTTAGTGATAAAGTGAGAGTCTATAATGGGTGGTTGGACGAAGTATCTGTCAGCTAAAAAGATGCTGTTTTTATTAAATTTTGAACAGGATATTGTGGCCTCTGGCTATTTATGTCTTACTGGAGATCATATATTAGTAAGTTTGAGGTGGGTCAAACTACTTTTTGTAAAATTCTTGAGGAATTCTGATAATAAATAAATAAATAAATACATGCATGCAATAGCAAACAACAGTTCATTCTAATTAAGAAACTGCATTTTCAACAATATAAATCACGTTTGAATATTGCTCCCTAGACTACGTTCAAGCTCATTCTATAAATATGTGTGTGTGTGTGCAACTGCGGGTTACTCTGTGTGTGTGTGCACTGTTACTCTTAGGTTTACAGCTGCGCTGTCAGTCGTGAGTCCCCAAGGGCCACGGGTTCGAGCACGCCTGAGTGCATCTGACTTGTACTACATGATCGAATGGTTAGACACATGAGAGTGGCTGGAGGCTTCTATTATAGTCTTTGACCATTCTTTATATATATATNATGTATTAGTCAGTTTGAGGTGGGTCAAACTACTTTTTGTAAAATTCTTGAGGAATTCTGATAATAATAAATAAATAAATACATGCATGCAATAGCAAACAACAGTTCCTTCTAATTAAGAAACTGCATTTTCAACAATATATATCATGTTTGAATATTGCTCCCTAGGCTACGTTCAAGTTCATTCTATAAATATGTTGAACGATGAACCAAATTATATATATATGTGTCTGTGTGTGCGCGCGCCACACACTGTTACTCTTTGGTTTGCTACTGCGCTATCAGTCGTGAGTCCCCAAGGGCCACGGGTTCGAGCACGCCTGAGTGCATCTGACTTGCAGTGCGGGATCGAATGGTTAGCACATAAGAGTGGTTGGGAGCTTCTATTATAGTCTCTGACCATTCTTTATATATATATATATATTGGTCATTCATAGCGTGTTATTTATATGCTTGATGCATAATTGAATTTTCAAGGACATTTATATCTTTTTTTAAGAAAATAATAAAAATGACTGAACTTTATTTATCACTTGAATGTCATAAAATTGATAACTAAACTATAATTGACTTTCAAGGTGACTTAATCATTCATAAAAAAGGAAAAAACTAAATATTGCATCATAGCTAATTAATAGAGGTTCTAAATTGCAAAATAAGTAATTCATTAGTATTGTGGCGTTCTCACATCAAATACATTTTACAAGCGCATGTACACCAACCATTACATCTAAAACAATTTTAACAATTTTGATTCAAAGTTTACATAGAAATAGCAGCTTTTGGTAAATTTTTAGTAGGACCATATAAATCAATAATCTTTTTGTCATTAAACATGCATTGAAATAATAACTTAAATGACCAATTTATTTTTTTGTTATAATTAGTCAAGTTCATTGTTCCTAAAACATATATAAAACAAAAGAAAAAACAACAAAAGACAATGAGCCAAACACGCCCCTCAATATGCTGCTGTAACACTTGGGCCTAAATTTCTTTTCTCAAATCTAAAAAGACCACTTATCATTAATTTTTTCGAAGTGAAACACAGTNATACCACTTATCATTAAACACAGCTTTAACTTTACTTTTTCAAAGTGAAATACAACTTTTTACGTATAAATTTTCAATCACAAAATTATACAACAAAAGCCTTAATCCCACTACGTGGGGTCGGCTACATGAATCTTTTGTTCTCGATTGTGTCATATTTAGTGCCATATTTTCATTTAGTTTTAATAAATTAAGATCATATTTTATACAATAAGCCCAAGTCTTCTTATGTTTGCCTCTGCTTTTCTTAACATAAGTCGAATCTAAAACGTCTACTCTCCTAATTGGTCGGCTACAGGAGCTACACCAAACCTTATCCGCGATAGGGTTGGTGTAGCTCCTGTGATGGATAAAATTAAAAAAAGTCGTCTTAGATGATTTGATGACATTAAGCGTCGACCATATAAATATTAAATTTTGGGTTTTAGAAATATAAATACAGAAGAACAATGTGGCATATTTATAAAATTTCTTTTATATTTTGACTTTTGAGTGTTGGCATAAATTTTCAGGATGGAATTAACCTCTTTATTTAATATGAATAAATTTATTATATAAATAAATTAATATTAAAATAATACACCAAATCATTTGTCAATATATATATATATATATAT
>JXCR01094233.1:139344-157460 GCA_002079205.1 Phalaenopsis hybrid cultivar
ACACTCAATTAAGACCAATGCCTAGTATATTCCTTCATATATGCACACAAATGAAATGAATGAAGAATAGCCCCAGGTGATTAAAGAGGCCCATGTATCGTTAAAATCCAAGCTTTGATTGAACCAATACGAAGAAATTATAAAATGTGATTAATACACTTGATAATATGATAATATGAAGGCAAACTAACTAGATCAGATTAGATAAGTTATTGATTGGATGAAACATAAGTCGATTAACCATTATCACATGTTTTTATTGACAGGCAATAGCCTTAAGTTGCTAAAGTTTGCATGATCAATTGAATCAAATTTGATTCTAAATGATGATTTAAGAAAATAAACAGGGTGCACTTTGCAAAAAATTGTGCTCTTTGGCCCTGTGATTCTTAAGATTTCATCTCAAGAATCTAAAGATACGTTCATGCCTAACTAAGATGCAATCCTTTGACTTGTATTCAAAATGCAATTTCAAGATTTGTTATTTTTGCTCGACTCTTTACAACTTTCCTAACTCATGCTACCCTTATTTTGAAGGCCATAATAAAGCTAAATATGAGGTGAATCCCAGCTGATCACGAGAGACACTACATTGGGGTCAACATATCATACTTTTTAGACTCCCTTGGTGATTGAGGTTAGATATCCTCTTGCTATTTGTCAAAATATAGGATGGGTTAGGTTCATTGTAAGCATGTATTATGGCCAAGATAGCCTTGAGAGAACTTAATAAATTAGATTGAGCTTGTCTTGAGGAACCCAAGAGTGTGTGCCATAATGTGTTTGATATTTATGGAGAGGCATACAAACATATTTTGCACCTTTGTCGTTTAGAAGATTTGGCTCAAGCTATGGGGTCTCTATTAGATTGGGTAAAATTCAAAGTAACTCTTTCTAATCTAGCAATTATATTGTTAAATGATGGGTTTATGATGGTCTAAACAATCAACAATGCAAACACAAGTCATATAAATCATTGAAGAGATTTTCCCAAATTTTTGTTAAGACGATGTAATCACATTATAAAAGGCATATATGGCGTGTTGCATTGTTAAAATTCAACCATGCAAACACAAGTCATATAAATCATCTAAGAGATTTTCCCAAATTTTTGTTAACACAACGATCTAATCACAATTATGAAAGGCATATATGGTGTGATGTACGAGGCATTGCAACCATGTTGATATGTTTTATCCCGCTAAACTTAAAAAAAAAAAAAGGTGAATATGCACCATGGTTGTATGAATCTCCAACGTGAAGTATATATTGGATTTAAGATACCTATAAATGCAAACAAAGCTCATAAAATTATTATGAACTATTTTGTACCACCCCAGCCCCTCCCCTCAATCAAGCTGCACTTAATTACAAATGAGTGGGTTTTTCCACAAGACTAAAAAGGAGTATATGGGAGCTTGAATTTGTACCTACAAATACACAATTTATAAAATAATATTTTGATAAGTTCGCCACATGAAGTCGATGAATGTGCGGCGGCAGAAGCATGCAAACAAGTGACGTGCATGCAAGCACTTGCAAAGAGGGGGCAATACCCACATAGAGGGAGCAAAGTGCACAGAGAAAGTGCAGTTACCTATGCAGAGAATGTGTGATTGTGTTCATTGAGGGGATGATTGCATGGGTAAAGAGGTAGTGATTGCATGCATAAATAGGGCATGATTGTAGAGTTTGTGAGGTATAGATCAGAAGATGAGGCTGCACATAGAGCTAAAAGCTTGTAATCAAGTAGTGCAACGAGCAAGTTGTTTGTGAGTGCTATATGGAAAAGTGATGATGGCATGTAATGATATTACAAGTATAAAAGGATAGAAATGACTATTTGTAGGGGGGAGAGAAGTTGCACGCTATGCTTCATTTGTGCTTATGCAAAAAGGCAGTGATAGTTATCACATCACTATGTAGTTCGCATGCCATTTTTCAATACTTACCTCTCTTTTGCATGCTTTGACCATGACCAATGTGTGGCCAAATTTAAATGGAGCCTAAAGCAAGAGAGCACATTTCTTTAGTTGAAGGGGGAAAAAATAACTTAGGGTGCTAACATTTGCCATGCTTGCAACAATCATTCAAACTCAAGATAAATGGGACGGTGATTAGGATGGGGGAATCATTATTTGCCAATCTAAGATTTTTCAAACTCATAAGAAATATTCCACCTATAATAAGCCGTCGGCACCACATAAAGCAATAAAATCTTATATTGCTTATAGGAGATTATGGCGCGTAAAGACAACATGACACTTCAGTAATAGTAAACTCAAGATAATCATATTATATGAAGTTGATGACATACCTCTAACAGTTATATCTAATAGCCAAAGACAGCACAAGGGTGGCTACCAAAAATATAACTAACATTCTCTCTCAAACATCTTTGAGGTATTATTATCTAAATATTATTTTGCAGGCTGAAAATTAGGGGGACGAAATTAAAAGGAGCTATACTAGAAGAGCAACTCCAAAACGATACTGAAGGACTGGAAGAAGAAGAATCCTTTAGTGTTTGCTATTAAAGATGTCCGCTTCTACAAATGAGAGTCGTTGTGCATGAAAGATTCTGTAGATCAAGTTCAATGGATGTGGTAGGCTCCCACAAATCCTTGGAAATCATGAAGTGAAAAAGACATTGCAAAATGCGTTGTTTTATGTTTGCCGGCTAAACAAACATACATAAAGTATATTAGAGGATGCAGATTTTGCAGCACATCCAAACCTTCAAACAAAAATTAATAGTGAACATGTGACCAACCATACCAAGTTGTCCATACGAAAACGTCTTCATTTTTGGAAAGTTTGCAAAGAGAAACATGGGATATTACCATCTTTACGTCATTGTGAACATAATATAAAAAATGATCATTCCAAGCAGTAAAATAATCTAGGAGGAAAAATCACACTGTTCTAATTATAAGCAATAAAATAATACTGATCTAATCATAAGCAATAAAATAATCATAAGCGAGGAAAAAATCATACTGTACTGTTCTAATTTTATGGATAAATTTTGAATTATCTAGGTGAATGTGTCGGATTGAAATACTTGAATATTGAGCTGATTTTGAAAGGCCTTATGAGCCACGATTGGAAGCTAGACTAATAAAGGAGCACTGGATTTCATCCACATATTGACAAACAAAAAGGTTGTGAAAAGAATCATGATGCTTTTTTATGAGGTTATAAGAACAAACGTCCAATCTGTTCAACCTTTAATTTTCATTTCATACGGTCATACAGTCCACAACAAAGGTAACAGCCTGAAGTCTGTTTCACTAACCTACCACAAAACCCATTTATCTAACATTATTTTCATTTCTCCTAACAATTGGGATGATATTGATCAACAAAAGCTAAAAAATTTCAAAGAATCATCTACAAAATTCATAAAATGGTAAAGAAGCAACTACAAAAGACTCAAAAAAAATACAAGGAAAGGTTAATTCATTTTGTTAAGACTTTGGAATATTGGAGAGAATGCTTGCAAATTAGAAGTGTTGCCATATATAAAGATGTATATGTTTGTAAAGTGAAAAGTGTCAAGATAGTCCTTGACAATTTGCAGGGGGGGTCATTTTAGTCTCAGAGTACATAAAAATATAAATTTAGACCATAGGGGCTAAATTAGTGTTTCCAAAGGATTATTTTAGCCCATATTAAAATAATATGGGAACTAATTTGACACAATTATAGATTCTGAGACTAAAATGACCCCATGTAAATAGTGAGGGAACTATTTTTGTACTTCACTCTCGGTAAAAGTGAAGGATATGACATTTTTTTAAGCCCTCATGTCTACAAGTGAGTCATAAGCTTTCTCACAATCGATGATCTACTCTTCCAGCATCGAAGTTAATTTAAAATTGAGAATTCACTTGAAGCAGAGATTATGACCACCAAATATGGGGCGGAGGAGACATTTATTGCTAAGTTGTCCATTTTAAGAGATGAATCATGTACAACACAGATTATTACTGTAGAACTTCTTGCCTACGCTGTATTGATCATCAAGATTGAAATGGACAATAACATGAACCCTTAAAAAGTAATTACTAAATCTAATAATTTAACAATTAATGGATGAAACATACAGTATGTAACGATGAGATGATACCTGTTTCGAATTATCTTGTATTTGTAAATAGTGTGCACATCCAACCCACCCGAACAGTGGCCTTGCTGAAAAGACTCGATGTATTAAAACCTAATAGTAACAGCCTTCTAAGGCACCCTTTGCTTCGCAAAATTCTAATCCAAGAATAGAAGTTTGTCTTCATTCATGGTAAGTGATGAGAACATAACGTCTCAAAAGCTCAATCCCCAAAAGCCATCTTTTCAGTGCATCAAAGATACTAAAATAAGCTAGTTAGAGTCAATCAGTGGCTGATAAACTTTTTAATTACGAACCTCTTCTTTTTGCTCTTCCAGAACTCATCTTTCTTACCTTTTTTCATCTTCGATCCCATTTTACTATTGACTATTCCAAGAATGGCACTTCTATCCCTCCTATTCTTTGTGGCTGCTTTTGCATNAGTACATGTCATCTGTTATACAGATGTCGAACGCAATATTTTCTCCCTCATAAGCTTCGAAACAAACAACATCCAAATTATAATATAAAAAAATTAACATCAATGTCAATATTATTATTCTTAAACTTGTAGCATATTTAAATAAAAATAAAGTTAAAAATCTCCATAGAATTGAGTTGGAACGCTCACCCTGGCTAAATAAATAAATAAATAAATAAATAAAAAAACACTATGAATCCAAACTAGGCAGAGGAACCAATGTTTGTTCAACCAAATCTTTCTTGAAAAATAAAAGAAACATGCAATGTTCATTTAATTTTGCACTAAGCATTTCATAAAACAGTAAATCATGATTGCACAACATAACTTCATACAACAGTAAATAAATACCCAAAAATACACTCAATTAAGACCAATGCCTAGTATATTCCTTCATGCATGCACACAAACGAAATGAATGAAGAATCACAAACCCTAATAGCCCCAGGTGATTAAAGAGGCCCGTATATCGTGAAAATCCAAGCTTTGATTGAACCAATACGAAGATATTATGAAATGTGATTAATACACTTGATAATGTGAATGTACCTTAGGCAGACTAACTAGATCAGATTAGATAAGTTATTGATTAGATGAAACATAAGTCGATTAACCATTATCACATGTTTTTATTGACAGGCAATAACCTTAAGTTGCTAAAGTTTGCATGATCAATTGAATCAAATTTGATTCTAAATGATGATTTAAGAAAATAAACAGGGTGCACTTAGCAAAAAATTGTGCTCTTTGGCCCTGAGATTCTTAAGATTTCATCTCAAGAATCTAAAGATATGTTCATGCCTAACTAAGATGCAATCCTTTGACTTGTATTCAAAATGCAATTTCAAAATTTGTTATTTTTGCTCGACTCTTTACAACTTTCCTAACTCATGCTACCCTTGTTTTGAAGGCCATAATAAAGCTAAATATGAGGTGAATCCCACCTGATCACGAGAGACACTACATTGGGGTCAACATATCATACTTTTTAGACTCCCTTGGTGATTGAGGTTAGATATCCTCTTGCTATTTGTCAAAATATAGGATGGGTTAGGTTCATTGTAAGCATGTATTATGGCCAAGATAGCCTTGAGAGAGCTTAATAAATTAGATTGAGCTTGTCTTGAAGAACCCAAGAGTGTGTGCCATAATGTGTTTGATATTTATGGAGAGGCATACAAACGATATTTTGCACCTTCGTCGTTCAGAAGATTTGGCTCAAGCTATGGGGTCTCTATTAGATTGGGTAAAACTCAAAGTAACTCTTTCTAATCTAGTAATTATATAGTTAAATGATGGGTTTATGATGGTCTAAACGATCAACAATGCAAACACAAGTCATATAAATCATCGAAGAGATTTTCCCAAATTTTTGTTAAGACGATGTAATCACAATATAAAAGGCATATATGGCGTGTTGAATTGTTAAAATTCAACCATGCAAACACAAGTAATATAAATCATCTAAGAGATTTTCCCAAATTTTTGTTAACACAACGATCTAATCACAATTATGAAAGGCATATATGGTGTGATGTACGAGGCATTGCAACCATGTTGATATGTTTTATCCCGCTAAACTTAAAAAAAAAAAAAGGTGAATATGCACCATGGTTGTATGAATCTCCAACGTGAAGTATATATTGGATTTAAGATACCTATAAATGCAAACAAAGCTCATAAAATTATTATGAACTATTTTGTACCACCCCAGCCCCTCCCCTCAATCAAGCTGCACTTAATTACAAATGAGTGGGTTTTTCCACAAGACTAAAAAGGAGTATATGGGAGCTTGAATTTGTACCTACAAATACACAATTTATAAAATAATATTTTGATAAGTTCGCCACATGAAGTCGATGAATGTGCGGCGGCAGAAGCATGCAAACATGTGACGTGCATGCAAGCACTTGCAAAGAGGGGACAATACCCACATAGAGGGAGCAAAGTGCACAGAGAAAGTGCAGTTACTTATGCAGAGAATGTGTGATTGTGTTCATTGAGGGGATGATTGCATGGGTAAAGAGGTAGTGATTGCATGCATAAATAGGGCATGATTGTAGAATTTGTGAGGTATAGATCAGAAGATGAGGCTGCACATAGAACTAAAAGCTTGTAATCAAGTAGTGCTACGAGCAAGTTGTTTGTGAGTGTTATATGGAAAAGTGATGATGGCATGTAATGATATTACATGTATAAAAGGATAGAAATGACTATTTGTAGGGGNCAGGAAAGCCTGTGAATCCAGCACTGTCACTGCATGACCTAACTGAACAAATTGCTTCAGGTGGGGAAGAGTTCAAGCTTCAGTTGCCACTTGAAATCTGTCTCAACCTGAGCTCCTTTTTTCTTTTTAAATTTAATTTTTTCCAAGGGCAAAAGTTTGCCTTTCAGGAAATTTTCAATTATGGGATTTTCCCCATTTGGCTTTTTTTTATTTTATTTTATTTTATTTATTTATGTTTTTGGTTGAATTCAGCTTGATCGAATATGCCACAAAGTGGTGCTCTATTGAATATTTACAGATATTCCTATTGTGATCTATTGGGATGAGTTGAATTTGAGGCCAAAATACACAACATAAATATTTTCTCCCTTGTTTACTTCATTTCTTCGTTGATATATATACTTTTATTATTTCTGGATGGATTTCATATTATTTTTTTTGTTGCATATGAAGATTTAGGGTGGTATATAAATGTAAAATAAATAAATAAAATAAAACATAGGTGTAAGATATGTAAATACATAGAATTTGGGTGGTATGTATGCAAATGCCCCCCACTTTATTATTATTATTATTATTTTTTTCTTAATTTTGAAACTTGGTTCTCTCATTTATGCAAGCAGGAGTGGCTTCTGCATAAATTATTTTCTTAGTAATCAAAACGGAGCTGAAGAGCTCAGAAGCTGCAGCTGCGCTAAATAAAGCCCATAACCGCGATAAATTACTGTTTAAATCTTTAGCTGTGTCACTACAATCTCTTTTGCATCTGTACATGTCTCTAATTTATTTTATTTTGGAAAGCTTGTAAAAATATAAACTTGATGTATTCAGGATTTGGATTAAATAAATCTCAACATATTTATCAATTAAATTAACACATCTTTTTCCATTTTCCTCATTGTTTTTAAATGCTTGCTTTGTAGGTGATAAATTCACCTGCCTCGTAATATTCAAAATTTAGAATATATATGATATATTTTAGTTTTTGGGATAAATACATGCAGACCATCCAAAAGATTGACATATTAAGCATCAAGATGATTTTTTTGAACCACCGAAACAAAGTATTTATGTGCGGCAATTAAATTATTGAAAATTTGGTCGGGGTCATACCAAGAGCTTTGATATTAAGTGAATTTTCGAAATAGATGAAAGAGGGTGGTTGATTTGTAAATAGCATGTTCCTCGTGGTTTTTATGTAATTGCTTTTTTATTAATTTAGAGAAAATATACCCAAAAGTTTATTTTGGTTTTAAATATTTTTATTGTGGATGTACCATATATTGTTAAGTGATCATAAATCATTAGAAATATTAATATTTATAAATCAAATACTAGCGTGACTTTTTTTTGAACTACCACATCAAATTATTGACAATTTGTTAAAGATGAAAAATTTGTTGGGATTTTATCATGATTTTTTTATATTTGAGTGAGAATTTGAAAATTGGATGAAACAGAATGGTTGGTTAGTAAATAACAAGTTTTGGGTGGTCTATGAGTAATTTCCCTGATTAAAGTGTTGATTAAGCCCAAAGAGGTGCCCTAATCAAATATTCTTAATAACAATTGAAGAATTTGGTCCTCAAAGAATTGTATTTTATAAGTTTAGAAGAACAGCCAAAGAGGATATCTTGTATTGTGCTTAAAGTTTAAAAGCCTCAAATTACCCAACAAGTTATTCTATAACACCTATTATTTTATATGTGACTCGAGCACTATACTACATCTCACCTGTAGAATTAGATCCAATATCTATACACATATTATGTCAATTTAATTGAAGTAATCTGATTTTACTTTGATGTTGATTGAACCATCTTAACATATGGTTGAAGTAAAACAAACTTTTGACTTAAAAGTATGTGAAGACTGTTTATATTTGAAAGTTTATAGAGGCCTGTAAAGAATTTGTGGGGACTCATCAAACTTGTAGAAGTTCAGACGATAATTGCTTTTAGGGGTGTTTACATAAAATACAACCTAATTCCTATATATTTATACATCCAACATTTAAANTCTAATTTTATGGATAAAATTTGAATTATCTAGGTGAATGTGTAGGATTAAAATACTTGAATATTGAGCTGATTTTGAAAGGCCTTATGAGCCACGATTGGAAGTTAGACTAATAAAGGAGCACTGGATTTCATCCACATATTGACAAACAAAAAGGTTGTGAAAAGAATCATGATGCTTTTTTATGAGGTTATAAGAACAAACGTCCAATCTGTTCAACCTTTAATTTTAATTTCATACGATCATACAGTCCACAACAAAGGTAACAGCCTGAAGTTTGTTTCACTAACCTACCACAAAACCCATTTATCTAACATTATTTTCATCTCTCCTAACAATTGGGATGATATTGATCAACATAAGCTCAAAAATTTCAAAAAATCATCTACAAAATTCATAAAATAGTAAAGAAGCAACTACAAAAGACTCAAAAAAAATACAAGGAAAGGTTAAATCATTTTGTTAAGACTTTGGAATATTGGAGAGAATGCTTGCAAATTANTAAAATTCATAAAATAGTAAAGAAGCAACTACAAAAGACTCAAAAAAAAATACAAGGAAAGGTTAAATCATTTTGTTAAGACTTTGGAATATTGGAGAGAATGCTTGCAAATTAGAACTGTTGCTATATATAAAGATGTATATTTTTGTAAAGTGAAAAGTGTCAAAATAGTCCTTGACAATTTGTAGGGGGGTCATTTTAGTCTCAGAGTACATAAAAATATAAATTTAGACCATAGGGGCTAAATTAGTGTTTCCAAAGGATTATCTTAGCCCATATTAAAATAATATGGGAACTAATTTGACACAATTATAGACTCTGAGACTAAAATGACCCATGTAAATAGTGAGGGAACTATTTTTGCACTTTACTCTCGATAAATGTGAAGGATATGACATTTTTTAAGCCCTCATGTCTACAAGTGAGTCAGAAGCTTTCTCACAATCGATGATCTACTCTTCCAGCATCGNCACTTTACTCTCGGTAAATGTGAAGGATATGACATTTTTTTAAGCCCTCATGTCTACAAGTGAGTCAGAAGCTTTCTCACAATCGATGATCTACTCTTCCAGCATCGAAGTTAACTTAAAATTGAGAATTCACTTGAAGCAGAGATTATGACCACCAAATATGGGGCGGAAGAGACATTTATTGTTGAGTTGTCCATTTTAAGAGATGAATCATGTACAACACAGATTATTACTGTAGAACTTCTTGCCTACGCTGTATNGAATTTAAAATTGAGAATTCACTTGAACCAGAGATTATGACCACCAAATATGGGGCAGAGGAGACATTTATTGCTAAGTTGTCCATTTTAAGAGATGAACCATGTACAACACATATTATTACTGTAGAACTTCTTGCCTACGCTGTATCGATCATCAAGATTGAAATGGACAATAACATGAACCCTTAAAAAGTAACTACTAAATCTAATAATTTAACAATTAATGGATGATACATACAATATGAAACGATGAGATGATACCTGTTTCGAATTATCTTGTATTTGTAAATAGTGTACACATCCAACCCACCCGAACAGTGGCCTTGGTGAAAAGACTCCATGTATTAAAACCTAATAGTAACAGCCTTCTTTGGCACGCTCTGCTTCGCTAAATTCTAATCCAAGAATAGAAGTTTGTCTTCATTCATGGTAACTGATGAGAACATAACGTCTNTACATACAGTATGTAACGATGAGATGATACCTGTTTTGAATTATCTTGTATTTGTAAATAGTGTACACATCCAACCCACCCGAACAGTGGCCTTGCTGAAAAGACTCGATGTATTAAAACCTAATAGTAACAACCTTCTTTGGCACCCTTTGCTTCGCTAAATTCTAATCCAAGAATAGAAGTTTGTCTTCATTCATGGTAACTGATGAGAACATAACGTCTCAAAAGCTCAATCCTCAAAATCCATCTTTTCAGTGCATCAAAGATACTAAAATAAGCGAGTTAGTGTTGATTAGTGGCTGATAAACTTTTTAATTACGGACCTCTTCTTTTTGCTCTTCCAGAACTCATCTTTCTTACCTTTTTNAATACTAAAATAAGCTAGTTAGTGCCGATCAGTGGCTGATAAACTTTTTAATTACGGACCTCTTCTTTTTGCTCTTCCAGAACTCATCTTTCTTACCTTTTTTCATCTTCAATCCCATTTTACTATTGACTATTCCAAGAATGGCACTTCGATCCCTCCTATTCTTTGTGGCTGCTTTTGCATCTAAAATAGCTCGCAGTTTACGATACGAACTGGCTTCCGGTACTTTCCCGCTCTTAACCATCTGTTTGTGATAATAGAAAGCACGAGTAAAATCACGAACACGTAAATACGCATAGATCATCGTCAAATAAGTGACGGAATCCGGCTTCAATTCAAGAGCAGCCATCTCTTTGAGTAGTTGTGGCAACCTATAATGTTGTCCACCCCTTGCATAAGCATTCATCAAAATATTATAAGTCACTATAGTTGGCTGGAGACCAACCTTTCCAAACTCAGAAATCACATCCCTTGCTTGGACATAAAGGCCATGTTTTGCAAATCCATCCAAAAGAATATTAAAAGTAACTCTTGTTCCTTCAACTTTATTTGTGATCATCGTTTTCCAGATTTTCATTAGCATTTTGGTTTCTCCGACACGTCTGAACGCATCGAGTAGAGCCGTGTAAGTCTCTATGGAAGGTGTAATTCCTTCGCTCACCATCCTTTGATAAGCAAAATATGCCTTTTCATGCCACCCACTGATGGAAAATGCATGAATAAGAGCAGTATAAGAATGAGAAGTCGGCTTGATTCCCGCCGCCTTCATCCTTAGAAATGAATCTGCAGCTTTCTCGCTCATTCCTTTCTGCCTCCCGTAAGCACTTATAAGACAAGTGTATGATTTCACGTTCGGATTCAAGCCTAATGTTTGCATTTCAGAAAGAAGATCTTCGACTATCTCAGGTTGTATTCTCCTACTGTATGAATCCATCAAGATGTTATAGGTTGAGGTTGTTGGTTTTAGTCCTTTCTTCTTCATATCATTGAAAAGGCCTTCTACTTCTTCGACCTGGTTAGATTTACCATAAGCATCCATTAAAGTGTTGTATATAATGGTGTTTGATGTGATCCCATTCTTCTCCATCTCCGACTGAATGACGAGGGCCTCCTTCTTTAGTCCCTCCTCACAAAAGGTTTTTATCAATGCGCCAGAAACTTCTGAAGTCCATTTGACGCCTTTTCGATTCAGGCGTTGGAAGAAATCCCAAGCTTCTTTTGCAGATCGGCCGCTTTTTCTCATGGAAGTTATGAGAATGGAGCAGGTCGCGTGATCTGGTTGAATATTATTGGCTTCCATTGCTTCAAATATTTCCAAAGCATTATCATATCTGCTAGCAGTTGCATTATAATAAGAGCTCATGCCAATTCTCAAAACAAAATTCTAAGTGTTTATCTGAAAAAAATTTCTCTTAGCCTAAACTTGAATTTAAGAAAAAATGCTATCGACTGATGAACAATTTACACACATAACACATGATTCTTCTGTATCTAAGGGTGTCCCCTGACCATTTTCATTTNTCAATTCTCAAAACAAAATTCTAAGTGTTTATCTGAAAAAAGTTTCTCTCAGCCTAAACTTGAATATAAGGAAAAATGTTATTGATTGATGAACAATTTACACACATAACACATGATTCTTCTGTATCTAAGGGTGTCCCCTAGCTATTTTCATTTGTCCAAAGTCTATAAAAGTGCCAAATTAGTCTTATACTATTTTAATATAAACTGAAATAGTTTCCCAAAAGAATTATCTTNCGGAGCAGGTCGCGTGATCTGGTTGAATATTATTGGCTTCCATTGCTTCAAATATTTCCACGGCATTATCATATCTGCGAGCAGTTGCATTATAATAAGAGCTCATGCCAATTCTCAAAACAAAATTCTAAGTGTTTATCTAAAAAAAGTTTCTCTCAGCCTAAACTTGAATTTAAGGAAAAATGCTATCAACTGATGAACAATTTACACACATAACACATGATTCTTCTGTATCTAAGGGTGTCCCCTGACCATTTTCATTTGTCCAAAATCTATAAAAGTGCCAAATTAGTCTTATACTATTTTAATATAAACTGAAATAGTTTCCCAAAAGAATTATCTTGGCCCCATGAAAGCAGTTTCGGAACTAAATCGGCATTTTTATCGACTCTGGAACTAAAATGGACCCTTCAAAAAGTTGGGATTATTTTGATATTTTTCTTGCATTTAGGGCTGTCAAAATGGCTCGTTGTTTGCGAACAACTCGTGTTCGGCGTGTTCGGCTCGTTTGCTAAGTTAACGAGCCGTTCGTGTTCGGCTCGTTTTTATAAAATATATTAAAATCAAGCAAGCACGGTTTTTGGCTATCCGACACGAACAAATCTTTGTTGAAATTTACACTTTACTTGAATTAAATCTTTAATTTTCTTTTCTCTTTGTTTGGCTAGTTTATACAAACATTTTTTTGCCCTATTTAGTATCAAATATATTATAAAGATTTGCACATAGAAATAAAATATGATTTATAAGAAAAAGTTCTCCTTTTTACACATATTAGAACTATTTGTACACAACATGAAAACAAAACATGGTAAGTTAGTACTGCAAAAGAAGAAGCAGCAAAAGCAGAATCCCTAGAACCATAGAATAAACAGGAAATTACTACAAAAAAGAGCTACGAGAAGTTAATATAATATCCAACAAGAAGAGCCACAGGAAACTTCAGTAACCTTCCAGAAGAAGAGCNATTTTGATAGTGTTATCATGTGATGAATTCTTGGATGATTAATGTCAATTTAGATTTTTCGTATCCCTTCTTGATATTTGGAAGCTCTTTTCTGCGAGCTCAACTCTAGCTAAATTCACAACCTTAATGTCAATCACGATTCAATGCTCATACATCTCAATCAAGTTCAACCCAACCAACACCTCAAAAGAGATGTACAATTTATTTTTTAAAAAATATATGCCATGTAATAAGTTAATAATATCACAATCCTTATGACTGCCTTTCAAATAAATTAAACTATGGGACCACTTCCATTTCATTTTCAAGCATTAAGGAGTAATTGAAAAGTGTTTTTAAGGAATTAAGATTAACTTTCATANCAAAAAATCTTCACGAAGTCCTCCCACTGTATCTGACTACTGGGTCGTCCGCCAAACATCGTCTGAAGCTGACCCTACCACCACCTCTCTGTTTCCCCCCTCGAAAGCAAAAATAATGTGACTTTCCTCTTCTGAAGACATGACACCCTCAACGATTTTCTCTACCCTCAATAATAAGTTCTCCGCCTCAACTGACCCTTCTACTCCTGAGAATAGTGGTGGTTGCATATCCTAAAATGGCTTCAGATNCCAAATACACAATTTATAAAATAATATTTTGATAAGTTCGCCACATGAAGTCGATGAATGTGCGGCGGCAGAAGCATGCAAACAAGTGACGTGCATGCAAGCACTTGCAAAGAGGGGGCAATACCCACATAGAGGGAGCAAAGTGCACAGAGAAAGTGCAGTTACCTATGCAGAGAATGTGTGATTGTGTTCATTGAGGGGATGATTGCATGGGTAAAGAGGTAGTGATTGCATGCATAAATAGGGCATGATTGTAGAGTTTGTGAGGTATAGATCAGAAGATGAGGCTGCACATAGAGCTAAAAGCTTGTAATCAAGTAGTGCAACGAGCAAGTTGTTTGTGAGTGCTATATGGAAAAGTGATGATGGCATGTAATGATATTACAAGTATAAAAGGATAGAAATGACTATTTGTAGGGGGGAGAGAAGTTGCACGCTATGCTTCATTTGTGCTTATGCAAAAAGGCAGTGATAGTTATCACATCACTATGTAGTTCGCATGCCATTTTTCAATACTTACCTCTCTTTTGCATGCTTTGACCATGACCAATGTGTGGCCAAATTTAAATGGAGCCTAAAGCAAGAGAGCACATTTCTATAGTTGAAGGGGGAAAAAATAACTTAGGGTGCTAACATTTGCCATGCTTGCAACAATCATTCAAACTCAAGATAAATGGGACGGTGATTAGGATGGGGGAATCATTATTTGCCAATCTAAGATTTTTCAAACTCATAAGAAATATTCCACCTATAATAAGCCGTCGGCACCACATAAAGCAATAAAATCTTATATTGCTTATAGGAGATTATGGCGCGTAAAGACAACATGACACTTCAGTAATAGTAAACTCAAGATAATCATATTATATGAAGTTGATGACATACCTCTAACAGTTATATCTAATAGCCAAAGNTTAGGATGGGGGAATCATTATTTGCCATTCTAAGATATTTCAAACTCATAAGAAATATTCCACCTATAATAAGTCGTCGGCACCACATAAAGCAATAAAATCTTATAGGAGATTATGGCGCGTAAAGACAACATGACACTTCACTATTATTAAACTCAAGATAATCATATTATATGAAGTTGATGACATACCTCTAACAGTTATATCTAATAGCCAAAGACAGCACAAGGGTGGCTACCAAAAAAATAACTAACATTCTCTCTGAAACATCTTTGAGGTATTATTATCTAAATATTATTTTGCAGGCTGAAAATTAGGGGGACGAAATTAAAAGGAGCTATACTAGAAGAGCAACTCCAAAACGATACTGAAGGACTGGAAGAAGAAGAATCCTTTAGTGTTTGCTATTAAAGATGTCGGCTTCTACAAATGAGAGTCGTTGTGCATGAAAGATTCTGCAGATCAAGTTCAATGGATGTGGTAGGCTCCCACAAATCCTTGGAAATCATGAAGTGAAAAAGACATTGCAAANCGCTTCTACAAATGAGAGTCGTTGTGCATGAAAGATTCTGTAGATCAAGTTCAATGGATGTGGTAGGCTCCCACAAATCCTTGGAAATCATGAAGTGAAAAAGACATTGCAAANGGCAAGTCAATTCTGTATGGAACTTCCAACTTATTAGCAATTATATGGGCTATTTCTAGACCGATTACCCATTTTTTGGCTATTTTATTCTCTCTCTCACACATTACAACTGATCATGATAATTGGTAACATTAGATTATAAAGCTCTTAATAATGCATTGGGATATGCTTATTAAATCGTTTAGAAAGCATTGGCCCTCTTGATTATTTTAGCTCTTAAAGTAGAACTTTGATTTATTTTCTTTCTAGCCAGTTAAGGTATCTCTTTTAGCTCAAACATTAGAGACAGATCCTCGTCTTGTATTAGAGCAAATTGTCCCTTTCGCCCTCTTGATTGAACTTTAAAGAAATCTATTATTTAGAGTGACTTATTATGCGTTTTAATCTAATTAAATTAATTTTCGTAACAATCTATCTTTAAATTTTGATATTTATTCACACGCACATACATCTGTAAAAATTCTGGTTTACTGGCTTTGATGCCACACAATTCTTATCTATGTACATATCGAACATCTAAATTTTCATGTTTACATACAAAACATTCAAATCCTTAACATTACATCAAAAATACCCACCATTACTAACATTTTAAAGGAGAAATACACATTTTAATGCATAAATTTTAGCACCAAAGTGTTATAAATGTAAATAACTTAAGAATTGTATGATATATATATGTAAATTTTCATTTCTTTTCCTGTTTTTTAAAGGTGATTTGTAGCATATGGAAGGAAATATACATTCATTTGAACTATAAGTGCTATTTTATTGCAATAATGAAAAAAAATATGTTGAGATGAAAAATAGATGTAATACATATGACAAAAAAATTTGCAACGGGTGTTACTTCATTGTGTTGTAGCCTTGTAAAGTTATGAAGAGGATTTATATCATTTGTATAATGTACTAGTGGAAAAACCGCACTATCTAAAGGGATAATACCATTTTAATTTAATGTTATATAAAATGTTTAATAATGTTATTATTGAATATGATTTTTTTTTTTCTATGATTTTTTTTTCTATTTTTAAGCAATAAATCAAGGAATAATCACCTTAAAATCTTTGGAAAAAAAAAACTCCCACGGAGGAAGTAGGAAGTAGAACATGTTGCACATGCATTTTATCATCGCCTCATGGGCTAAGTTTTGCATGTTACAACCATTCAAATCCAAAAATTGATAATTTGAATTGCAAGACATCAAAATCAGAGGTAGATGTTGAGAAACTAGTAAAAGTGAAAATCTGCCTGTCTGAGACAGAATCAAACATCTGAGCTCGGTAACCCTCCCAAACTCCTCTCTCGGAAAGGGGAAACGTGCAGGTAGTCTTCTTCCTCTTGTGAACATTTTGCAAAACAGTGAAAAGTTAGAATGTTACTAATAATAATAATAACAGAGTACAAAATTGGGGAAACCTCCTTAGGATTAAACAAAGCGAGAGCTTCGTTAGGTTTTTGATGCCCTTATGTCAATTTGTAAGGCAAAAAAATGCAAAAGCCTAAGCCAACAAAAATCTACCAAGTCCTGCAAACTGAATTAGACTTTGCACACAAGTAAAAGCCAACAAACTAAACTGAACTTTATACAAAAAGTACTAGACCACAAATTAAACTAGGCTTTTGCATTAAAGTAAGTCCACACAGTAAATTGAACAAGAATGAAGCTTGTAAGTTAAGTTCAAAATAAGTGATATCAAGGTCCAACTTATTCTAATCTAGGTATACATCTTTGAAGCGAATCAAACTCCTACTCAAAGTTTAAGCTTAACTAAGGCCTCCTTATCTGGAGCAACCTGTGGATATGTCACNAAACAAACTAAACTGATTTTTACATAAAAAGTACTAGACCACAAATTAAACTAGGCTTTTGCAGTAAAGTAAGTCCACACAGTAAATTGAACAAGAATGAAGCTAGTAAGTTCAGTTCAAAATAAGTGATATCAAGNAGGAGGGAAAAGAAAGGATTTGGGAAGAGAGAGAAAGCTGGCCGAGGAGAGGAAGCAGCATCGCCATCGTGCAGTAACTACAGATACGTGCCCATTAAGGCGTCTTTCGAACCAGAGCCGGACAGAGGCGTTGAGCTCCTAGAACGAGAGATTTCAGGTTTAGGGTCTGTGCGGCTCCAAAAAATTGCTGCAGGAGTAAGTTTGGTGCGGTTATGGGATAATTATTTTTTGGAGAAATGACTATATTATCCCTATTTGTTAAAATTATTTATAAATTTATATATTTATATATTAAATTGATTAATATATGTGAATATATAAAACTAACTATAATTATGGTGTAAATTTAAGTATTTAGTATATATATATATATATATATATAT
>JXCR01094233.1:171192-190246 GCA_002079205.1 Phalaenopsis hybrid cultivar
GTCAATAACAGAGCTTGCGGCTCTCGACATGTGCCAGAAGAGGGCTATATTTAAGCCAATGACAACAGAAGAGAGGGAGATGTTCAAGCAAATATGTGGTGGTTCATGGAAGTTAGTCCTTCGCTATTTGCTGGCAGGTGAAGCATGCTGCCGAAGGGAGAAATCCCTGGCAATTGCTGGTCCTGGTCACAGCATTGCTGTCACTTCACGTGGAGCTGTCTACTCCTTCGGTTCAAATAACTCAGGCCAGCTCGGCCATGGCACCCAGGAAGAGGAGTGGAGGCCTCGCCTCATCAAGTTGTTTCCAAACTTCATTATCTTTTCATTGTATGTATCATTAACATAATAATTCAGAACATGAAATAATTCACAGGACTCTGCAAGGTATTCGAATAATCCAAGCAGCTACCGGAGCTGGACGTACTATGCTGATCAGTGATGCTGGAATGGTGTATGCCTTTGGAAAGGATTCTTTTGGGGATGCTGAGTTTGGAATTCAGGGCTTCAAGTTTGTTACCAAACCTCAGCTGGTGGAGTCCTTGAAAGGGGTATTCATAGTTCAAGCAGCCATTGGGAACTTCTTCACAGCTGTTCTTTCCAGAGAGGGTAAAGTTTATACCTTTTCATGGGGCAAGGATGCCAACCTTGGTCATCAGACCGAGCCCAATGATGTTGAGCCGCATCTTCTTGGTAGCACGCTTGAGAACATTCCAGTCGTGCAGATTGCTGCTGGTTATTGCTATCTTCTTGCTTTAACATGTCAGCCAAGTGGCATGTAAGCTTCTCTGACCATCTATATTCTTTGACATACTTGCCGTTTTTTCCTTAAGCGTAATTATCTTGTTAAAATTTCATATTTGTATGGTGCTACTTTTATTGAAGGGTTAAGGATATTGGGGTGTTCCATTGCCTATTTTGTGCAAATTTTCTGTGGTGTTTTTGGAACTCAACCTATCTTTTCCCGGATATGGAAATTCAAGTAGTCCCCCCACTAGTCCAATTCCTATTCTCAAATAAAATTTAAGATAGAATACCTAGTTTTTTTGGTCTTCCTCTTGCAGTATCCCTTTCATTCTGTTCGATTGCTATGCCTTGATAACAAAATGTTGTGTTTTTAGTAATTTCATTATCAGAAAGTTTACCTCAAATGCAGCTTCATCACAAATAGAAAAACTCTTTTTTTAATCAGAAGCTTTAATTCTTGATATGATACTACTTAGAGTTTACCTCAAACTCTCACGGTTATCAAAGTTCTATCTTTAATGTTCTCTAGGTCTGTCTACTCTCTTGGTTGTGGATTGGGAGGGAAGCTGGGGCATGGTTCGAGAANTCCAATCACATGATTTTATACATATATTAACATCTCTAAATAGAGTAGGGCAATAAAATCCAGATTGTAAAATTTTTCAAGCAGTTTTATCATTCCCAAAATGTCCTCCAAATTCAGAATCATGACATTTTTGAATAACCTCATGAATTTATTTATAAGACACACATCGTTTTATAAATAAATCTTTACATTGTCTATATAAATGAGGATCATCCAAAAAATAAGATTTTGCATTAAAAAAGAATTTCTTTTCCAGTTATCTTGTCAATCCATATGGTATAATGCCACTAATAATATAAATTACAATATCAACATACCAAGGTATTTCCCATCCTTTTACATCATAAAGTTGTTCATAAGGAAAAGTATCTTTAATCTCTACTTCAGAATCAAGTAATTCTTCTTGTTCTAATCTTGATAGATGATCAACTATTTGATTATTATTCCCTTTTATATCAACTACCACAAAATCAAACTCTTGCATCAGAAGTATCCATCTATTTAATCTTGGTTTAGCATCCTTCTTTTGCATTAAATATTTAATAGCAGAATGGTCAGTATGCACAACACATTTAGTTCCAATCAAATATGATCTAAACTTATCAAAAGCATACACAATGGCTAATAACTTTCTTTCAATGGGGATATAGTTAATTTGGACATCATTAAGAGTTTTACTAGCATAATATATGATCTTGAAAATCTTATCATATTTCTGCCCTAAAACAACTCCAATTGCATAATCACTGCATCACACATTAGTTCAAAAAGTTTTTCCCAGTCCGGTGAAAAAATTATAGGAGCAATGATCAATTTTTCTTTTAAAGTTTCAAAGGCTTTAAGGCAATCTTGGTTAAAGTCAAACTTTATATCTTTTTTTGAGAAGTTGGCATAAAGGCTTAGTAATTTTTGAAAATTCTTTGATATATCACCTGTAGAATCTTCCAATCCAAATAAAGAAAGATTGTCCACAAAGACTTGTCAATCCAAATAAAGACTTCAATCCCTTTTCAAAGACTTGGGTTACTAAGACTTCAATCCCTTTTCAACCACCTGTAGATTACTAAGACTTCAATCCCTTTTCAACCTGTAGAATCTTCCAATACAAAGACTTGTCAATCCAAATAAAGAAAGATTGTCCACAAAGACTTCAATCCCTTTTCAAGCAAATCACTAAAAAATGAAATCATACCTCTTTGAAATGTTGCAGAAGCATTACATAATCCAAAAGACATTCACCAAAAAGCAAAAGTTCCATAAAGACTAGTAAATGTTGTTTTCTCTTTATCCTCAGGAGCAATAGGTATTTGGTGATAACCAGTATATCCATCTAGAAAATAATATTATTTGTGCCCAGCTAATCTATCCAACATCTGGTCCAGAAAGGGTAAATGAAAATGATCCTTCCGGGTGGCAGAATTTAATTTTCTATAATCTATGCAGATTCACCATCGAGTGACTTGTCTTGTTGATATTAATTCATTATGCTCATTTGTCGCTACCATTTTACCTCCTTTCTTAAGAACACAGTGAATTGGACTCACCCAAGCACTGTCTGGAATAGGATATATTATTCTCGCATCTAACCATTTTATACTTTCTTTCTTAACCACTTCTTTCATCATAGAATTCAATCTCCTTTGAGGATAGTTCTTGGTTTATGTTGATCTTTCAACAAAATTTTATGCATACAGATTGAATGACTGATTCCTTTAATATCAGCTAATGTCCATCCAAAGGCTTTCTTGTATTTTTTTAAAGTTTCTAACAATTTTTGTTCTTGGGCATCATTTAGTTTTGAGGATATTATGACAGGTAGTGTAGACGAATCTCCTAAAAATACGTACTTCAAATGTGTAGGAAGTATTTTCAATTTTAGTTCAAGAGGTTTCTCAATATATTTTTTGTAGGATCTAACATTTCAAATTTCTCCTGAAGATAATCTAGTTCTTCCATACTCATTTCCATAGACTCATCTTGGATTTTATCCGCACCTTGATATTCATATTCCTTTTCAAATTCACTTTCATATGTCATTTTGAAATATTCATGGCTTAAATACTCATTAATATCCATTCTCAAGCATTCAATCTCTTGTTATTTTGCAGGGTATCTCATTGATTTTGCAATATTAAATGTAACGTCTTGATCACTAACTCTCATAGTTAGTTCTCCCTTCTGCACATCTATAAAAGATTTTCTAATGGCTCAGAATGGTCTTACTAAAATAATAGGAATCTCTTTATCTTCCTCCAAATCTAATATAGTAAATTCCACAGGAAAGATAAATTTAACAACCTTTACTAAAACATCTTCTATAACTCCTTTAGGATAGGAAAACGATCGATCAGCTAACTGAAGAGTTACAGTTGTAGGTGAAATATCTCCTAAACCCAACCTTCCAAAAATTGATAACGACATAAAATTAACACTGGCTCCTAAATCAAATAAAGCTTATACATAAAATCGTTCACCAATAGCACAATTATATGTAAAACTTCCAGGATCTGTAAGTTTTTAAGGAAGCTTTATATGAATTATAGCGCTACACTCTTCACTGAGTGCAACCATCTCATTATCTACAAACTTCCTTTTCTTATTAAGTATATCCTTGATGAACTTCACAAAGCTTGACATTTGTTCCAAAGCTTCAACAAATGGAATGTCTATTGTTAATTTCCTCAAAATTTCTAAAACTTTTGAAATTTGAACTGCTTCAAGCTTTGAGGAAATGGAGGTGGTGGTCTTTCTACAGTGATTTTAATTAGTTTAGTAGGAATCTCTTACTCATGGTGAAAATATTCACCCAAATCTTCATTTTCCACCCCATCTTTTTCAATTTGAACTTCTCATTGAACTCTTTCTTCTAATTCTTTTCCACTTCTCAGTTGAATAACTTTAATTTTCTCCTTGTTTTGATCTTTAGGATTTACTTCAACATTAATAGGCAATGTTCCTGGAGGTCTATTGCTAAGTGTAGTAGCAATACATCCCAATAGATTTTCCATGTTTCTGATTGCAGCTCCTTAACTCTATAACTGACTTCCCATTTGCAATATCAATTCTTCCATTGATAGCTTTTTCTCCTTACTTTGCAAATTATTAAATATTGGGAGGTAATAAGGTTTATAAGTTTGATTTCCTTGATTGTTGGAGCTTCCCACTGGGTTTGTAACATTGTTTCCCCATTATGGATTTGAAGTATTTGAGTTATTATTACTCTAACTAATCTTTGGATGATTCTTAAATCCAGGATTTACTATAATTGGTGTAAGGATTATTAGAAAAAATTTTTATTTCATTTAAAGTCTCATAAGAGAATTGAGATTCTATCATTTGTCCCAATGAGTTCTCCTCAAGCATAGGTGTTGTTTGAGAATAATTCATTTCAGATTGATCTATCTTCTTCGATATAGCAGCTATTTGAGTAGCTAATATAGATATTGCATCAGAATCATCAACACTGGCTACTCTTTTTTGATTTATCCTTTCTGAGGGCTATTGAAAATTATTTGTATCCATATCTTCAATTAATGAATATGCTTCATCAAATGATTTTGACATTAATGATCCACCAGCAACAACGTCAATTATCGATCTAAGAGATCTAACCAATCCATTATAAAAAGTTTGAATTATTAATCAATATGGCAACACATGGTGTGGACACTTCTGAAAGAGATCTTTAAATCTTTCCCAAGCTTCATAAATTGATTCCCCTTCAAACTAATAAAAGGATGAAATATCATTTCTAAGCTTAACAGTTTTTTGAAGGTGGCAAATAATTAAATAAAATTTTTTGTAATAAATCTTCCCAAGTTTTGATAGATCTGGGTGCTAATGAGTTTAACCACATCTTAGCTTGATCCCTCAGTGAAAAAGGAAAAAGTCTAAGTCTGACAACATCAATCAACACTCCATTATATTGAAATGTAGTACACAATTTTAGAAAACTAACAAGGTGTAAATTTGGATCTTCATTTGGTGTTTCTTCAAACTGATTGTTTTGTACTATTTGGATAAAAGCAGGTTTAAGCTCAAATGAATTGACAGCTCAACAGGGTTTTGTATACTCAAATGAATTTTATCTGCTGTAGGATTAGCATAATCCCTTAAAGGTCTCTTATGGTGTTCATTTTCATTTCCATCGTTGCTTGAGTTGCAAGCCATTTTGCTAGAATGATTTTTCTCTTTTTTGTTCTTTTCAAATTTTTTTAACAACTCTTTCTGATTTAGAATCACAAGCTACTAGATTTTCAGATCTTACACTATGCATAAACAAAATAAAAACAAGTAATTAAAAATAAGCAATACACTTATGACCGACTTCTTTTTGTAATCAACAAATACAAGAATTTGATGACGCTACTAGAAGATTTAATTTCCAGCAATGGTGTCCAAAGACTTGATCGTGACTTTATGGATGTGTCTGATTTGATTAATTTGTATAATTATAATATTCAATAATGTTAAAGTTGAATTTGTTAACGCAAGTATATGTATCACTCAAGTATTATAGGGCTCTAATGGAGTCCTAGATATCGATCCCACAGGGAGTGTTTTAGAATCACAAACTAAGACTTTTAGAAAAGCAAGACTTTAATCACAACGACATTCAATTTGCTTATCTGTCACTAATAGGCAATTCAAATAAATAGATAATTCTAACAACTAATATATAACTAATGATATAAAGTAGGGTTTAAGTGTGATATTCAATATATAAGAAAGCATCCTTCTCCTTGTCAAGAAATTATAGTGAATGGATACTGTGATATTCAATATATAAGAAATCATCCTTCTCCTTGTCAAGAAATTATAGTGAATGGATAAGTGAATTAGTTCAAATGTATATTGTGTCAAATAGGAGCATACCTATTCTTTACCCTTGGGTCCAGGCATAAAGAACATTGCCAAATAGGAGCATACCTATTCTTTACCCTTTTGTCCAGACATAAAGAACATTGATTGCCAAATAGGAGCATACATATTCTTTACCCTTTGATCCAGGCATAAAGAATACTGACTAATCCTACGCTCGGTTACTAATTCTGCGGCTAGGATGGGAGGATACCAACTCTCACTTCGAAGCTCCCACGTTCCCCTCACCTGAGGGCTAACATCTACACATCAGCACCCCGGATCTCACTTCGGAGCTCCCATGTTCCCCTCGCCTGAGGGCTAACATCTACACTTCAGCACCCAAATGGGACCGAATTGAGGATTTTAGTCTGTCACTCTAAAATCTCCAATTCTACGCCCGATAATGGCTCTCACTTTGGAGCTCTCACGTTCCCCTCACCTGAGGGCTAACATCTACACTTCAACACCCAAACAATAGGATTGAATTGGGGATTTTAGTCTATCACTCTAAAATCTCCAATTCTAAGCCCGATAATTTTATTTCCCTATTTGAATTAGGGATTTTAGTCTGTTGCGGGCTAACATCTACACATCAGCACCCAAACGATAGGACCGAATTGGGGATTTTAGTCTGTCAGGCCTGAGGGCTAACATCTACACTTCAACACCCAAACGATAGGACCAAATTGAGGATTTTAGTCTGTCACACCTGATGGCTAACATCTACACTTCAGCACCTAAACGATAGGACCGAATTGGGGATTTTAGTCTGTCACTCAAGATCTCCAATTCTTCGCCCGATAATAATATTTTCCTATTTATTTGCACCCATCTTTCAAGGGCTTTGACCTCCCTGAATCTTGGATGTAATCTTCACTTTAGTTGCAAACTCAACATATTTTAACAAANTGAATTGGGGATTTTAGTCTGTCACTCAAAAATCTCCAATTTTATGCCCGATAATTTTATTTCTCTATTTATTTGCACCCAACTTCTAAGGGCTTTGACCTCCCTGAATTTTTGATGTAATCTTCACTTTAGTTGTAAAACTCAACATGTTTTAACAAATCAATTGGCCAGATTGAAAGTAATTTNGCTCTTCTTCTTGGAGCTTGGGAAAGCTAGAACAGCCTAGTTAACTTGTTTTTCCCAACATCTTGTTCATTTCTATAGGGAGGTTCATATCAACTTTTGAGTTAAAATACAAAGTAAATAGTGATATTTTCAATAGTAATTTGTTATTACACAATTTCCTGTGTGCTTCAACAGATTTATTAACCAACAAGCTCGCAAAAAAGTAAGAACTAGAATGCTGGAAAAAGTACCACATTAGAAAGAGCTGCTTCAGATGCACTCTCTAAAATTTTGAAAGCAGATCCAGACACCAAACCAAAAGAGGGGATTTCTAAAATGTAATTCTCCTCACTGTCAAACTAAGATTAGGGAAGAGAAAAATAATAGATGGAATCAAAAACACCACTTCCTAATCACAAGAAAGATAATAAGGGAATAATCATTCCCCCTCCTAAGCCAACTCAACATCAATTGGAGGATAAGAATAAGGTATCATGACATTAAAGCCAACTCAACATCAATTCGACAGCTCATATGCAGTTGATGTGCAAAATATTAAAAAGGTGTGATCTATGAACTTCACTCTAATAAATTTCGGTCATAATGAGCTGTCGAAGATCAACTAAAGAGAAAAAATCATTGCAACATGCACTATCCATGTTAACCTGGCCCCAAATTGCAAACAAATGTGTCTCAGAGCAAAGCATCAGTGATGAATCAACCACTAACTAATGTACAGATCCACAGAGAAGTGAAATAAAAAGAATGAACAACAACCACTACACATGAATCAGCCACCACAACCACAACCTTCTTCCATTCTTGAGCTAGCATCCACCAAACAAGAATGGCTCAAATGAGAAGGGAAAGCAAAGGCAAAACCCTAATCAAGCAACCGGTAAAGAACTAAAGAGGTTCCATGAGCTAAACAAAAAATCGCAGAAATAGGAAGGAGATGAGAAGAGAAAACATCACATTCAAACAAACTCATAAGCTCCCTCATATCTGCGATTAGAAGAAGAAAACTGCTCGTATACCTCAGATCTATTAATCGGGGAGCTACAAAGCAAGACGATGAAGGAGAGTTGCGAGGGAAGTAGTTAGGGCAGAAGAGAAATGAAAGGGGTAAGTGGGGCAAATGTTCAGGCGAAAGCGGGGCCGCAGGGTTAATATCGCGGCCCGCTTTCTCTCAGCTTTGTGACAGTTTTGCCGCAAAGCTTTGAACCAAAAGATCGACTGCGGGACGAAGCCGCTGTTGCACACAGCGCTCGGCCAAAAAAGTCAAACCAAACAGACCCTTAGGCTCCATTTGAGACCGCTTTTTTGCCGCTTCGCGACTCCAAATCACGAAAATTTATTGTTTGGCTTCCAGCGTCGCGTCCTAAGGAAGCCAAAGAGGGAGAAAATTGGGTCGTGGGATCCACCCCACGACCCTAGCTTTTCGCTCGATAATATTCTAAACTACCCTTTTTTTTGCGAAAAGAAGCCCTCAGCGTTCCTTGTCCAGCACCGTCTGGCCATCTCCTTCATCAACGTCGATGCCCCAGCTTATTCCGTGAGGCCCCTGTGCCTTCCTCTTCCTTGACCAAGCAAGAATCCAAGAAGGCTGAAGCAGGTAAGCGTAAACCCCTCTTCCTCGCTTGTTTTGAATCTCTCTTCTTCCCGACATGAAATCCAGGTTAAAATCATTAGTAGGTGACCGACTTCTTTTTGTAATTGACAAATACAAGAATTTGATGACCCTATTAGAAGATTTAATTTTCTAGCAACAGTGTCCAAAATCTTGATCGCAACTTTATAGATGTGTCTGATTTGATTAAGTTGTATAATTATAATATTCAATAATGTTAAAGTCGAATTTGTCAACGCAAGTATACGTATCGCTATATAATAATCAATAATGTCAAAGTCAAATTTGTCAACGCAAGTATACGTATCGCTCAAGTAATATAGGGCTCTAGTTATCGATCCCATAGGGAGAAATAAAATACTATGGACTAAGGCTTAATAAAAAGTAATAATAGATATTAATCCCATAGGGAGTAGTTTAGAATTACGAACTAAGATTTTAGAAAAGCAATACTGGTTATCGATCCCACAGGGATAAATAGAATACTACGGACTAAGGCTTAATAAAAAGTAATACTTTGTCAACGCAAGTATACATATCGCTCAAGTAATATAGGGCTCTAATGGAGTCCTAGATATCAATACAAGTATATGTATCGCTCAAGTAATATAGGGCTCTAATGGAGTCCTAGATATCGATCCCACAATGAGTGTTTTAGAATCACAGACTAAAACTTTTAGAAAAGTAAGACTTTAATCACAACAACAACGTTCAATTTATTTATGTATCACTAATAGGCAATTGAAATAAATAGATAATCTTAATAATTAATAAATAACTAATGATATAAAGTATGGTTTGATTGTGATATTCAATTCATAAGAAAACATCCTTCTCCTTGTCAAGAAATTATAGTGAATGGATAAAACGAATTTGTTCAATTTAGATTGTGTCAAATATGAGCATACATATTCTTTACCCTTTGGTCCAGGCATAAAGAATATTGAATAATCTTATGCTTGGTTAGTGATTCTGCGGCTAAGCTGCGAGGATATCGGCTCTCATTTTGGAGCTCCCACTTTCCCCTCACTTGAGGGCTAACAACTACACATCAGCACCCAAATGATAAGATCAAATTGGGGATTTTAGTCTGTCACTCTAAAATTTCCAATTCTTCGCCCGATAATAATATTTCCCTATTTATTTGCACCCAACTTCCAAGGGCTTTTATCTCCCTGAATCTTGGATGTAACCTTCACTTTAGTTGTAAAACTCAACATATTTTAATAAATCAATTGGCCATATTGAAAGTAAATTAAGATCTAAGTGAAAAGATCATCATAATTTTCTAAATATTTTTATGGCTTCACCAATTCAAATCACCATTTCACAAATCTCGAGACAAGGAGAAAGACAGAGAAAACTACTCAGATCTCATGGAGAAAACACAACAAAACTCGAAATTCATATAAAAAATTAAAGTCATACAAACTACAATAAGTAAATAACTTATCTCTAATTTCTTTCCAAGAACACTCATTGAAGTTCCTCTGAATCTCTTCCTTTCTTTATAGCACACGGAATTCCTTTTTAAAGTAGCAAGGAGGAAGAAATCTCTCACTTTCCCTCCACTCTTATAGTCTCTTGAAGAAATCCTCACAATTTTTACATACTAATGGAACCTCTCTAACCTCTAGAACCTCTAGCACACTATCTCCCCCTTTCTATTTTTCGGCCAAAATGTTCTTTTAAAGTTGTAGATGAGCTTTCCTAAAAGTTGCCTAAGCATCCCTTCAAAATTTGGCCTTATCCAAAGCTTGAGTAGGCATAATTGTCGATCTCGCCATCGGCGGGCTTCTAAAGAATTTTTGTCCTGTAGCCTCCGTAAAATCTCGCTGTCGGCGGCCTAGTTCAAATCTTCACATTTTGGTCCTTTTTCACTCTAAATTTGCTCCTTTTTGCATTTTTTTGCTCCAATGACCCTAATTCCTTATTCCTACAACAAAACATCAAACATACCTTTCTTTAAAGTGCAATATCATCAAAAACAGTATAAAATAGGTATGAAAATCTCAACATATTTTCCTTTGGTCAAAATCCCCTAAACTTAACTATTACTTGTCCTCAAGTAATTTAGTACTATATAAAAGTTATGATCTAATGCAGTAAAGTTTTAATTCAAAAATACAATAAGTTTGATTTAAATAAATATCATTTTGAGATTTTCAAAAAAAATTCATGTAATTGGATTACTTCTATAGCTACCAGATTATCTAGTCATCAAGTTTAAGAGTTGTAGTCTTCTATTTATTTCAAGAATGACTATATGTTGCAATATCAAGTCACTTAGAATATCCAAAAGATAGGAACTTCACGAGAACTCTACTAGCAAAAAACCTATTCCATAAATATAAGTTCAGGAATGTATTTAAGTTTTCCCTTTAGGTAGGTCCAGTGCTCAATTTTTGATTAGGCATATCCTCAAGCTTCTTCTCACTTCCATAATTTTTTCCTTCTTTTCTCTTTTTCATTAGGATTGTTTTCAATCCTATATATTTTTCTTTTCATTTCAATGATTGTTTTCAATCCTTTCTTTTTTCTTTTTCAAGTGAGGATTAATATATCTGAATAGTCTTTAATGATTTTGAACTTTACTTTTCTTTTCCTAAATTTGAAACTCAACACATTTCTTTACCTTATAAATATTTCATAGTTTTTACATCATTGAGCCCCAATCTTTTCTTCTCAAATGAATTTCCAGATTCTTAATACTTTAAAATATAGTTTTTTTTACTTTAAATTGTTAACTATAATCTTATTATCTTATACTAAATATCTTAAGTTACAAAATTAATTTTCAATACGAAAATATTTTTTTATATCTACCATAATATTTAAATAGTTACAAAAAAATAGTTACCTGAATTAAATTCACTACATAAAATCATATAAATAATTTTTGAAAATATTGAAAGGAGGACATCTAATAGTTAATCTTTTTCTTCCCTCCCCCAAACTTAAATTTTTAAATATGAAAAGAACATCTAATAGTTAATCTTTTTCTTCCCACCCCCAAACTTAAATTTTTCAATATGGAATGATCATCTAATAGTTAATATTTTTCTTCCCTCCCCAAACTTAAATTTTTAAATATGAAATAAAGGTGGAAAGAAAATACTTTGAATTAAATTCACTACATAAAATCATATTAATAATTTTTGAAAATATTGAAATAGAGGACATAATCTTTTTCTTCCCTCTCCCAAACTTAAATTTTTTAAATATGAAATAATACATGTGGAAAGAAAAACTATAAATATAAATCATACCTCAATTAAATTTACTACATGAAATCATATAAATAATTTTTGAAAATATTGAAATAGAGGACATCTAATAGTTAATATCTACATAAAATCATATAAATAATTTTTGAAAATATTGAAATAGAAGACACTAATAGTTAATCTTTTTCTTCCTCCCCCAAACTTAAATTTTTCAATATGGAATGATACAGGTGGAAAGAAAAAATCTAAATATAAATCCCCAAACTTAAATTTTTAAATATGAAATAATTTAGGTGGAAAGAAAAACTATAAATATAAATAATTTTTGAAAATATTGAAATAGAGGACATCTAATAGTTAATCTTTTTCTTCCCTCCCCCAAATAAATTTTTAAATATGAAATAAAGGTGGAAAGAAAATACTATGAATATAAATCATACCTCAGTATTTGCATTTTTAAATATTTTACAATTAATTCCATAAAATGTAGCAGGAAGAAAAAGTAATTGAATCTACTAGCTACTGCAACATCCTATCAAATCTTAAAAATGAAATAATTTAGGTGGAAAGAAAAACTATAAATATAAATCATACCTCAGTATTGATATGGAATAATACAAGTGGAAAGAAAAACTACAAATATAAATTATACCTCAATATTGTAGGCATTTTCATCATTCTGAAATTTATGCAGACCTCAAATTTTTACTTCATTTGGTCCATAATATTAGGAGCTTTCTACACATATAAATCATTAGAGAAATTTCTGGGTAATGAAATTTTGAAATAAGTATATAAAACTGAAATAGCATAACATTTCCTAACACAATCACAATATTAACAATTAAAATTAAAATGTGGAATAAAAATCACATTACAATCCACAATTCTACTCAATATCTATTGAACTACACATGCACATTAACTTATCACACTAACTTTATAAAAATTAAAATTATCCAAGTACACAAAACAAAAGTCCAAATACATAAACATCCCTTTCTCTAACAAAAAGATTACATAAAATAAAAATACAAACATAAGTACATCAATTTCATTCTATATCAAAATNTTTCCCAAATTTTCTCCACATTCCCAAATTTTTCGGATCTTCTCAATGTGGGAGAAATTCATGGTGAAAATCCAATATTTTTAGCTTGGAGTGAAGCTCCTACCTAAAGATGATCAAATCCAGTGTCAAAAAGCCTTGAAATTGCCTCCCAATCCAAGATCTCTCAAGTCCTAAGTCGAAAATGATGTTTTTAGGAGGAAGGGGATAATGAATAGTGGCGGTTGACTGGTCAAAATCGTGGTTAAAGGAGTTTTTTGTGAGCTCGCCGTCACGGGGTCGATGGCGCCGTCGACGCGCTTATTTGGAATTTAAATCCTAAGTTTCGAGAAAATTCTGCCATCGGCGGCGTCGAGGGCGCCGTCAGCGGGCTCTATTGATTTTGTCCAAATTCCAGATTTTTGCAATTTCGATCAATTCCAAGCCTAAAAGACATTCGTTTAATCATTATAGACAAATTTTAAATAACTAAATGATGTACTTAGCACATATAAACTTTTCTAACACAAGACATCACATTTATATATAAATTCCAAGGGGTACAACATACGCTACGTAGCACATCTAAGTTTGGTATTTTCTCAACCTCAATACATAAATTCAGCGTCACAATCCAAGCCACAACACTCAAAACGCTGAAAATAAAACATCTTGTGCTTAGTCTCAACTATACAAAGATCTATAAGCAATTCTAAAGCAAAACAAATACAATGTTCAAATCAAAATACATAGATTGACATATAGGTAGTAATATAAATCTATTAATCCTCAGACTCAATACTCGATTCTCCTTTGAGATCACTCAATGATTGCACATGAACGAAGAGGTTGTAGAAGGATTGGAATGGAAATTCTTCAGTAGAATCCTCCTCTATCAATTTCATCCTCCTCATCAGTCGTATCAAACTATCTTCTAGATGTCCAGAATGTTCGAAATGCTCCTTCATCCTCCAGTCCAGATGATCGAAGAAATCAGAGATATTATTAATTGCATTCATGACCTCCGAAATGTTCCTTCATCCTCCAGTCTAGATGATAGAAGAAATTGGAGATATTATTAATCGCATTCATGACATTTTGTACCTCCTTTTCCAATTTCTTGATTGGGCGCAGGATCACCAAAAACTTATCAGGGACTAATGGTGGAACTGGCAGTGAATTTTGAGATGATTGATCAACTATCATGGCCATGTCATTTTCATCCTCAAATGATGGGAATCTTTCAGTTAGATCCAAAGGCTTCTAAGGCGGCAGTTCTTTTTCCCAATTCTCAAAGGACACTTAGAACTGACTGTAAAGTGAGAAAATTGTGGAGGGGTGTCCAAGCCTATAAGTTGATCCATGAATGATCAGGCCCAAAACTGACTTCACAATTATAGATCCAACATCAATCGACAGTCCCCTTTGGATGTAGTAATTCAAAATGGCACTTTCTTTAGAAACTTTTATTGATCTTCATTGTCGGTAACAGTTTTGTAGAAATGAAAAACTGTCAATATTTAGAAACGGGATTCATGAGTGTTGCAAAAAACTAACATACCCGTTTTCTCTTATTTCCCAATCGTCAGTTTCGTCCGTTAAATACTGGTAAATCTCATTCATCTGGTTTCTCGTTGAGACAAATTTGGAATAGTGGAAGACAAGAACATTTTCTATCATATATAATTTGTTGATTTGTACAGGAGTGAAAGTGATCCATCTTCCTTGCACATAAACAACTCCTTGGTTGATTCCATGTAAATTTGCATAAAACTCTTTTACCACTGGAACCACCACGGCAGCAGTAGTGTAGCACAACACTTTCCATCTTCATCGCACTATTGTTTCTTCAATATCTGTCGTGGGATTATTCAATCCGTGATTCACGAATCCTCGTTCTTTGATTAATCTTTTCTTCGTCTTGAAGATTTGCTGCGGTTCCACACTAATAAACTTCCGTCGATTGAAAACTCGCATTCTGGGATTATCAGGGGAAATGGGTGCCATGGAAATGGAATTGATAGAGTTTCACTTCATTTTTGGAGGAAAAATATGAACTAGAATTCCAATTTTAGAGTTTAAAAAGAAAATTTCCGCCCAAAAACCGTCAAAAACCGCCATTCAAACATAAGAAACCGTCATCTTACAGGTCTCGCCGTTTGCAAGGTCTAGGGCGCCATCGGTGCGCTTCTGTATTAATTTTGTCTGGACTCTCAGAAAAAACTTACCGTCGGCGGCATCGAGGGCGATGTCGTTGACGTCAAGGGCACCGTCGTCGACGTCGAGGGCGCCGTCGGCGCCTAAGGCAAAATTTTCATTCGCTCTAGTCCAAATATGTTCCAATTTTTACTCATGGATCCAATTATTAAGATGTTTCAAGGGTAAATAAGAATAGTAGAGTTTAATACTACCATAAACTAGCGATAATCTCAAATAAAAACTAGTATAATTACTATAAAAATAAAGATAAATATGGGTTTCCTCCCATAAAGCGTTTGGTCTAACATCATCAGCCCGACCTATTCAGGTGTTATTCAAGTTGATTGATCATTAAAACCTCTTTAAAATTTAGTCTTTTACCGTCAAAATACGGTTTTAATCTGTGTCCATTTTCAATTTTCTGATATTCAATCTCAACAGCTCTGTAAGTATAAACTTGAGTCACAGTAAATGGTCCTAACCGACGAGACTTCAATTTCCCAGGGAATAATTTCAGCCTAGTATTGTAAAGAAAAACTTCTTATCCTGGTTCAAAGTTTTTTTGGTTAATCTTCCGATCATGCCATAACTTTATTTTTTCCTTATAAATTATGTCATTATCATAAGACCCATTTCTTAATTCTTCTAATTCATTTAATTGTAACAATCTCTTCTTACTAGCATCTTTCAAATTATAATTGAATTTTTTAATCGCCCAATATGCTTTATGCTCCAATTCTAATAATTATAATTGAATTCTTTAATCGCCCAATATGCTTTATGCTCCAATTCTACTAGTAAGTGAAAGTCTTTCCGAATTCATCAAAAATTAGTCTGTAAGGAGTCTGTTTTATGCTCCAATTCTACTGATAAGTGACAAGTCTTTCCAAAAATCAGTTTGTAAGGAGTCAATCCAATAAGAGTTTTATAAGCAGTCCTGTAAGCCCATAATGTGTTATCCAGTCTAGTGGACCAATCGACTAAATAGGAGTCTTATAAGCAGTTCTGTAAGCCCATAATGCGGTATCATGTCTAATGGACCAATCTATTCCTCTAGGGTTTACAATCTTTTCAAGTATTTCTTTAATATCTCTATTAGAAACTTCAGCTAACCCACTAGTTTGCAGTTGATAGGCAGTAGAGATTCTATGAACAATATTAAACTTTTCTGCCAATCTCTGAATATATTTATTCCTAAAATGGGATCCTCCGTCAGTAAAATTAAACTTTTCTGCCAATCTCTGAATATATTTATTCCTAAAATGGGATCCTCCGTCAGTGAGAGATTCTATGAATAATATTAAATTTTTCTATCAATCTCTGAATATATTTATTCCTAAAATGGGATCCTCCATCAGTGATAATCATTCGACATTCCGTATCTAGTGAAAATATTTTTCATTAAAAATCTTGAAACACTTTTAGTGTGACAACGAGGTAACATTCCGTATCTAGTGAAAATATTTTTCATTAAAAATCTTGAAACACTTTTAGCGTCACAACATTAAGAATCTCTGAATATATTTATTCCTAAAATGGGATCCTCCATCAGTAATAATCATCCTAGGCATTTGTATCTAGTGAAAATATTTTTCATCAAAAATCTTGAAACACTTTTAGCGTCACAAAGAGGTAGAGCTTGTGCTTCAATCCACTTAGAAACATAGTCCACTGCAATTAATATATATAAGTTCCCAAATGAAGGAATNAATTTATATTGTTCATATAATATAATTCTGTGCATACGGATTGAAGGACTGATTCCCTTAATATCCGCTAAGGTCCATCCAAAAGCTTTCTTATATCTTTTTAATGTGTGTAACAGTCTTTGCTCTTGCAGTTCTTTTAATTCTGAAGATATAATAACAGGTAATGTAGATGAGTTTCCCAAAAACACATACTTCAAATGGTTAGGTAATGTTTTCAACTCATGTTCAGGTGGTTTTATAATTGATGGAAATAGATTCTTATCAGCATTTTCTATAATATCCAACATCTTAAATCTTTCTTGAACATAATCTAATTCTTCCTTTTCTAATTCATCCNTTATGGGATTCATAAGTCTTCAGATTAGCTTTACTAATGGGTTTCATAGGATAAACTCATTCTTCATCTCCAAATTCTACTCCAGAAAGTTTACAAATTGTATAAATAAGTCCATGATGTCCTAGACCTCCACTAGTCTCACTCCTTGCCGTAGTCAATATATTCTTAAGAATTATTCTCCCCAAAATACAAAAATTCAGAATAGCTCTATCTTTAGTTACTTCACTATGGTGATAGGTCGGTAACAGAGTAGAGGAAATGAAATAGTTCCACGCTTTAGAGGTGGCATTCAGCATGGAAGCAGAAAAATTTACTCGTTCTCGCTGCTTTATCTTCTATGTTCCTTTCCCATCAGTGAGAAAGTTGATCACATTATTCAGGGGGCCTTCAATCGTACTAAAGGATTCATAGTGATAGATATAAGAGTCTAGGACTTCGTAAAAAGTGTTGATGCGGGCACCGGTAAACTCAACAGGGAATCCACGCACTTGAACGATTCCGTCATTAGAATAGATCACATTGGCATAGAACTCCACAAAATTTGCATCAGCTTTATTGGTGGTGTAACAAAAGTTTTCCCACCTCCACTCGACAATAACTCATTCAATTTCTCCTCCCGTACTTTCAAAAACTCGATCTTGTATGCACTTCTTTCCTTTAAATATGGAAGTAAATTTNAAAAACTCCTAACTTCTCTTACATTAGTAGGAGGTGTTAGTTCAGCTATGACTTGAATTTTTGCAGGGTCTGCTTCCATACCATCTTCCGAAATTTTGTGCCCTAACACAATTCCTCCTGCAACCAAAAATTGACATTTCTCCCAATTCAGAACCAAATTAGTTCTTTCGCATAACTCTAAAACTTTTTTAAGGTAATTTAAGCATGCATCAAATGATGTTGCAAATACAGAGAAATCATCCTTAAATACTTCTAATCCATCATCAATTAACTTACTAAATATGGACATCATACATCCCTGGAATGTTGCAGGTGCATTACATAATTTTAAAGGCATTCTTCTAAAAACAAACGTTCTAAAAGGACTAGTAAATATTGTCTTTTCTTGATCCTCAGGAGCAATAGGAATTTGATGGTAATCGGTANGTTCTATCAATAACCACAAGATCAAATTCTTGCATCAATAGTATCCATCTAATCAACCTTGGTTTAGCATCCTTCTTTTGCATTAGATATTTAATAGCAGAGTGATCAGTATGCACAATACATTTAGCTCCAATTAAATAAGATGTAAATTCATCTAAAGCATATACAATTTCTAGTAACTCTTTTTCAGTAACAGTATAGTTAATTTATGCATCGTTAAGAGTTTTAGTAGCGTAGTATATCACTATAAAGATCTTTTCATACCTTTGTCCAAGAATAACTCCAATAGCATAATCACTAGCATCACACATCAGTTTAAATGGTTTCTCCCAGTTAGGTGAAACTATAATAGGGGTTGTAATTAATTTTTCTTTTAATAACTCAAAGGCATTTAAATAGCTTTCAGTAAATTCAAATTTCTTTTCCTTTTCTAAAAGTTGGCATAGAGGTTTAGTAACTTTTGAGAAATCTTTAATAAAACGCTTGTAAAAACCAACATGTCCAAAAAAACTCCTAACTTCTCTTACATTAGT
>JXCR01094233.1:190652-222708 GCA_002079205.1 Phalaenopsis hybrid cultivar
ATTTCAAATTTTCTGTTTTTACTACTTCTTTCATTAACAGATTTAATCTCCTTTGTGGATCAACTCTTGGTTTATATTGTTCATATAATATAATTCTATGCATACATATTGAAGGACTGATTCTCTTAATATCCGCTAAGGTCCATCCAAAAGCTTTCTTATATCTTTTTAATGTGTGTAACAGTCTTTGCTCTTACAATTCTTTTAATTCTGAAGATATAATAACAGGTAATGTAGATGAGTCTCCCAAAAACACATACTTCAAATGGTTAGGTAATGTTTTCAACTCAAGTTCAGGTGGTTTTATAATTGATGGAAATAGATTCTTATGAGCATTTTCTGTAATATCCAACATCTCAAATCTTTCTTGAACATAATCTAATTCTTCCTTTTCTAATTCATCTGAAATAATTTCATCATTCTCTTCAATTTGTTCTTCAAAATGCTCTTCTTTTTCAACATACTTTTGATCTTCGAAATGTTCTTTGAAATTTTCATTCAGTAGATGTTCAATAATTTCCATACAAAAACACTCATTATCTCTTTCAACAACAGGGTATTTCATAGATTTTGTAATGTTAAAAGTAACTTCTTGATCATTTACCCTCATAGTTAATTCTCCTTTTTGAACATCTATCATAGCTTTTTCAGTAGCTAAAAATGGTCTTCTAAAATGATAGGTATTTCTTTATCTTCCTCCATATCTAAAATAATGAGATCCACAGGAAAGGTTAACTCTCATTATTAATTCTCCTTTTTGAACATCTATCATAGCTTTTCCAGTAGCTAAAAATGGTCTCCCTACGATAGGTATTTCTTTATCTTCCTCCATATCTAAAACAATGAAATCCATAGAAAAGATAAATTTGTAAGTATTTCTTTATCTTCCTCCATATCTAAAATAATGAAATCCACAAGAAAGATAAATTTATCCACTTTTACTAACACATCTTCTATATATTTCTTTATCTTCCTCCATATCTAAAATAATCAAATCCACAGGAAAGATAAATTTATCAACATTTCATTATCTTCCTACATATCTAAAACAATGAAATCCACAGGAAAGATAAATTTGTCCACTTTTACTAACACATCTTCTATAACTCANCACTTCTTGATCTTTTACCCTCATAATTAATTCTCCTTTTTGAACATCTATCATAGCTTTTCCAGTAGCTAAAAATAGTCTCCCTAAACGATAGGTATTTCTTTATCTTCCTCCATATCTAAAACAATGAAATCCATAGAAAAGATAAATTTGTAAGTATTTCTTTATCTTCCTCCATATCTAAAATAATGAAATCCACAAGAAAGATAAATTTATCCACTTTTACTAACACATCTTCTATATACTCTTTATCTTCCTCCATATCTAAAATAATGAAATCCACAGGAAAGATAAATTTGTCCACTTTTACTAACACATCTTCTATAAACTTAGGATATGTACTGAACGATCCACCAACTGTAGAGTTACAGAAGTAGGTGAGACTTTACCTAATCCTAATCTTTTAAAAATTGAAAGAGGCATAAGATTAATGCTGGCTCTCAAGTCACATAAAGCTCTTCCATAAAATTTTTCACTGATAGCACAAGTATAGTGAAGCTACCAAGATCTTTTAATTTTTTAGGAAGCTTTTTCTGAATAATTGCACTACACTCTTCGCTAAGTGCAAGTTTTGTTAATCGTGAACTTCTTTTTCTTGTTCAGAGTATCTTTCATAAATTTCACATAATTCGGCATCTGCTCTAAAGCTTCTACGAAGGGAATGTTCACCGTTAACTTCTTAAGAATTTCTAATCATTTGCTCTAAAGCTTCTACGAAGGGAATATTTACCGTTAACTTCTTAAGAATTTCTAAAATTTAGAAAATTATTTATTCTATTTGTGTTGCTTCAATCTTTGAGGAAACAGTGGTGGAGGTTTCTCCTCAAAATATCTTTCATAAATTTCACATAATTAGGCATTTGCTCTAAAGCTTCTACGAAGGGAATATCAGTATATCTTTCATAAATTTCACATAATTGGGCATTTGCTCTAAAGCTTCTACGAAGGGAATATTTACTGTTAACTTCTTAAGAATTTTTAAAAAGGAAAATTGTTTATTCTGTTTGTGTTGCTTCAATATTTGAAGAAACGGTGGTGGAGGTTTCTCAACAGTAATTTTCATTGGTTTAAGTGGATATTCTAAATCTGGGTATTCATGATCCTTTTCTTTCTTTGTAGTGGAGGTTTCTTCACAGTAATTTTCATTGGTGTAAATGGATACTCTGAATCTGGGCACTCATGATCATTTTCTTTTACGGTGTCCACTTTATCTTTTTCATTTTCTATTTCTTTTTGCACTCTTGTCTCTAATTCTTTTCCACTTTGTAACTAAATCGCCTTGATTTTTTTTTCCTTTGATCTTTAGAATTTGGTTCTACAGTACTTAGAAAATTTCCTAATGTTCGGTTACTAAGCGCAGTAGCAATATGCCCTAATTGGTTTTCAATATTCTTAACAGTTCCTTGATGTTGTAATTGATTTCCTTGAATCTGTAATTGATTTCCTTGATTCTGTAATATTTCCTTGATTCTGTAATTGTTGACCCATGTTTAATATTAGTTCTTTCATAGATAACTTCTTCCCCTTAACTTGAGAATTAATGTTAAATTCTGGAGGATAAGAAGGTCTATAGTTAACATTTCTCTGGTTAGACGAATTTCCTAATGGGTTCACTGAGTTGTTTGCCCATTGTTGATTTGTAGAAGAATTGTATTCCAATTGAAATTTGGATGATTCTTCCAACCCGGGTTATAATAGTTAGAATATGGGTTGTTGGGTTTATTAATAGCATTTAAGGTCTCATATGAAGGTTGCACATCCACAAATTGCCCAGATGAATTTCTCCATCATAGGAGGTGTTGAAGAATAATTCATCCCATAATGATCTAATTTCTTTGATATTGCATCATAGGATGTGTTGAAGAATAATTCATTCCATAATGATCTAATTTCTTTGATATTGCATCAATCTGCGAAGCTAACATCATCTGAATCATGGATACTAGCTATTTTTTTAGGATTTACCTGCTTAGAGGGCCATTGAAAATTGTTTGTAGCCATCTCTTCTATTAATGAATAAGCCTCATCAAAAGCTTTTGACATTAGAGAACCACCAGCCGCAGCATCTATAGTCGATCTAAGAAATCCCACTAATCCATTATAAAAAGTTTGAATTATTAACCAATCTGGTAAAGAATAGTGAGACACTTCCTAAGAAGGTCTTTAAATCTCTCCCAAGCTTCATATATTGACTCTCCATCAATCTGACAGAACGATGTTATGTCATTTCTTAGTTTAGCAGTTTTGGATGGAGGAAAATATTTGGATAGAAATTTCTGTGAAAGTTATCCCCAAATTCTAATAGATCCAGGTGCTAATGAATTTAAACACATCTTAGCTTTATCCCTCAGTGAAAAAAGGAAAAGTCTAAGTCTAACAGCATCGTTTGAGACTCTGTCATATTTAAAAGTGGCACATAGTTCTAAAAAACTAGCGAGATGTAAATTAGGATCTTCATTTGGTGTACCTCCAAATTGATTGTTTTGTACCATTTGGATAATATCAGGTTTAAGCTCAAATGAATTAGCAGCTACATCAGGATTTTGGATAAATAAGTGAATCTCATCTGTTGTAGGATTTGCATAATTTCTTAAGGGTCTAGGTTGGTGCTCATTTTCTATTCCGTAATTGTTCAGGTTATTTTTCATTGTAACAGAATTTCTAGGTTCTTTTCTTGATTCTCTAATCCTTCTAACAGTCCGTTCTAATTCTGAATCGGAGGGTATAAGATTTTCATATCCAAATTTATGCATACAATTTGAAATCAGTACTCAGTAATTAATTTAAATATAAATATATAAAATAAGTTGTAATTTAAGTAAAAATTTTCTAATAATCCTAATTTGTCTGTTACTATGATTGTGATTTTACTCACTCACTCAATCACTCCCCGGGCAACGGCGCCAAAAACTTGACCGACTTCTTTTTGTAATCGACAAATACAAGAACTTGATGACACTACTAGAAGATTTAATTTTCCAGCAACAGTGTGCAAAGACTTGATCGCGACTTTATAGATGTGTCTAATTTGATTAAGTTGTATAATTATAATATTCAATAATGTTAAAGTCAAATTTTTCAACTCAAGTATACGTATCTCTCAAGTAATATAGGGCTTTAATGGAGTCCTAGATATCGATCCCACATGGAGTCTTTTAGAATCACGGACTAAGACTTTTAGAAAAGCAAGACTTTAATCACAACAATGACATTGAATTTGCTTATCTATCACTAATAGACAATTAAAATAAATAGATAATTTTAATAACTAATAAATAACTAATGATATAAAGTAGGGTTTGATTGTGGATAATTTTAATAACTAATAAATAACTAATGATATAAAGTAGGGTTTACTAACTAATAAATAACTAATGATATAAAGTAGGGTTTAATTGTGATATTCAATATATAAGAAAACATCCTTCTCCTTGTCAAGTATAGTGAAAAGATAAAATAAATTAGTTCAATTTTTATTGTGTTAAATAGAAGCATACATATTCTTTACCCTTTGGTCCATGCATAAAGAACATTAACTAATCATATGCTTGGTTACAGATTCTGCGGCTAAGCTGGGAGGATACCGGCTCTCACTTCGGAGCTCCTACGTTCCCCTCACCTGAGGGCTAACATCTACACATCAGCATCCAAACAATAGGACCAAATTGGGGATTTTAATTTATCTCTCTAAAATCTCTAATTCTTCGCCCGATAATAATATTTCCCTATTTATTTGCACCCAACTTCCAAGGGCTTTTACCTCCCTGAATCTTGGATGTACATTCACTTTAGTTGTAAAACTCAACATATTTTAACAAAATCAATTGTCAGATTGAAAGTAAATTAAGATCTAAGTGAAAAGATCATCACAAATTTCTAAACTTTTTCATGGCTTCACCAATTCAAATCACCATTTCACAAATCTCGAGACAATGAGAAAGACAGAGAAAACTACTCAAATCTCATAGGGAGAACACAAAAAAACTTGGAATTCATATAAAAAATCAAAGTCATAAAAACTACAAAAAGTAAATAACTTATCTCTATTTTCTCCCCAAGGACACTTCTTGAAGTTCCTCTGAATCTCTTCCTTTCTTCACAGCACACGGAATTTCTTTTCGAAGTAGCAAGGAGGAAGAAATCTCTCACTTTCCCTCCACTCTTACAATCTCTCGAAGAAATTCTCACAATTGTTACACACTAATGGAACCTCTCTAACCTCCAGGACCTCTAGCACACTATCTCCCCCTTTCTATTTTTTGGCCAAAATGTTCTTTTAAAGTTGTAGATGAGCTTTCCCAAGAATTGCCTAAGCATCCCTTCAAAATNACAAAAAAAGAAATCCGAAACATTTTTTCCGATGGAAACACAGGATGTGCAGTATTACCCTTGTGGGTTTCCAGAGTAGAAATCAAAGCATTTGTTTCATTCAAGATGATGCACTCCAACAAAAAACTGGGTGAGGATGTCTGATTGAAAATTCATTACCATTTTTTTTGAAAGAGTTGGGGTTTTCATATTGTAGGAATATCAATTTATGCACAACATTAAAGTTACGAAATACGTAGGATAAAAATATACATACAACAAGGGCACACTCTCGTGTACATACTTCATGTATTGGTATACTGTTGATAGGATCATCTCATACTTGTCTAAACAAGAGTATTCTATTTGGTCTTGAAATGAAATGTACATATAATTGTTTGAATCATTAATATGGAACTTGTATTTTCATTATATCAGTTTGCTTTCTCATATGCTTGTCCATATCAGCAATTTATTCATTTATGCAATTATGTCAAAGGTTGTATTTGATATTTTTGGCAAAAAAAATTTATAATTCTTACATTGCTTTCCCAATTTTGTTTTTAAATTTGACAGAAATGGTTCTTAGGCTATCTTTGTTGTTGAATGTTGTAATTAAAGGTGACGCTGCAGAGATTTTGATTCAATGCAAAGCCATACTTTGACAAAAAATTGTTTTTAACTTTGACATGTTTATCGTTTTGCTGCAATGCAAAACCATATTTTATGGTTGCTAAATTAGCAAGACGGTTTTTTTAGCCTATGAATGAGGGCAAATCTTGTTGCTGTACCAAAAAGAAATGTTTTAGCAGGATTTGTGGTGAGTGCGGTTCCCATTGGTAGCAAAGTTTTATATATATTTATATATATTTTATTAGTTGATTTGGGTAGTAGTTGGGTAAATAGTCGGTAAAAAGTATCATAGTTTTTTGCTCCAATCTCCTCTCTATTAAAATGTGGCTAGAAATTCAAAGTGAAGGTTGTTTTTTGGTTTCTCTTCTCCCTACTTGATCTGCATGACAACATTTATTGGTATTGTGGGTAATGCTCTTATTGTTCAGTATGTTTTTTAAATCTCACCAAACTGTCTTTTACCGCTTGTTAGGAGGTGCTTTTGCAAACTCATCCTAGGCAATGCACGTGGGACCTGTGTGGGTCTTGACCATCTTGAATTGAATACAAATAATTCATCCAATCTGTATTTCATCCTTTGATGCTATTGGCTTGTATTGGTACTTGAAATTAATTATGATTGCATGAGCTGTTGAATTACACGAGGAATTAAAATTATTTCTAAACTCTGGCTTGGTATTGGATTGATCCAAGCTTGTTTGTTCAAGCACCTGTGAGAGGAATGAGCCATGTATAAAAACCTCCAGTCCACGCTTTTACATGCAATCCATACAATTCTTACGTAATACATACCATACAATTCTTACATAATGTATAGGAATGAGCCATGTATATTCGGGAATGAGCCATGTACAGGAATGAACCATGTATATTTGGGGGCATTTACATGCATACCACACAATTCTTACGTAATGCATACCACATGGTGAAGGGTTTCAAGTTGCATCAAAATTCTATCTCCATTAAGGTTAGGTGGTGGAATTGTGTGATGGCATTTGTTTTACCATTTCTCTCATACGAAATCTGTTTGCAGCTGATGACATTTGCTTTACCATTAAAATGAGTATTAAACTTTATTCATATGATGTTTAGGAATAGGATCTTATATATATGGAATTGTAGCTATGATTCTGCTTCTAGTTAATGAGGTTAAACTTTTCAGTTCTTACAAAGGAATTGTAGCTATGATTCTACTTCTAGTTAATAAGGTTAACCTTGGAGATAGATATGTAATTTCTGTTTTTTTTTAAATACTACATCTGTTTCTTTTTTTCTCTTCTCTCTACTTCTCTTCGGTGTCACCTGATTTCTCCCATTAATGTTGGCTTGGTGAGCAACAACTACATTGTTGTGCCTTGGTGATTCTTTGTTGTTACTTTCTTTGTTGTACCCATTCTAAAATTTGGAAGCAGCGGTCATTGAAGTTTTTTATGTTTCCATCTGAACCTGTTATAATCTCTTTAATGAACCTGTTATATGAATTATGGGGATAGTTGGTTATGGAGCAAAAATTTTGGATCTTCTGAAGTATATTTTTTTTCTTTCTGCATTTACATATCTAACACCTGAACTTTCATATGAACATACATATCACTTTGCACAACTCATAGAACTGACCAGAGAAGATCATGCTCTCCAAGCTTGTTTGGTGGCAAGAATGAAATAGGATTTATAAATTTCTTGTTAAGCAGCTCAAAAGAATTCAGGAAATTGGGACAACATGCCTTTGATCTGTTTTGGCAAAGCTACATGGAAGACATCCTTTTATTTTTTCCACGAGGAAAATAATATATTGTATATGTATGAAAATGGTCACACATTTTTCTTGGTCTACTTTCATCTCTTAGCAATGACAATGAGACATTGTCGATTGGAAGCGATGTGTATTTTTTTTTTTATTACAGTAATGAATATATGTGATTCATTTCCCGTGGATGTAGGTCAGCATGACTGAACCACGTTAAATCTTTTGTCCTTATGTGGTTATTTAATTTGTTTCTTTTAGGCTCTATAATTCAAAATTCATACTTGTATTGATGGTATATTTCAAGTTCCTAAACTTTGCAAATGTTCTCATTCAATATATCTTTGTCGTACTAATAAAATGAGGCATTTACAAAAAGATCTTGTTATACCTGCACTGTTATTTCCTCTTTTAAGATTTATATGTTATAAAAATTATGAAAGAAAATGTATTTCAACTTGGGAAAATAAAATTGGGCACACATCCCTTTAATTGGCTTTATTTTAAGTATTCATCGATATTTGATAAAAAAATAGTTAAATTAATTATTTCGTTAATATTATGTTAAATCCTAAATAGAAAATATATTTAATACTTTCGTCCTACCAAAAATAAGAGCACTCTTATTACAAGTCTTTTATTTCAAATGCTCACCTATCTAACAAGTTAACATTTTAAAATATATTAATCAATCCCATAAAATTATTACATAACAATTACTAATTAATTGCCACAATTACATTTATTACATAATTAACACTTTCAAGTTTAACTAATTTATTACATAAAAAATTTTGTTTATGGAGACACAAATTTCACTGTTACAGTCTTTTTTTAAACAGTTTTATAAAACAATGGCAGAATTGTCATTTTTCCAGAAACAACCACTCTGCAGCTATTTTCACGCTGCTACACCAAACAGACAGTCAGCTTCCCCGCAGTTGCTTCCCCACAGCACCTTCCTAGGGCAACGCTGCTACAGCTGAAAAGCTGGGAAGCTGCAGCTGCGCCAAACATAACCTTAATTAATAACATTTAAATTTTAACACCATACTAAAATTATGACTATCGTTAACTTTTATAATAAAAATTGATTTTTCCAAAATTTAGACTAAAATGATAAAAATGTACATTAAAAAATTAAGGGGCATTTGCATAGATAGCACACAATTATTCATCTCGAATATCAAAGTTTTTGATGCTAAGTGTTATTGTCGGGCGTGGTTGAGCTTACTTAAGGTAGCATGATTTGCTATCTGTTAATTTCCTCGTACGAGGCCGATCCCTGCTGGAGTTGAAAACTTGAGCTTAAATTGTAACACAGAAATCACGATGCCAAAGATGGATTGAAAGGGTCTTCCGAAGATGGCACTTGACAATGATGAACTAGACTGAGCGTGTTATCTGTCGAGAAAAATCTGCTTGTTTTCATATTTACTCACATTATACTAAATTCAAATATATAAGTATGTAAGAATTATGAGATATGTAGTTAAACTAAAAAAAAAGTAAATTTATTTGCGTTAAAAAAGTAATAAAGACTCGATTGCTCCAGCCATCATAGAACCTAAGGTGGCAGGATGTTACGCGAACTTCTAAAATATATTTGATCTGGTTATTCTTTGGCCTTTATTTCAATAACGAGTTTTTCATGGAGCGTTCCTCATCATATTTGTCAGCATTATTGCCCTCCCCACCCGATCAGCTCTCTTGCTTTTTGTCGTGTCGTTGCATCTGACATATTGCTGTCATTCCAAACTTTTCTCTCTTAGCATCATCTGTACGATTGCTATTGGCGTTGAGGATGATGGATTTCTTATGGACTTCAAAAAAATTGTGCTCCTCTTAAACGCAGGGTTTGTTACTCTGTGTTGTTTCCTTGGGCTAGAACATGAGCTCTTCCCATCTTTCTTATTTTGCTATTTCACTCATGAGTTAGCTAAAAACTTTCTCATTTAAATAAAAATAAGGATTTACGTAATATCATATAGTTCTTATGAGATCCTATACCTTTTTAATTTTTAAATTCATTTGGTATCATTATAAATTTTTGTTTTCATAATTTTGCTTTCAAGAAAATTGTTATAGTTCTATTTAAGCACAATTTATTTATTATTTTAAAAAAGAAATTTAGAGTAAGAACTAGCCTCTTATAATATATGATTGAAAGTTATAGTTGTAACAAAATCGATGATTGACTTTTTAAAAGAAAATTACTCTATAATATTTGTAGTAAATTTAAAGTATTATTATTTACAGTACATCTATATATAGTTACTTTCATAGCAATTGTAATGACTCCATACAGACACTTCAATTTTATTTATAGTTGTTGCATAGCCTTTATTTTGAGCCAAATAACTTCATCCTCATAGCTAAAATATATGATATTATGTACGACATGTATTTCCTATTTAACTTTAAAATCATTATTTCATCAAGATGGAAATTAATTGTCATTGCTTGTCGAATTTCTATGGACATTACTAGAGCCTTATAACAAGTACACATTAATCTTAATAGTAAAGCAAAAGAGAAATAGAAAGCTAGAAAAAGAAGCCATTAGATTTTACTTAAAACTTAATCATAAAAAAACAAATAAAGTTGAATATGCTTAAGCTTATGCCTCTTATCCAATATTTATAGGCTTAGGTTGAATCTCAACACTATATGATTTGATTAGTATAAGTATTTTTCTAAACCTTTTTATATTTGGTTTAAATTAAAATAAATTTAATGTCAAGGTTTGTTGCAATGAGTGGTGGACAATGATGGTGAGTTGTAAGAGAGAGCTTGTGCAGTGTATTTAAAATTCAAACAATTCAAAAAAAATTGAAAACTACATTAAAAATTTATACTACATTTTTTCACCCATCCAAATGCTAAAAGTTTGAGAAGTTATGTGTTTGTTTTATATTATCTTGACAATAAAGCAACCAAATAGTCCTAAAATCAAACATTAAGAGATTTAAAGCCTATATGTTATATATAATTTACACTCTTAATACAAGACTAAACCATCCAGTTAACCCAACTTTGACCAATTGAACTTTTGGGAATTACTTGGTGATTTTGAATAATTTGATTTGATCGATTCACATTAATTAGAATGAACATGTTGGAAAAATTTATCATGTCCTAATTGAATCAATTTGGTGTCTGATTTAAACAAATTAGTCCAATGCTCCACGAACTTGACCTAATATGAACCCTACACTTTTCCCGTTTGGTTTAATTGAGCCTAATTGGCTAAATTTTCTTAGTTAGCCTTGATCTACCCTTCTATTAGGCATTCTTAAGTTAACCATATATAATTTAAATAAATTAATTAATAAGTTAAACCAAATTTGTTCCATTTGCCTAAATTACACCATATAACCACATATGGATCTTACTAAACATAATGGACTCAAACCTTAAGATTTTCCTAATATTCAAGTAAATAATTTTTTTTTGGGATCATAAACATAACCAATTCTACCTTCTTGCTTGATCAAATTGGGTTCATAAACCAAAATTGGCCTAATAGGACCCAAATGGGTCTATTTGAATTAATTCTCTCCTAATGGATAATTTTACCTACCCAAATGGTTGAATGAGTAAACTAACCAACCCAAGTCGTTAAAGATCTAAAATATTGGAGTAAAAAAACATGGGATTTTATTATTTTGATTTAAGATTTTGATTTGTGGTTGTTGGCATCATTTTTGAATTTCATAAGTTTAGGGTGTCCACTTGCATGACTCGATATGGTCTATGATTTTTCTATAGCATCTGTTAGCTAAAAATACCCACCCAGAACCTTCCACCACTTGTTCGAGGCAAGTAGTTGGGTTTTAGTGGTGATTTAGACCTACCCTGGAAAACTCCCTCTAGGAGGCCCATCCAAGATGTGAGATGTGTTTAACGTCAATTATGCTATTTAGAGGTCACAATACATCCATTCAGACCTCCCTAGGGCATAAGAAGTCACGGATTCCACCTACGCACGCTACAAAAAAATTAGGGTTTGGGACATCCTACCCGTGTTGTGGTATAAGACAACCATTAACACCATTTTCTTTCATGCATGGCTAACAAAAAATACTTCATTTTCAATTTATGGGACTATATTTCATTGACATGGAGTCTCCCATACCTTTCAAATCAAAATAATATTCCATCGAACATTCCTGACGAAAATTAGGGTTTTGAGCGAGACCGATGCCCCAATGCTCACCCCGGGCGCTTAGGTGCCCGAAACAGCCTTCCCAAAAACCCAAACCTGAGAGCAAGACATTTTGGTGCCTCTCTCCAAAGCACTAAGGTATGACACTGAGCGCATAGACGCCCAAAATAGGTCAAAATGGCCATTTTTCTGAGAGTTGGAAAAGTAGGCACTGCTCAGGCTGCGCTTAGGTGCCCAACTGCCTAAATTGTGCCTAGGCACCACAGAGAGTAGCAACAAAATACTAGATTTGTGCCCAGGTGCACAAGAACGCAAAACATAGGCACAAGCCACCTTCTTAGTCTCAATTTTGGGTCTTTTTATGTCGTTTTAACGTCGTAATCCGTTGGAATGTCAAGAGGCGCATGGGAACTATAAGGGGGATTGTGAAATCCACCTTTTGCTCTCTATTAAGAAGCTCTTATGGAGGTTTTTAGTGAACTTTTGGTCATTTTGGAGGAGTTATGCTGCTTAACCAAGCCAGCCTTCCTCATTTCAATAGATCAGACGCCATTTGAGAGAGTGCGTGAGAGCTAAGGGAGCTTTTGGAGAGTGGTAAAGGTTTTTCATTGGAGAGCTAGGCTTCCTCCTCCTTCCTGCGCCTCTCTCTCTTTGTTTTATTCCATTCCTTCTTCTCCCTTAGAGTTTTCCTCCTTCTTAAGAGGGCTTGGATATTTGGTGGTTTTATCCAAGGAGAGAGCTAGAAGTTGGCCATTTCACAACCTCTCATTCTTGTGTGATAACTTCTTCTTCTTTAGCAAAGCTTTTGAGGAGTGCAACTAAGAAAGCATCATCCTAGCTTGGGGGTGGCAACTTTGGCTAGCTCTGTTGTTCTCTCCAGCAAAGATAACTTCTTCATTTCTTCGGGAAAGTTTCGTGAGCTTCTCTAATACTTTCTAGGAGAGCTTTTTCCTAAACTCTTATGGATGTAAGATAAACTTCATGGTGGTGAGATTCCGAAAGTTCTCCTCCTCATATTTTCTTCTTTAGCAAGCCATAGTGTTTAGTTGTGATAGGCTTGCAGGTTCAATCACACACACGGGATGCGTGCATCGACAATCATTAGCTGGTGTGGTCGTGCGCCTATGTGATGGATCATTTTCCTTTCTAGTGTGAGCTTTCAGTTAAGGTTTTCCTATATGGATACATCCCCTATGAAGCTGATCATTGCTTTGTTGTGAGCCTTAGGTCAAATCCCCATGGGTTAGAGTCCCTTCCTCACCTTGTTTTAGTTTCTCAAATTTTCCTTGAAGAAATTGGGAGGTTATGATTTTATAAAGTGCAAAAAGTTTTTAAGCTAGCTCACTTTGCAAAAACAAAAGGATTTGCAAAATGGGAAAGTTTTTTAGCTAGCCTATCTCATAACCACATGGAAAGTCTCCTTCTTGGAGATTCGGAGGTGAAGATCCCCATGCACCTCACCAAAGCTGGAGGCAGCTAAGTCACGCATCCAAGTGCTAACCCTAGGTGCCTTATGTCATTAGCATGAGCACAACTCATAGCTATGTGTGGTCATTTGCTTTGGATTGTTTGCATTTGTGTGTCTTGCATGTAGCATCTCACACTCACTTATTCCTGAATCAGTCATCTCAGGCCGATCGGTACCACTTGTAATTTAATCGATTATCCCAGGCCAAACGACATAACTTTTGGTTTGAATGATCGCCTTAATCCAATGAACCAATCACTTCAATGTGACCGACCATGCAGGTCTAGTCGACCGATCACCTACATAGTGCATGTCTTGCTTTTGCATGTGTTGGCTTGTATGCTTTCTTGATGCACTATTTGCAGTTGCATTCACACGTGTGTTTGTGGTTCTCTCAGTGAGGATCACCAATCCTTCTTGGCTGCTGCCTCCTTGGCATATCCTTTTGTTGGGGCTGCTTCCAGCATGACATTCCCATCTCTTGTTCATTGTTTCCTTTGCATACCCTTTTGTCTGGGCCGCTGCTATCACGGTATGCCACCTCAGAGTCACTGCCTCATCGGCATACCCATTTATTTGGGTTGCTGCCCTGATGGTATGCTCATCTTTGAGCCACTGCCTCCATGACATACCCATCTATTCTTGAGTCACTGTCTCTAAGGAATACTTGCTCTCACACTTGCAATATGACTGTTTGCATTTGCATTTTCATGCTTGCATGGATACTGAGCCAGACTTATTAGGAGAGTAACTCCCATGTGGTCATGATGCTTTAATGAGCATTGTTTGTCAAGTTGATCCCTGTGAGCAATGCAAGTTATGTTATCGGGATTGACACGAGTATAAAAATGCTAAAGATCCATGGGATCTTGTGTCACTCCTGCATGTTACGGGCTCGCATTTAATGGCCCTTAATTTAAAATAAATAAAGATATGTTTTCTACTTAATACATTCACCTAATTTAAAAAGCTATGCATGTAGCAAACTAAGTTATATGTATGGCCAACTCTTTTAAATTCTCCTGAGTGAACGTTGTAAATCTTTAGGATGGGGCCGGTGTGGAGACCTTGTCAAAGTCATATAGACCTAAAGACTTACGTTGAACTTAGGTGCTGGTTAGGACACTTATCGTTAGATGGTGTGCTAGGCTGGGATTTAGGTTGTCAGGTAGTATTTTTGAATGCCTCTGGCTACTGTTTTATTATGCATTGCTTTTCTCTATGCATGTGTCATCTTTTTTCTTTTTCGTGTGTTAGTGTGTTTTATGCACATGGTAGTATAGTAGGTCGTTCTTCTGCAGGGAGTATTGCTCATACTTACACACATAGGTATTGTTATTGGGTAGCCTATAATTATTTCTAACCCTTTTGCTTGCAGGTGTCATTAGCTCCCTCTAATTATAAGGCTCGCCATATTTTGCGTTTCAGGATTTCCCTGATAATGCTTGTTATATGCAGGTCAAGCCTTTCATTTTCTCCTTAAATGCATTTGATAGAGTTCATAGGCTGAGTATGTATTAAAAATAAGGTATTGGCATGGGTTTTGAGTAGATGATGCATCAAACCACGTGACGAAGACTGGGATTGGCGGCTTATGTCCCGTACCTTATGTCTAAATTTTTATATTCTTGTATAGACATAGGATTGGGCATGTATATGTGGAATCCAACAACTTTTCCTGCTTCCCTCGAATATGTTACTAGCCCAGCAACATTTTGGCCTCTTTATATATTTTGGAGTGCTTCTACTCATTTGTTGAGTGCATATGCGTGCCTCAATTGCTTTTATTGTTTATTTTAGTGCATCTAGGATATTCCATGAAAATTATAAACTAGGCTCTTTAGGGACCCTAAAAATTATAATTTTTTTTATTTAAAAATTGTATTAATAAATGATTGAGATAATTAAAACTTTAGGATCGAAAGATTCAGGACTTTTTGAAAACTATGTTTTACTTTCCGCATGGCCTTTGGGTAGTTTCAAAATGGGTTGCATACATGGACATATCCCCAATCATATTTAATAAGGCCTCCACAATTTGAATTTTGGTAGACAATTTTATCATATTTGTATGTCATGAGCGGAAGCCCCCGTGCTTCTCCAACCTGACTAGCCCATCATAACATTTTACATAAGAGGATTTCTAATGTGTTTAGGGTGTTAGAAAGCTCCACAATCTAGATGGTGTGTAAGTCCTTTTTTTTGGAGTGTCTCCATCTTTGTAATTGAACCTCCCTTTCTCTCTTTTTCCTAAGACATCCTTGTAATTTTGGCGAGTATAAGTCCCACCTCTTCAAAATCTGGTCGATAGTCATAGAATAGAGTCTAGTTCCATTGAACATAGGGCTACCAAGGTTCTCTTGGATGACTCAATTCAAGGATTCTTGACCGGGGATCTCTGGTTGTGTTAGGTCAACTACCTTCAAGACTAGATAGACTTAAGGTCTTAATAGCATGGTATTAAAGGTCAGTGACACCCTAACCTGACTACCTCTATATTCTAGGACTTCTCCTCCCCACCTTTGACTACCCTGTTGAGCCCTATTTGCTCCTTTGATTTCATTAATATCGTTTTGAAGGCTCAAAGCTGATAAGCTACCATTTGATTGGGATATGAAGATTTGTTCTCAACCCTTACGGCCCAAATGTACTTTGACGCATAACGATATACCTGTTAAAAAGAATATGGTTATTTAATAAGCTTTGTATGCCGAGGAATTGCTACCCATTTGGGTTGTGAGATACTCATGCTCTGCCCGATGGCTTAGTGTGAGCTTTGAAGATTCGAGACTTTCCTATACAATATAACCACCCATTTTAGACCTATTTCCCTAGAATCATGATAATAAAAGAGAAACCTCTTCTATTGAGAGTGTTCCTAGATATCCCCTAGAATGTAATTAACTAAGTGGGATATGTCCTCGTGGGAGTGCTCTTGATTGCAGAATAATAAATTTCAATTTGTTTCTCTAGTTATGAGTAGCTTATGTACACATCTCTTCATGGATGATGTGCTTTGAGGTATTTCAATCTAATCTTTTTTTAGCATATGCTCTCGCCCATCATATGAGGATTACCCATACATAAGTTTTCACTCTCTTTTAGTTTTATTGTTTGTCTATTTTTCTGTCGTATTTCATTTTTTCTATTTGATTCTTCTCTTCTTCAAATTATTTATATGATTTGGGAGAATAATTTACTTGAATAATGGATTTATATGTCGATGAATAACTAAGCAAGTTGCCGACTCTGAAGATGGCTAAAAAGAATCGAGAAAAATAATCTTAGGGACTCCGCTGGGATGATTCTCTCTCCATACTACAAGTTTCGCTTTTGTTCTGGAGTTATAGACTCTCTCTCCATATTTATGATTTTAACTGATATTATCATGACCTGCATTCTCTCCTTGAGTCATCAGTTGAGCTTTTTGTGAGTCCTTCGCTTGAGTCCATACGTCAGTTGCTAGGGATAGAAAATCAACATATTATATCCCATTTTCTCACATTAGCACGTCCCACCACTAACTATCCACATGCACCTGTGATGTTGTACTTTTTTGTGATTGCTTTTTCTAAACCTTTCCCTTGTGTTGATCATTCCTCTTTTTTCTTGCTAGACATGGTAAGCGAGAGATTCATGACGATTGCTACTACTAGGGGGAGCTCTATCTTCTTCTCCCCTAATATTTTTTGTGCTCTCAAGGGTAATATAATCTTCTTTTGTTGAACACATAGAACCATTCTACATCTTCCCATTTTCTTGGGTAATCCTACATCTTCCTAGGGTATTACTCTATGCCCTCTCCCTAAAAAGGGGATTTGTGCACATAGAGCCACTCCCACTGTGGTGGCTCTCGTTGAGCCTGCCCATTCTGCAAAGAAGAGGCATGCACCTGATGTCAATATGGCATAGTGCTCTTCAATCTTCTCCAGGCTGTCGAGCTATCCCTCAGTGTTTTAACGGATTTCCCTACCTTCAGTAGGATAGTCTTCTGGTAGCACTACTACTCTTATTGCATCCCTGCTACGGTTTTGAAACCTATTGTTCGGGTTGTCTTGGAGGTTGACCCTGATCCTGTGTTGGATGAGAGGGTCCACAGAACCCATAACTGGTTGCTTAAAGCCCACTCCTACTGTCTTGATTCTAGTGTAGGTAGAGTCCCTAATTCCCTCAGCTATAACCCTTTTTTTGTGCTCTTTGACAGTGAGGACTACGTCCCTACCAGGATTGCTAGGAAGGTTCCCCCTCCTCATGCTATACCAGACCATCTCAAGCCTATTATCAAATTGATAAGGCTTCCATAAGCCTTCTATCAAAGAAAATTATGAGGGTTGTTTTCTCTTCTAGGGGAAAAGGGTTGTTTCTAAGAAGAAGTTCTTTGCCTTAATTTTTGAGACCATCAAGGCCATTAAAGCAAGACATAGGCTTCAGCTCGTTGGCCCACTGCTAGGCCAAAGTGGTTAGCCTCTCTTACACAGATCATAGAGCCCATTGAGGAGTTGCTACGAAACCTTAGCATATTGATTAATGCAAATGTGTCGAGTTTGTTCCTGCTATTAGGTCCACTATTATAGCGACACAACCCACACTTAATGTACCTGTTAAAATTAATAAAATGAAAAATATTGCTGCATACATTTCTTATTCTTCTTCTTTGAGTAGAGATATGGTCAGTACTCTTTTGCTGATGGAGGGATTTTTAGGTCACCATCAAAAAGACATTCCCATTATTCATACTAGAAAAAGTATCTGAGGGATGGAGAACATCCCATCCATCATTGGAGGCAATGGATTTGAAAGGACCCCACTTCCTCTTCTATTGATGCTCTGACTCCAATTTCAAAGGTAATTTAGTTTATCTCAGAACAAGTCATTCCTTTATTAGGTTGTATTCATCTGGGGGCCTCTCACATATTAAGTAGAATCTTGACGATGATGACCTCTTTAGCGAGGAACTCCACAATCTTGAGATGGCCCCTAACCAGGTCATGCCTCTGACTAGACAAGCCCAGAGCTCCAATAATGAGGGTCGTATCTTTGATCCTATCGAGGACGGTCATCATGAGGTTATCAAATCCCATGTTGTCCCCATGGTTGATCAAGGGGATCAAATCAAGGATGAATTGATTGCTCACTTGCAAGCTTAGGTTGCTTTCTTGTTGACAAAGTTAGAGTTTAAGCTCCGATGTCATTTCTCCCCTTACTTGAGGTGAGGCATGCACCACCGTGCCTTCAGTGCCTCTAGCACTTTCTCGACATGTTGATGCCACTTCCTCAAATTTTGATTACCACAATCACACTCCTTTTGAATTGTACCTGCAGTCCCAAGTTAATGCCAAGGTTAGAGCTGTACTAGCAGCCCAGCAGATTGTAACTTTTGTTCGAACAAGTTTACCATATCCCGAGGCGTGTGAGTATATTTCATACACTACGGTGTTTTTTTCCCTCATTTCAAACGATTTGAGGGTTTCGACAATCCTCGTCAACATATAGCCCAATTTAGAGCACTCTGTTGAAATGTTGGCAACAATGATGTGCTTTTTCTTCAGCACTTCATCACCAGTTTAGTAGATTTTTCTTTTAAATCATAAGTTAATCTACTTGACGGCTCATTCAAGACCTTTGCTAAATTAGAGGTTGCGTTTGTAAAATGCATTACACGAGTGCACCCCTAAATCACATTAAATGACTTATAGTCTTATTGAGCACTTGTTGGAGTTCATTACTCAATGGGACTACTTGAGTTTGTAGTGTGAACTGCAGATATAGGAGCAACATGTGGCCGCATTCCTCATTGGCAAGATAAAAAGGTCCATCTTCATTTTACTAAAGATGGGTACGATCAATATGTTTGAGACAATGATAAAAAAAAGTGGCTATTTTGCAAGATATAGTGCATGATTTGCACTTCAAAGATACTGAGAAGACCAAGAGCAAAAAGCTAACTGTGAGTCCTCCAAGGAGGAAGGAAGAGACTTTTGAACATTCTACATTTGATAAGAAATAGAAAAAACATGTCATACCTCTCGAACAGACTTGCCCACCTCCTGAGATGTGGAAATCACAATCCCTGTAGCAAAGGAAATCCAAGATATATCCTTTTAGGAATGATTGCCTCAAGAAAACGCTCAAAAACCTACTTAAGTAGGAGATACAGCTCCCATCACCACAAAGACCTCATGAGTGGAAAACACATCTGAGCCAAACTACTACCAATATCATAGAAATTTGGGGTACATTCTTGAGGATTGTTATCCTTTCAAAAATTGTCTTGAGGCACATTGCAAAGCTTGAGAGATTGAGATGTTAGATTGGTACCTCGAGAAGCCCCACAAGAAGGGTTCTATGAAGATAGTGACAGCTGTTCCGATTTCTAGCTTATCTGGTGATATTTCTTTTTCTTCTTGCAATTCAAGAGTGCATTTTAGTGCTCTACCTAGCACATTTTATGATGATAAAGAACAAAATAAAAATCTTTTGATTATTTCTCTATGTTTCATGTTTTTATGCTTGATGCTCAAGACATAGATGATGATTATGATGATGATGAAGATGGAGAAGAGCAATACCCATCATTACCCCTCTTGAACTGTACGTACTGCATCTACGATGATCTTAGTGATTTATACAATGATATATGTGAGGCCTATGGCCATGAAGGCTTTTTTCATGAGCCTTGTTATGAATGTTCCACTAAAGTTCATCCCTCTGGGTCCTTTTAGTGAAGATGTTCAGAAAGTCCACCTCAAAAGTGGCAAAATTCTCTCTCCTAGAGTGGCTCTACCCAACTTTAAGGAGAAAGGGAAATGTATTGTGACTCAAATGGTAGATGATCATCATTAAGTCGTAAGTGAAGGAGTTAAAGAGCCTTAAAAAATTGTTGAGTACAATGTGTTAGCACAACTCAAGAGGTTGTCAGTCACTTTGAGCATTTATGATGCACTTGTTATTTCTCCCAAACTGAGAGAGTCATTGATTAGAGCTCTTTATAAGCCTGAAGACTTCTACACATATTTTGTATAGGAGAAGATTAAGGAGGCGGCTATGCCTTCAAACGTGATTGTCATTACCTTTACTAAGAAGGACCTGCTTATTGTCACTACAAACCATAATCATCTCTAAATGTGATGGCCAAACTCTATGAAACTCAATTAAAACATATCTTGATTGATCCTAGAACTTTAGTGAATATCATTAGCATCAATACTTTTGAGTTTTTGTCCTTGTGCATGAGGAAATTATGCTCCAACAGGATTACGCTCAATGACTTCAACAGTCAAAAGAACCTTAGCACTTTCACTTTGCCTCTCCAATTTGGAGACTTCAAAAGTGAGGCCAAATTCCATGTGATTAATGGGAATACATCTTTTAGAGCTTTTCTTGGATGCCTAAGGATCCATGAGTTTGGGATTGTACCTTACAACCTTTTCTGGTACATCAAATACATGTGTGGGGGATAGATTTTTCCATCCACGGGATTGTTCAACCATTATCCATTAACAAGGTGATATTTTATGATGATGCAGAGTACTGCGTGCCATCTAAGGTATCTGTCATGGTGTCAGTTTTATGATGATGTCCACAGGCCCCTCCCCTTTCTAGTTCTCTCCAAATTATAGGTAAGAAGGTAAAGGAGTAGGAGGAAAGGCATCGTGCCTTTATTGATTTGAAGGGTGAGTCTAAGATCCTCGTATTGTCATCAAGTAAGGTGAAGATTGAAGCTGTATCAAACTTTGAGTCTGAATCAAATGATGCACTACTTGTGAGCAGTTCAATTCTAGAAGAAGCTGAAGAGGAGACACTTATGTTACCCTCAACGAGCATGGTCCCCGTTTGAGTAGAATTGCATTGTCAGATGAGGTCCTAACAATTAAGGTCATTGCAAGGAACTAATGATTGTGCGTGCTTCCATAATTGAGGTGTAGAATACATTTTATTGTTCTCATATACCAAAGTATAAGGAGAATTATTTATTTTATAAAGTTGTTTCTCATGTATTATATTCTGATATAATGATTTTAAATAAAAAGACTAGAGAAGCAGAGGATATTCTCATTTCTTACTATTGTTCTCCTATCGCAATAAAATGCTTGATGTTGGGTTATTTCCAGAGATGTGCTCTATTCTCCAAACCAAGTAATGTAGGGCTATGTGGCAGTATATACCCCCAGTGGAAGGATTTGGGCTAGTATATGTTAAAAGTCCTTATAAAAATAGACTCACTAGAGCTTCATGTAGAATGATTTCTACACATGAAGGAACTGAGATGCTCACCTCTACTAGTGAGGAGGTTTAATTTAAAGATGCCTCTCCCAAGCTATAGGTTGGTGTCTCTTTGATAGTCAAAGAGCTTGACGATCTTTGTCCGACTTATATTAACAAACTCTTATTAAATTTCATGGTTGTTAAGATAACAAAAATCATGAAAGAGTTTGGCAATTATCTTGCTTGGAGCTATGTTGATATGCTAGTTCTAGCTCCAGAGGTGGTCATACACCAATTGGCTATTGACCTGAGTGTTGTGCCTATGAAGAAAACATCTCAGAGGATGTGGCCCAAGATAGAGCACAAGGTCATTAAAGAGAACAAAAAGCTCATCGAGGTTGGCTTTATTAGGGAGATTTACTACCCTACACGGCCTGAAAACTATTACCCATTTAAAGAAAAACGGATTGATATGAGTTTGCATTGACCTTAGGGACCTAAATAAGGCTTGCCCAAAAGTCGATTTTCCTTTTGCCAATTCTAGAGCTCATGATCAATGTTGCCTCCTCTCATGCGATGTTTTCCTTCATAGATTACTTACTTGATTATAATCAAATCTGGATGTCCCCAAATGATCATAAAAATACATCATGTGATTATACAATTAACATATTTTTCTATATGGTCATGCCCTTCGGATTGAAGAATGTCAAGGAGTGCACTATGACACGTATCTTTGATGACTTGCTACATCCTCTGGTCAAGTGTTATATTGATGATGTAGTAATAAAGAGTCGTTCAAAATATGATCATTTTTTAAACCTAAGGACTTTCTTTTATTGCTTTAAAAAAAATGACCTAATGATGGACCCATTTAAATGCGCCTTTGATGTATCTTCCAAAAAGTTTTTTGGTTTAATTATTCATCATAAAGGCATTAAAATTGATCTGAGTAAGATTAAATCCATCATGGAGATTGAGCCTCTTAGGATTCCAATGCAATTGGGTTCCCTTCAAGAGAAGCTTGTATATATTAGGAGGTTCATTTTGAAACTTTATGGTCGATGTCAGCCTTTTTCGGCTTTGAATAAGAAAGATGTTTGTTTTCATTGGGACGAATCATGTCAACATGCTTTCAATGATATCAAGCTCTATTTACTGATTTCCCCAGCATTAGCAGCTCCAGTCCAAGGAATGCCCCTCATTATCTATATATTGTTCTTGATGAGTTGATAGAATATTTACTATCACAAGAGAATGAGGAGGGGAAAGAGAATGCTTTATACTACCTTAGTTGGCATTTTATTCACACCGAGATGAGATATCTGCTAATTGAATACCACTATTTTGCATTGATAATCTCGATCAAAAAGTTTAGGCATTATATGCTCTTACAACAAGTTGAACTAATCTCAAGGGTAAATCCCATGCAGTATCTCATGACACGTCCTACCTTAGCGGTACAATTGGCCAGGTTGGCAACGATATTATCCTAATTTAACATTTCATATTTCTTTCAATGAGCTATCAAAGGAAAAGTGTTTGGTGACTTTCTAGAGGCTCACCCGATCTCGACAGATTTTTCTTCTCATGATGATTTTCTGGATGATAATTTGATGGTCATTGATTCCCCAAAATGAGAAATGTACTTTGATGGGGCGTCTTCCTTATAATAAGGGCCATCGAGATCACTCCCAAAAGTACAATCCGGGATCTAGTTGACCTTTGATGGCATCCTCTTCTACTCTTACAGTTTAACGAAATCATGTACGAATAAGGCCATTAACTATGAAGGCTTGATTTTAGGACTTGAGTTGACTATCTTGGTGGGCATCATGAGAATCTTCATTATTCTTAGCTTATTACAAGCAAAGTCCTAGGAACCTACACTCACTCGAGCTCCTAGCCCACATGAAAAGGTTATGCCATTGTTTAACTTCATTAATGAGGTTGCTCTTATTAACATAGCTCACTCCCTTATAGGATTGGCAAGGGTGATGCTTGATGCACTTTAAAATTACCTATTTTTAATGCACATTTTATACCCATTTTTTAGGATATTAAGATTTAATGAAAGTTATTTTTGTATTTTTGGTTGCACGTGCAAGAAAAAGAGTTTACGAGCAAAAAAGAGCAGAAATACATTAAAAAAGAGAAAAATTGGCTAAATCAAGACAATTGCCAAAAACAGCTGAACTGGCGCCTAGCCATTGGTTGGAATTTGAGGCCGGTGCCTAGGCGCGGCAGTTTGGTTCCGAGGCACCAAAGAAAGTTATACTTATATTCATTGAATATGGATGAATTTTGAAGTGATGCCTGAAGCAAATATTGGTGATTTTTGAAGCTCTATATAATGAGAATAATTTTGGATGAAAGGGGAGAGTCTTGGAGTCATTTTGAAAAAAGCCAGGAACCCATATAGAGTGGGTGGCCACCTTACTAATGTTTTGTGAGTCTTTGTGTTTTCTGGAGTATTTTGAGTCTTGGACAAGTCTTGTGGAGTCAGAGAAGTTAAAGAACTTCAGAGGAGTGCTTGGGGAAACATTTGAGATAAGTATTTATATCTTTTCTTTTGTATGTTGGATTATAGTTTTATCAATAGCAGACTAGTTTAGAAATTCGAAACACCTCTTTACTCTTCTTTGAGTTCCATATGTTTAGCTTTGATTTCTTGCACTTAGAAGGTTGAAACCAACATGGGGGAGCTCAAGGGGAGTCCTCATAGGAATGTGAGGATTTGGGGGTATCTCTGGGTGGCTTGGTCTTTGTGAAGCTCCCACACAAACACTTGAACCTGCCACACACATTCCTAAAAGCATAAAATCAGTCACATTTGACCTTTCCCCACTCTTTTGGAAACTCATATGGGTGGTCCCCAAGCTCTTAAACATTGGTTAGGGTGGCCAGGACCAACACATGGAGGATCTAAAATGTGCTTTCCTTTGGTTCAGGGCACCAGAAGGGTAACCTTATGTTTAGTAAATTTAATGACCATGAATTTCACCCAAATATCCAAGTTTGGCCTCCTGCCACATAATTTTTGTAAAATTACTAAAATACCCCTAGAATCCTAAATTTTCCAAAATTGTCCAAATTCCAAGATCCTCTTCAAAAACCATATTAAACCACTTGCCCATTCAATTTGTCCAAAATACACCATTTTCNGCCAGAAGGGTAACCTTATGTTTAGTAAATTTAATGACCATCAATTTCACCCAAATATCCAAGTTTGGCCACCTACCGCCAAATTTTTATAAAATTACTAAAATACCCCTAGAATCCTAAATTTTCCAAAATTGTCCGAATTCCAAGATCCTCTTCAAAAACCATATTAAACCACTTGCCCATTCAATTTGTCCAAAATACACCATTTTCCTCAAAATTCCCAAAATACCCCTAACTTTCTCAAAATTACCAAAATGTCCCCATACCCAAAAATTTATCAAAATTTCCAAATTCACTCCAAGCCTCACCCAAATCAATCATAACCACCTAACAACTTCAATTGCACACAGATACACAAAAATTGACAAAATTTCCAAAATGTCCCTAAATCCCTAAATGCCCAAATCTCCCCCAATTTCCACCAAATTCATTTCAAACTATCCCAATTTCAATTCAAAATCAAATTTTATCATGCTAAACCCAATTGAAACCCAATGCAAGCCCAATTGAACCAAATTCCTAACCCAAATTCTAAGCCTAAGTCAAATACCCTAAATTGACCTCACTTTCATATTCCATCAAATTAAACAATGTGGCCAATTTAACTCCTTTAAATTCACTTCCTAAACCCTTCATGGCATTATTATAGACCAATTTAACCTCTTAATTGCCTTTTAAATCAACCCAAGTCAAGCCCAAATTCAATTTTTAGCCCAAACTCTAATTTTAAACCTAAAATCCAAATTAGCTTAAACATTTTGAATTAATCAAATATTAATCATCTTTTTCATTCATAAACCTCCTAGGATGTTAATCAAATCACTCAAGGACCCCATCTTGATGCTATGGACCAAGGGTCTCTCAAAATGGGGAACCCATTTTTCTAATTTTGTTAAACTGTCTAACACATGCAATCAACCTTCAAACCCCCAAGCTTATCACAATTAAACCTTTTTTTTACATTCCCTGAGCTGACTAGCCACCTTCCCTAGGCTGGTTGGCTACCTTAGGGGCCAGAAAACCTAAATTGAGAAGCCTTCGCCATAGTTCAAATCCAAATTGGTCAACTACACCGCTCAGCCCTCCATCTAGGCAACATTTTGCACCCCCTAGCTTACCCTGTTGGCCACCATAGCCATGGCTATATATTGAACCCCCCTGAAGGAAAAATAGAAAGAGAAGCTAAATCCTTAGGGAAAATCTGCCAAATTGCTCCCAGAGCTTCCTGCAGCAACCCTAAGTGCAACCTCATTGTCCTCAACCCCTCATTTCCACAACTAAAGCTTAATTTCACCACCCAAAATCAAGAAATTTTCTACCCATCCCACCAAAGTTCACCAAATTACAAATTTATTATCCCACAAGCTTCCCCAGACCTCAAAACCACTTCCTCAATCAATAGCTCCCTCTCCCGAGCCATCTGCACCAAAACATAACCAAGCCTGCACTACCCTCTGACTGAACACCTATACATGCCCAATTACAGATAGATTCATTGCTTTGAGGATGTTCATGGGACCAAGACAAAGCTCTGGAACTAACACAATTGAGGCCTCACCTCTTGGGCAAAGGTATAGCTCGAATTCCTTAAATTTTGGCTTGGTTTCATCAATTATGAAGTAAACTTGTATTTCATATGCGTGTAACCATATAGATAGGTTTGACTTGCCTAGATGAAGGTGTAGTAACAAAACATATGTTATTTATTTGAGTCTCGATTGAGATCTTAGGTCTAGAAGTTTGACGATTCCCAAATTAGGGCACGTTGGGGATGATGACTGATCCCGAGGAAATATAGTTGTGTAAAAATTATAAAATTGACTCCAATATGTAACGGTGCCAAAAACCTGATGCTTTATATATAATTAAAAAATTTAAGCAATTAATCTTGGGATTCTACGCAAGTATACATATCGTTATTAAGTAATAAAGGACTTTCTATTTAAGCCCAAAATATCGATCCCATGGGGAAGGTTTAAATTTGAAATGATAAACTAATTAGAAAATTCACAGAAAGTAAAATGAAATTACTGTCACTAATTTTGAATGTTGAGATATTATTAGAACTAAACTATTTAACTACTAGCAAAAATGAAATGCAAAGCTTGAACAGTAACTACTAAACTATTAAATTATTAAACTATGTTTATGTGATGAAGATTTCTTATGTGAAAAACCATCTTTTCCACTACAATGAGATTTTGGTAAAATGAGATGAGATAAATGATTAGAATATGTATTGTGACAAATAGGAGCATTTTTAATTTTATACCCTGATACAGTATTATAGAAAATCATTGGTTAATCTCAGGTTTAGTCCCTAAATCCGTTGCTAGGCTAGGAGGATATTGGCTCCCACTTCAGAGCTCCCACTTCCCTTCCCCTGAAGGTTAACTATCACTTTAGTTCTTAAACACTAAGACCAAATTGAGGATTTTTAGTCTGTCACCCTAAAATCTCCAATTCTACACTCAACAATGTATATTTCACTATTTTTTTGCACTTAATTCCATGAACAAAATTCTCCTTCATGGAAGCAAATGTGATCCTTGCTCTGTTGTAGAACTCATACTCCATTTCCTGGATCATATGTTTCACACCAAATTTTAACAATTCAATTGGCTAGATCGACAAGTAAATTAAGTTCAAAGTTGAAAAACCATCACAATTTATTTTATATTTTAACATTGGCACATTCATATTATCTCTTAATTTCACCATATCTCAGAGTAGGGAAAAAGATAAAGGAAACTACTCAGACTTCATTAGAAAGATACTACAAAACACAAATTTCATATATAAAAGAAAGTTCTTACAACACTATTAAACAAACAACACTTATCTGAAACTCTTTCTCAAAGCAAATCTCTTGTAGCCTCTCTTAGGAAATGTAGGAAGAAGAAATCTCTCACTTTTTTTTGTCTCCAACAACTCTTAGAGAAGAATTCACACTTAATCTCATCAGAAAAACTCTAAATTATAAGAATAATGGACTCTAAATGGTTGTGGAATGAAATGGAAGAGTGTTTGGTGCATAGGAGGTTGAATTTTGGGCAATGAGAAGTCAGGAAGAGTCACTTTTCTGATCAATTTCAACCCCAAATAAAGCCTAGAGTCAGCTCTGCAATAGGTGCATCCAAAAAATCTATAAATAGCATACAAATTTGTCGAATCTTCTAGAAACAGGATCTGCACTGACACTAACATCGTCGGCGCCCATTCTAGCACAATCAGCACTGGTGGTCTTCTATTTAATTTGCTGCTCTCTATCAATCGGCGTTGTCGACGCCCAGTCTGGTGCCGTCAATGTTGAACAAATTTTCATATTCTCCATTTTGACTCTAAATTTTGTCATTTTTACTTCCTTTTTGCTCCATGTTCTAAGAATCAACAACCTACAAGAAAACATGAAAAATATCTTCNCCAATAGGTGCATCCAAAAAATCTATAAATATCATACAAATTTGTCAAATCTTCTAAAAACAGGATCTGCACTGACACTAACGCCGTCGGCGCCCATTCTAGCACAATCAGCACTAGTGGTCTTCTATTTAATTTGCTGCTCTCTATCAATCGGCGTTGTCGGTGCCCAGTCTGATGCTGTCAATGTTGAAAAAATTTTCATATTCTCCATTTTGACTCTAAATTTCGTCATTTTTACTTCCTTTTTGCTCCATGTTCTAAGAATCAACAACCTACAAGAAAACATGAAAAATATCTTCCATTAAAGTGAATTATAACCAAAAACGAGGATAAAATATGGGTCTTAAAATACATATATTTTTGGAATATCAAAATCCGCCAAACTTACATGTTACTTGTCCTCAATTAACTCCTTTACTACATAAAAATATGACTTATGGTAAAGAAATTAATCCTCTATATTTCCATAATTTAGTCCACTAAACATAATAGCATAACTTAAGAAAAATTCAAAACAACTGCCGTTAATACTAAAGGTATAAGATTATCCAGCAATCAAGTCCACGATTTTTTATTCTCTATGCTTTTCAAGAAAAATTGCAAATTGTCATATTAAAGTCACATAGAATATCCATATGAAAAAGAACTTCAAGAAACTTTACTATTAAATATGCTAATACTAAAATAGAAGTTTAGAAAATGTAGCCAAGCCTTCTTCTTTAAGTTGATTCAAGTGAAGCTAATTTTTAATTAGGCATATCCCCAAGCTTCTCCCCACATCTTTTTCTTTTCTTTTCTTTTTTTTCTTTTTCAGAATCACTTTCAATCCTTTTTCTTTTCTTTTTCTTTTCTTTTTTTTTCTTACTTCAGGATTATTCTATCTGGATAGCCTTTAATGACTTTGAACTTCACTATCCTCTTCTTAAAGTCAAAAGCTTTTCACACTCCTTCACTTTATAACTTTATATTAGCTTAAAGACTTTTCATAAAGTTTTATTATTTTCTTCTTACATGAATCTCTAAAATTTTTAATNCAGGATCACTTTCAATCCTTTTTCTTTTCTTTTTCAGGATCACTTTCAATCCTTTTTCTTTTCTTTTTCTTTTCTTTTTTTTTTCTTACTTCAGGATTATTCTATCTGGATAGCCTTTAATGACTTTGGACTTCACTATCCTCTTCTTAAAGTCAAAAGCTTTTCACACTCCTTCACTTTACAAATTTATATTAGCTTAAAGACTTTTCATAAAGTTTTATTATTTTCTTCTTACATGAATCTCTAAAATTTTTAATACGTCAAAAATTTAAATTTCTTCACTTAAAATAGAAAAAACATAGTCTTATTCTCTCATACCAAATATCTTAATCTCTAAAATTAACATTTATTATTGAAATTATTTACTTAAATTTACTATATTTTTAGAAACATAAATATAGTTATTTAAAGTTAAGCTCTAANCTATTGAAAATATTTACTTAAATTTACTATATTTTTAGAAACATAAATATAGTTATTTAAAGTTAAGCTCTAATACCATAGGTCATGTTAAATTTAAATTTTTTGAAAGTATAGCTAAATGAGGAAAAATAAAATTAAGTTTCTTTCTTTAAAAATGAAATTTTCTTTCCCCCTAAACTTAAAATTTTAAAAGATTTAGCATAAAGAACTTAAAAATAAAGGGTGAAAGAGAAAATTTTATACATAAAGAAAAGACATACCTGTTGAAGGTTCTAATTTTTGAAACATAATTGAGAAATATTGCAGGTGCTAATACGAANCCTCTAATACCATAGGTCATGTTAAATTTAAATTTTTTGAAAGTATAGCTAAATGAGGATAAATAAAATTAAGTTTCTTTCTTTAAAAATGAATTTTTCTTTTTCCCTAAACTTAAATTTTTAAAAGATTTAGCATAAAGAACTTAAAAATAAAGGGTGAAAGAGAAAATTTTATACATAGAGAAAAGACATACCTGTTGAAGGTTCTAATTTTTGAAACATAATTGAGAAATATTGCAGGTGCTAATACGAAAAACTATCAAATTTAAAACATTAAATAGCACATAATACATATAAAATCTGTGGAGAAAGTGTTAATTACAACACATCTAACAAAATGCTAAAACTAAAAATAGTACTAAACTAAATTTCAATTGACAAATAGTTTTATAATTCTACAGTTTACAACATAATATCTAAAATAAATCAGAGTCTCATAATCTAAAAACAAATTGTCTCAAAAATACAACAAAAACAAGCAATAAAATAACAAAGTACAATCAAACATAAAATAAAAGAAAGATCAAACTAATATATTACCAATCATCATCTTCTTCTTCTTCTTCTTCCTTATTAAGATTATGCTGCTGATATGGAGTAAAGACAGGGTGAGTATGAAACTGAACTAAGTGATCACCCTTCATATATCTGACCATCGTATCATCATAAGCAGCATCATATTCAAACTTTTGTTTTATCAAATCATCAGTGTGGCCTCCATGTTTTCCATTCTATGATCCACTCTCAAGATATCTCCCTGTTGGATCATCATCTGCTCCATAAGTTCTCGAAGAGTAGGGTCACTAGAAGTAGGGGTCATCGAAGTAGAAGGACTATCACTAGTCTTACTTCCAGGCCTCCATCCAACATGAGATTCAAATGTCTTTTTATTGGCAGGCCCAATAGGTTTTAAAGGCTCAATCCTCTCCTTCTCTGGTCTAAATCAATTGATTCCTATTCACAGAGTGTGAAGATCAGGGCAGGGTGTGCTAAACCATCAGTGGTCTCTCCCAAATCAATTGATTGAGTGTTCATATAAATAATAGAGCCAACATTTATCCTCATCATCTGTTGGATACAAAAGCTTAGGATGGCTCTATCCTTTGTAACCTCAATATGATCATTTGTTGGTGTCATTCTTCCAAAAAATAAAGTAGTGTCAGGCCTTACATACTACATTTAACATAGAAACAGGAAAGTTTTCTTTAATACCATTCTTCACCTTCCAGGTTCCTCTTCCATCATTAAGAAAGGAAATAACCTCATCCAAGGCCTCATTCATAGCAGAAAATGATTTATACTGGCAACTGTACACATCTTCTAACTGATAAAATTCATTAATCTTTCTTGGAGAAAACTCCACCATTTTTCCACGAACAAAAATAATGTTTTCAGAAGTCTCTTTAAAATTGGCATAGAACTCCATTACTACACCAATAATCCCCTTGACAGTAAAATAACAAAAATTTTCCCACTGCAAAGCATTGATTAATCTCTCAACTTCTCCTCCCGGACTTTTAAATCCCCGATCTAGAATCACTTTTTTTTTCAAGTAGACTATGAAAACGAGCACTAGCCTTGAAGCTGACAAATTTTGTTCATCATAATCCACTTTTGTCTTTCTTTTGCTCATTCTCGGTGTCAAGGTAAATCTATGAAAATTTCATAAAAATCCAAATAAATTTCCAAAATTCCAAAAATCACAATGTGAAATGCTTTAAACTTAAATCTACTAAGTAAGAGTTCTTCACCAAAGGATTTTCTCAAAATCTTTCAAAAAATTTCAAAATTTTTTGATTTCGGCAATGTGAGATAAATCCTTGGTGAAAATAAAAAAGTTTTAGTTCAAAGTGTAGCTCATACCTAGAGAAGATGAAATTCGAACTTCCTTTGCCTCAAAATCATCTCAAATCCGAGCAATAGCAAGCCCTAGGTGCAAAAACCGGAGGTTGAAGGTGACTCAAAGGGTAAAAATGGAGTTTTACGGTGCAAATCACAAATTTTAAGGGGATTAGGCTGTTCTCGAGTTGAGGGCGCTGTTGGTGCCCATGACA
>JXCR01094233.1:233131-256971 GCA_002079205.1 Phalaenopsis hybrid cultivar
AATAACTTATCCAAAAGGAGTTATAGAGGATGTACTAGTAAAAGTGGATAAATTTATTTTCCCTGTAGACTTTATAGTATTGGATATGGAGGAAGATAAAGAGATTCCTATTATTTTAGGGAGACCATTTCTTGCAACAGGAAGAGTTGTAATAGATGTGAAAAAAGGAGAATTAATAATGAGAGTTAATGATCAAGAAGTAAAATTTAATATAGCAAAGGCTATGAAATATCCTACAATAGAAAAATATAATGAATGCTTCAGGATTAAAGTAGCTGATTATCTAAGTAATTAATAATATAAGACTGAGTGTGAAGATAAATTAAAGCAACGTGAATTTTTTTAAAGTGAACATGAAATAAAAGGAGAAGATTTGGATTATATTCAGGGCAAATTTAAAACGTTAGACTTGTTGGAAATTGATAGTAAAAATCTTATTCTTTCAAGTATTAAACCACCTGAACTTGAATTAAAGACATTACATGCCCATTTAAAATATGTATTTTTAGAAGAGTCATCTACATTGCTTCTTATTATATCTTCTGAGTTAATTGAAATTCAAGAACAAAAGTTGATAGAAATGTTGAACAAGTATAAAAGGCTTTTGGATGGACTTTAACAGGTATTAAAGAAATTAGACCTTCAATTTGTATGCATAGAATTTTATTAGATGAACAATACAAACCTAAAACTGATCCACATAGAAGATTAAACCTAATAATGAAAGAAGTTGTTAAAAAAGAGATTTTGAAATGGTTAGATACTGAAATTATATATCCTATTTCAGATAGTGCTTGGGTAATCCCAATTCACTATGTTCCAAAGAAACGAGGAGTGACTGTTGAAGAAAACGAGAAAATTGAATTAATACCAATAAGGCAAGTTATTGGTTGACGAATTTGTATTGACTATAGAAAATTAAATATGGCCACCAGAAAAGATCACTTTCCTTTACCCATTCTAGACCAAATGTTAGATAGATTGGCTGAGAATAAATATTATTTCTTTTTAGATGGGTATACAGTTATCATCAAATTCTAATTGCTCTAGAGGATCAAGAGAAAATAATATTTACAAGCCCATATAGAATATTTGCTTTTTGTAGAATGTCTTTTGGAATATGCAATGCACCTGCGGCGTTTCAAAAATGCATGATGTCAATTTTCAGCAATTTTATAGAACATCGAATGGAAGTGTTTATGGATGATTTGCCTATATTTGGGACTTCCTTTGAGTTATGACTTAATATTAGAAAAATTTCTAGAAGTATGTGAAAAAGTCAACCTAGTATTAAATTGGGAAAAATGTTAATTTATGGTTGTAGGAGGTATTGTGTTTGGGCATAAAATTTTTGAAAAAGGCATGGAGGAAGATCCTACAAAAATCTAAGTTATAGAAAAATTACCACCACCTACTAATGTTAAAGGGGTGAGAAGTTTTCTAGGACAGCTGATTTTTACAGCCGCTACATAAAAAAATTTTCAAAAATAACTAAGCCGCTATGCCAACTTTTATAAAAAGCTAAGAACTTTGATTTTGATGAGGAATGCATAAAAGCATTTGAATTATTAAAGAAAAAAATACTCGTTGCACCTATAATAGTACCACCTGACTGGGAAAAAATCATTTGAAATAACGTGCGATACTAGTGATTATGCTATTGGGGTTGTATTAGAACAAAGGCACGACAAAGTTTTTAAAGTTATATAGTATGCTAGTAAGACTCTAAATGATGCTCAAATTAATTATACTACTACTCAAAGGGAGTTATTAGCTATTGTTTATGCCTTTAATAAAGTTAGAACTTATTTAATTGGAACTAAATGTATAGCGCATACAGATCATTCTGCTATTAAATACTTAATTCAAAAGAAGGATGCTAAACAAAGCTTAATTAGATAGATACTTCTATTGCAAGAGTTTTATTTTACCGTGATTGATAGAAAGGGAAATGATAATCAAATAACTGATCATTTGTCTAGGATAGAAATTGAAATATTAACTAATTTTGCAAATAAAATTTTAGAAAATTTCCTTGATGAACAGTTATATATTATTTATGAAATGGATGTACTGTGATATACTAATATAGTGAATTATATTGTAAGTGTTATTTTACCACCTGATATGAAAAATGCACAATTAAATAATTTTATATATGATTCAAAAGACTATTTTTGGGATGACCCATATTTATATAAACAATTTAAAGATCTAATTGTTAGAATATGTGTGCCTTATGAAGAAACTCAGCAGATAATTGAAAGATGTCATGATTCTGAATTTGGAGGACATTTTGGAACAAATAGAACTACATATAAGATTTTACAAGCTGGATTTTATTGGCCTACTATTTTTATAGATGTTAATGAATATATTAAAATGTGTGATAGATGTCAACGAGTAGGAAATATGTCTACAAGAAATGAAATGCCTCTAAATTACACATTGGAAGTTGAAATTTTTGATGTGTGGGGATGAGATTTTATGGGACCATTTATGCCTTCATTTGAAAACTTATATATATTACTTATTGTTGATTATATGTCCAAATGGATTGAGGCTATTGTTGTACCCAGATGTGATGCTCGGAGTGTTTCTAAATTTTTAATTAAAAATATTTTTACAAGATATGGAATGCCGAGAGTAATTACTACTGATGGAGGAACTCATTTTGGGAATAAGAGAATCAAAAAATTAATTAAGAAATATGATATTATGCATAGATTCTTTATTGCTTATCATCTTCAGACTAGTGGTCTAGTAGAGATATCAAATCGTGAAATTAAATGTATTTTAGAAAAAGTTATAAATCCTTATAAATTGGATTGGTCTGCTAGACTAGATACTACATTATAGGCATATATAATTGCTTATAAGTCTCCTAAAGGAATGTCCCCATACAGACTGATATCTAGAAAACATGAAACTTACCAGTAGAATTAGAGCATAAAGCATTTTGGGCTAGTAAGGAATTTAATTTTAACCTAAAAGACGCTGGTGAGAAAAGATTATTGCAACTCAATGAACTTGAATAAATAAGAAATGAAGCATATGTTAATGCAAAAATCTATAAAAAAATTGAAAATATGGCATGATCGGAAGATTATTCAGAAGAAATTTGAACCTGGATAAGAAGTTCTATTATATAATACAAGATTGAGGCTGTTTCTAGGAAAACTGAAATCCAGATGGTTAGGACTACTTAAAGTGATTAAAGTTTATCATTATGGAACTATTGTGATTAAAAATCATAACATATTTCCAAGAAAACTGAAATTCGGATGGTTAGGACCATTTAAAGTTATTAAAGTCTATCATTATGGAACTATTGTTATTAAAGATCCTAGCACTANATTGCTGTACCCAGATGTGATGCTCGGAGTGTTTCTAAATTTTTAATTAAAAATATTTTTACAAGATATAAAATGCCAGAGATTAATTACTACTCATGGAGGAACTCATTTTTGGGAATAAGAGAATCAGAAAATTAATTAAGAAATATGATATTATGCATAGATTCTTTATTGCTTATCATCTTCAAACTAGTGGTCTAGTAGAGATATCAAATCGTGAAATTAAATGTATTTTAGAAAAAGTTATAAATCCTTATAAATTGGATTGGTCTGCTAGACTAGATACTACATTATGGGCATATATAATTGCTTATAAGTTTCCTATAGGAATGTCCCCATACAGACTGATATCTAGAAAACATGACACTTACGAGTAGAATTAGAGCATAAAGCATTTTGGGCTAGTAAGGAATTTAATTTTAACCTAAAAGATGCTGGTGAGAAAAGATTATTGCAACTCAATGAACTTGAATAAATAAGAAATGAAGCATATGTTAATGCAAAAATCTATAAAAAAAAGTGAAATATGGCATGATCGGAAGATTATTCAGAAGAAATTTGAACTTGGATAAGAAGTTCTATTATATAATACAAGATTGAGATTATTTCCAGGAAAACTGAAATCCGGATGGTTAGGACCATTTAAAGTCATTAAAGTCTATCATTATGGAACTATTGTTATTAAAGATCCTAGCACTGGAACGGTATTTAAAGTTAATGGACATCGTCTGAAACATTGTTATGAAGGGCACATATCATAATTTAAAGAAGTTTTAAGGTTAAGTCAACCCAACTAAACAAATGGTGTGTCGAGCTGACGACGTTAAACCAAGCGCTTTGTGGGAGGTAACCCATACATATATGTTTATGTATTACTATTTTGTTTGATAAGTGTNGCACTAGAACGGTATTTAAATTTAATGGACATCGTCTGAAACATTGTTATGAAGGGCACATACCATAATTTAAAGAAGTTTTAATGTTAACTCAACCCAACTAAACAAATGGTGTGTCGCGCTGACGACATTAAACCAAGCGCTTTGTGGGAGGTAACCCATACATATATGTTTATGTATTACTATTTTGTTTGATAAGTGTCTTATATATTAGTAGATAATAATCCCACATAATTGCATTTATTATAAATTAAATCAAATATTTGTATTGGAGAAAAGTTGAAATTAAATTGAACGAAAAATTAAAGTCGCAAAATTTTGGTCACTGGCGCCGACGGCGCCCAAGAAAACAGACCTCAACACTGGCGGCGCCAATCGGGAGCGTCGATGGCGCCGAAGAGCGGTTTGATGGTTTAGACAAATTTTGGCAGAATTTGGTGGAATTTCGCTCTATAATAAAAACCAGGAGGTGTTTTTAAAGTCCTACAAACTTCCTAGGATGCCTAGAAACTTCNACAAAATTTTGGCCACTGGCGCCGACGGCGCCCAAGAAAACAGACCTCAACGCTAGCAGCGCCAATCGGGAGCGTCGATGGCGCCGAAGAGCGGTTTGATGGTTTAGACAACTTTTGGCAGAATTTGGTGGGATTTCGCTCTATAATAAAAACCAGGAGGTGTTTTTAAAGTCCTACAAACTTCCTAGGATGCCTAGAAACTTCTTATTTTCGGATTCTATGGCTTCCAATTCCAGAAATACTTCAAGGTATGGAGTTTTCAATAGAAGAAAGTTTATTAGTTTCGACGTGCAAAGTTTATACGATAAAGTAATTACAAAGAAGATATTGATCAAATAAAGAGGATTTGTTAATCATGGATTGATCAATCCAAGTGCTCCAGTTGACAAGATCATTTTATAAAGGCGATGGGAAGTTTTGTGTTATGCTACTGATGTGGTTGTGATGCTTGTAGTGAAGGAGTTCTATGCAAATCAACATGGAATTACCCAAAGAGTTGTCTTCGTACGAGGTAAGGATGTATCATTTACTCCTGCGAGGATTAATGAATTGTTTATGATAGAAAATGTTCCAATCTGTCATTATACAAATGTCATTCGTACGTGAGATTTGATGCAAGATGTTTATAATTTTCTGACCGATGAAAGTGATATGTGGGAAGTACGAGATGAAGGATATATTAGTTTTCCTGCTTCATCACTTATCCAATTTTGAAGCAGTGGCATTTTTTTATTTGTGCAAAATTACTCCCTACTATGAAGATTAGTATAGTCACCAAGAAAAGTGTTATCTTAAACTACTGTAATCAAATGGAAAAACCTATTGATATAGGATCAATCATATTTAAATCTGTTATGGGTATCGTTATGATTGGGCCAACTTATGGACTTGGGCATCCTTCTACAATTTTTCTGATTTGCAGTCAATCCCAAGTACCATATGAAAGTTGTCAAAAGTTTTACTACCATGGGAGTCCATGATCCCTATTGATGATCAGTATGTTGGTAATGGAAATGAAGAACTAAATGCTATTATGGATCATTCTTCACATGCTTCAACTTCATTAATACCACCAGTAGTAAGATGTTCGCTTGCTTTGGAGAGGAAATTGAAGAAAATTGAAAGGGAACTTCAGAGTATTATGAATGCAGTGGGAGATCTTAAGTACCTTTTTGATCACCTAGATTGGAGAATGAAAGAAAATTTTGATCATACTGGAACTTTTGAAGTAGGATTAGTTCGGATGTTTAAAGAAAATGTGTGGATCGAAGAAAATTTGACAGATCAATTCCTGTACCAATCCTTCTACAACCTATATGTTCATTACCAATCCATGGGAGATAATAGAGGTGGTGAAAGCACTGAAGATGAGGCGGAATGACTGAAGACTTTAGATTCTCTACTTGCTTAAGAATATTTATGTATTTAATGTAATTTTTTGGATTTGATTTGGTTTGGTTTGTTTTTGCTTTAAAATTCTGAACTTTGATTATGTGTATAATTTTGTGTCAGCAATTAGTGTTGTGGCCTGATTTCGACGTTGATTTATAATTAGTTTGCTTAATAGGTTTGGATGTGTGATTTGTGTAATATGTTTGTAAAAAGTATATTTACATATATAAAAGTTAGTTTGTTGTTGTTTGTGAAAATATTTCTTTGTGAATGTTTATTTGTGAATTATTTTGAGATAAAAATTTGTGTTTAAAAATACTAAAAACCCTTTCGAGTAAATTAAAAGAAATTTGAAAATTTGAAAATTCAAAAAAATCAAAATAGAGAGATTCGGGCCTTCGGCGCTGGCATGGGCGTCGACGACGCCTTCGACCTAAGAGCCTTTAATTTGCAATTTTCACCACAAAAGCTCCATTTTTACCCCTAAAGTCACCTTCAACTTTCAGTTTTCACACTTAAGGCTTGAATTTGGGCGGATTTGAGGTGATTTAAAGGCAAAGGAACTTCGGATTTCATTTTCTCTGGGAAAGAGCTACACTTTAAAGTAAAAATTTTGATTTTCACCAAAGTTTTTCTCACATTACCTAGATCTGAAGTTTTGTTTTTTTTTTTCGAGAGATTTTGAAAAAATGCTTTGGTGAAAGCATTTACTTAGTGGATTTAAGTTTAAAGTGTTGCACATTTTGATTTTCAGAATTTTGGAATTTATTTGAATTTTTATCAAATTTTTCTAGATTTACTATGGCACGTAGATCAAGCAAAAGAAAAATAGAATATGTCAAGCAAAATTTTGTTGGCTTTAAAACAAGTGCTTGATTTCATAATCTTTGAGAAAATAAGAAAGTGGTTCTGGATCAAGGTTTCAAAAATCTGGGAGGAGAAGTTGAATGATTGATTATCGCTCGGCAGTGGGAAAACTTCTACTATTTTACTGTCGATGCGATAGCTGGGATAGTTATGGAGTTTTATGCCAACTTTCTGGAGGCTTCTGATGATTTTTTTTCTAGGAAAAAGGGAGTTTACTCCAAGAAAAATAAATGAGTTTTATCAATTAGAAGATGTTTATAGATGTCAGTATCATTCATTCTCGGCCACAAATGAGGCCTTAGATGAGGTTATTTTTTTTCTGATTGGTGAGAAAGGTGCTTGGAAAGTAAAGAATGGATTTAAAGTCAACTTTCCCCTTTCTTTGTCAAATGTAGTATCTAAGGCCTGACATTATTTTATTTCTAGGAGGATGATTCCAAAAAACCATCATAGTGAAGTGACCAAAGATAGAGCCATCCTAAACTACTGTATTCAGCAAGTGATGGATATAAATGTAGGCTCTATCATTTATATGAACACTCAATCTATTTGCTCTGGAAGAGACCACTGGTGGATTGGCACACCTTGCTTCATTTATACACTTTGTGAGCATGCATGAGTTGATTTCAGACCTGATGAGGAGAGGATTGAGCCTTACAGACCAATTGGGCCTGTAAACATTAAGACTTATGAGTTCCATGTTGATTGGAGATTTGGAAGTAAGGCCAGGCATATTCCTTGTACTTTTAGGACCCCCTACTTTTAGTGAGCCTACTTCAAGTGACCCTAGTAACAGGGAGTTATTGGATCAGATGATAATTCAACAAGGAGATATTTTGAGGATGGATCATATGATGCAGAACATGGAGGTCAGAAATGCTCATACAGATGATCTGATTCGCCAGAAGTTCGAATATGATGTTGTTTATGATGATGCTTTAGTAAAATACCTGAGGGGTGATCTACAGTTCAGTTCACTGTTCACCCTATTTATACCCAATATCAGTAGCATAAGTTATTTGTTAATGATGAAGAAGATGATAACTGGTGATCTTTTTGTTTGTATATTTGTTTATGTTGTACTTTATGATTGTATTGTTTGTTTTGTGATTTTGTTGAGACTCTGTTGTTATGTTTTAATGTGTAAAATTGCTTTCATTTTTAAAATTTAGTTTAATTCTGTTGTTAGTTTTGGCATTTTTTTATGTATTGTAGTTAACTCTTTCTCAAAAAATTTTATATATATTATGTGCAATTTAATGTTTTAAGCCATGTAGTTTTTCATATTAACACCTGCAGTATTTCAAAATTTATTTGTAAAAATCAAAATCTTCAACAGGTATGAATTTTTTTTATGTATTCAATGTTTTCTTTCACCCTTTTATTTTTAAAGTTCTTCATGTAAATCTTTTAAAAAAATTTAAGTTGGGGGGTGGGGGGTGCAAAAAATTATTTTAAAAAAGAAAATAGAAAACTTAGTTTTATTTGTCCTCACTTAACTATATTTTAAAAAATTTTAAATTTAACATAACCTTTGGTATTAGGGGTTAACTTTAGATAACTATATCTATGTTTCTAAATATATAATAAATTTAAGTAATAAAAAAGGTTAATTCTAGAGACTAAGATATTTGGTGAAAGAGAATAAGACTATGTTTTTCTATTTTAAGTAATGGAATTTGTATTTTTGAAGTATGAAAAATCTTAAAAGATTCATCTAAAAAGAAAAGAATTAAACTTTATGTAATTTTTAAGTTAATATAACTTTTTAAGTGAAGAAATGTAAAATGTTTTTAACTTTATGAAGAGGATAGTGAAGTTCAAAATCATTAAAGGCTATCTAGATATAGTAATCCTCACAGTCATAAAAAAAAAAAGAGAAGAAGAAAGAAAAGAAAAAGGGGATTAACAATGATCCTGAAAAGAAAAGAAAAAAAAATGTGGAGAGAAGCTTGAGGAGATGCCTAATTAAAAATTGGTTTCACTTGAATCAACTTAAGGAAAAAGTTTGGTGACACATTTTCTAAACTTTTTATTTTAATGTTAACTTAATTATTAATAAAGTTTTATGAAGTGACACATTTTCTAAACTTTTATTTGTATATTAGCTTAATGATTAGTAAAGTTTTATGAAGTTCTTTCTCATATGAATTTTCTAAGTGACTTTAATATGACAAATTGTAATTTTTCTTGAAAGAAATAGAGGATCAGAAANAAGAAAAAAAGAGAAGAAGAAAGAAAAGAAAAAGGGGATTAACAATGATCCTGAAAAGAAAAGAAAAAAAAAAAGTGGGGAGAAGCTTGAGGAGATGCCTAATTAAAAATTGGTTTCACTTGAATCAACTTAAGGAAAAAGACTTGGACACATTTTCTAAACTTTTATTTGTATATTAGCTTAATGATTAGTAAAGTTTTATGAAGTTCTTTCTCATATGAATTTTCTAAGTGACTTTAATATGACAAATTGTAATTTTTCTTGAAAGAAATAGAGGATCAGAAATCTTAGCCTTAATTACTGAATATCCTAGCACCTTTAGTATTGACTAGAGTTGTTTTGAATTTTTTGTAAGTTATACTATTACGTTTAGAGAACATAAATATGGAAGTCTAGAAGTTAAATTGTTTACCATAAGTCTTATTTTTATGTATTAGAGGAGTTACTTAAGGACAAGTAACATGTAAGTTTGGGGGATTTTGATACACCGAAAATATATGCATTTTTAGACATACTAATTTTTCGTGATATTGCACCTTAATGAAAGGTATTTTGATGTTTTCTTACAGGTTGTTGATTCTGATGACTTAAAGCAAAAAGAATGGAATTTGGAGTCAAAATGACGTCTTTGAAGTACTTAACGCCGACCGCGCCAAGGGCAGTGCCGACGACGCAGAACAACAGAACAGCTGAAATTTTTACTCAGCACCAACGGCGCCAAAGGTGGTTCAGCTCCCGTTTCTTGAAGGTTTGATGTATTTGGATGATTTTTAAAGATTTTTTGGAGGCACCTCTTGGAGAACCGACCTTGGGCTTTATATGGGGCTGAAATTCATCACGAAAGTGACTCCTTTTTGCTTCAAGACATTCCTCCACGCTTCATTTTCACCATTCTTCATAATCCNTAGTGGATCTAAGTTTAAAGTGTTGTACATTTTGATTTTCAGAATTTTCGAATTTATTTGAATTTTTATCAAATTTTTCTAGATTTACTATGGCACGTAGATCGAGCAAAAGAAAAATAGAATATGTCAAGCAAAATTTTGTTAGCTTTAAAACAAGTGTTTGAATTCATAATCTTCGAGAAAATAAGAAAGTGGTTTTGGATCAAGGTTTCAAAAATCTGGGAGGAGAAGTTGAACGATTGATTATCGCTCGGCAGTGGGAAAACTTCTACTATTTTACTGTCGATGCGATAGCTGGGATAGTTATGGAGTTTTATGCCAACTTTCTGCAAGCTTCTGATGATTTTTTTTCTAGGAAAAAGGGAGTTTACTCCAAGAAAAAATAAATGGGTTTTATCAATTAGAAGATGTTTATAGATGTCAGTATCATTCATTCTCTGCTACAAATGAGACCTTAGATGAGGTTATTTCTTTTCTGACTGGTGAGAAAGGGGCTTGGAAAGTAAAGAATGGAGTTAAAGTCAACTTTCCCCTTTCTTTGTCAAATGTAGTATCTAAGGCCTAACATTATTTTATTTCTAGGAGGATGATTCCAAAAAACCATCATAGTGAAGTGACCAAAGATAGAGCCATCCTAAACTATTGTATTCAGCAAGTGATGGATATAAATGTAGGCTCTATCATTTATATGAACACTTAATCTATTGCTCTAGAAGAGACCACTGGTGGATTGGCACACCTTGCTCTCATTTATACACTTTGTGAGCATGCATGAGTTGATTTCATACCTGATGAGGAGAGGATTGAGCCTTACAGACCAATTGGGCCTGTAAACATTAAGACTTATGAGTTCCATGTTGATTGGAGATTTGGAAGTAAGGCCAGGGATATTCCTTATACTTTTAGGACCCCCTACTTTTAGTGAGCCTACTTTAAGTGACCCCAGTAACAGGGAGTTATTGGACCAGATGATGATTCAACAAGGAGATATTTTGAGGATGGATCATATGATGCAGAACATGGAGGTCAGAAATGCTCATACAGATGATTTGATTCGCTAGAAGTTCGAATATGATGTTGTTTATGATGATGCTTTAGTAAAATATCTGAGGGGTGATCTACAGTTCAGTTCACTGTTCACCCTATTTATACTCAATATCAGCAGCATAAGTTATTTGTTAATGATGAAGAAGATGATAACTGGTGATCTTTTTGTTTGTATATTTGTTTATGTTGTACTTTATGATTGTATTGTTTGTTTTGTGATATTGTTGAGACTCTGTTGTTATGTTGTAATGTGTAAAATTGTTTTCATTTTTAAAATTTAGTTTAATTATGTTGTTAGTTTTGGCATTTTTTATATGTATTGTAATTAACTCTTTCTCAACAAATTTTATATATATTATGTGCAATTTAATGTTTTAAGCCATGTAGTTTTTCATATTAACACCTGCAGTATTTCAAAATTTATTTGTAAAAATCAAAATCTTCAACAGGTATGAATTTTTTTTATGTATTCAATGTTTTCTTTCACCCTTTTATTTTTAAAGTTCTTCATGTAAATCTTTTAAAAAAATTTAAGTTGGGGGGTGGGGGGTGCAAAAAATTATTTTAAAAAAGAAAATAGAAAACTTAGTTTTATTTGTCCTCACTTAACTATATTTTAAAAAATTTTAAATTTAACATAACCTTTGGTATTAGGGGTTAACTTTAGATAACTATATCTATGTTTCTAAATATATAATAAATTTAAGTAATAAAAAAGGTTAATTCTAGAGACTAAGATATTTGGTGAAAGAGAATAAGACTATGTTTTTCTATTTTAAGTAATGGAATTTGTATTTTTGAAGTATGAAAAATCTTAAAAGATTCATCTAAAAAGAAAAGAATTAAACTTTATGTAATTTTTAAGTTAATATAACTTTTTAAGTGAAGAAATGTAAAATGTTTTTAACTTTATGAAGAGGATAGTGAAGTTCAAAATCATTAAAGGCTATCTAGATATAGTAATCCTCACAGTCATAAAAAAAAAAAGAGAAGAAGAAAGAAAAGAAAAAGGGGATTAACAATGATCCTGAAAAGAAAAGAAAAAAAAATGTGGAGAGAAGCTTGAGGAGATGCCTAATTAAAAATTGGTTTCACTTGAATCAACTTAAGGAAAAAGACTTGGACACATTTTCTAAACTTTTATTTGTATATTAGCTTAATGATTAGTAAAGTTTTATGAAGTTCTTTCTCATATGAATTTTCTAAGTGACTTTAATATGACAAATTGTAATTTTTCTTGAAAGAAATAGAGGATCAGAAATCTTAGCCTTAATTACTGAATATCCTAGCACCTTTAGTATTAACTAGAGTTGTTTTGAATTTTTCATAAGTTATACTATTACGTTTAGAGAACATAAATATGGAAGTCTAGAAGTTAAATTGTTTACCATAAGTCTTATTTTTATGTATTAGAGGAGTTACTTATGGACAAGTAACATGTAAGTTTGGGGGATTTTGATACACCGAAATTATATGCATTTTTAGACCCATATTTATACTAATTTTTTGTGATATTGCACCTTAATGAAAGGTATTTTGATGTTTTCTTACAGGTTGTTGATTCTGAGGACTTAAAGCAAAAAGAATGGAATTTGAAGTCAAAATGACGTTTTTGAAGTACTTAACGCCGACCGCGCCAAGGGCAGTGCCGACGACGCAGAACAACAGAACAGCTGAAATTTTTACTCAGCACCAACGGCGCCAAAGGAGGTTCAGCTCCCGTTTCTTGAAGGTTTGATGTATTTGGATGATTTTTGAAGATTTTTTGGAGGCACCTCTTGGAGAACCGACCTTGGGCTTTATATGGGGCTGAAACTCATCACGAAAGTGACTCCTTTTTGCTTCAAGACATTCCTCCACGCTTCATTTTCACCATTCTTCATAATTCATCTTCATTCCACCACCATAATGGAGTCCATTAGTAATTTTTATTTTATATTTTAGAGTTTGTGTGGTGAGATTTAGTGTGAAACTTTCTGTAAGAGTGTTGGAGAAGGAGAAAAGCGAGAGATATCTTCTTCCTGCATTTCTAAGGAAAAGCTACAAAGGATTTGCTTTGAGAAAGAGTTTCAGATAAGTTTTGTTTGTTTATTAAGTGCTGTATGAACTTTCTGTTATATATGAAATTTTTGTTTTGTTGTGTCTTTCTAATGAAGTCTGACTAGTTCACTCTATCTTTCTCCTTACTCTGAGATATGATGAAATGAAGAGATAATATGATGTGGCAATATTAAAATATAAAATAAATTATGATGATTTTTTAACTCCAAACTTAATTTACATTTCAATTTGGCCAATTGAATTGTTAAAATATGTTGTGAAACATATGACCTGAAAAATAGAGTATGAGTCCTACAACAGAGTGAGGATCACATTTGATTTCATGGAGGAGAAATTCGTTCATGGAATAAAGTGTAAAAAAATAGGGAAATATCCTGGGTGTAAAATTGGAGAATCTCTTGAGTGACATAATAAAATTGCCAATTTGGTCTTAGTATTTAAAAACTAAAGCGCGAGTTAGCCTTTAGGTGAAGGGAAGTGGGAGCTCTAGAGTGGGAGTTGGTATCCTCCTAGCCTAGCCACGGATTTAGAGACTAAACCTACAGTTTGCCAATGATTTTCTATGCACTGTATCAGGGTAGAAAATTATAATTTCTCCTATTTGGCACAATAAATTTTATAAACATTTATCTCATCTCATTTCACCAGAACCTCATTGCAGTTATAAGAATGCTTTTTCACATAAGAAATCTTCATTACATAAAAAAAGTTAGTAGATTAGTATTGACTTTTTAAACTTTGCATTTTTGTTTTGCTAATAGTTAAGTACTTTAGTTTTGATAAAAGCTCAATATTCAAAATTAGTGATAGTGATTTCGTTTGATTTTCTGTAAATTTCCTAGTAAAACTTATAATTGCCAATTTACATCTTCCCTGTGGGATCGATATTTGGGGCTTAAAATAGAAAGTCCCTTATTACTTTATAACAATACGTATACTTTACATAACTTAATTTTCATATAAGGATCAAGTTTTTGGTACTGTAGTGTTGTCAATTTCATAAATCCTTACATATAAAAAATCGGGATCTGTTGACTTAACATTAAAACTTCTTTAAATTGTGGTATGTGTCCTTCATAGTAATGCTTCAATCTATGCCCATTAACTTTAAAGATCTTTCCAGTTTTAGGATCTTTAACAACAACAGTTCCATAATGATAGACTTTAATAACCTTAAATGGTCCTAACCATCTGGATTTCAGTTTTCCTGAAAATAATCTCAATCTTGTATTATATAATAAAACTTCTTATCTAGGTTCAAACTTATTTTTAATAATCTTCCGATCATGAGATATATTCACTTTCTCTTTATAGATTTTTGTATTATCATACGCTTCATTTCTAATCTTCTCAAGTTCATTGAGGATCAATAGTTTTTTCTCACCAGCATCTTTTAGATTAAAATTAAATTTTTTTAATAGTCTATAATGCTTTATGCTCCAATTCTACTGGTAAGTAGCATGTTTTTCCAAAAATAAGTCTATATGGAGACATTCCTATAAGAGACTTATAAGCAGTTCTATATGCACATAATGCAGTGTCTAATCTAGATCCAATTTATAACGATTTACAGCTTTTTCTAAAATTCATTTTATTTCATGATTTGATATCTCTACTAGACCGCTAGTCTGAGGATGATAAATAGTAGAGAATCTATGCATAATATCATATTTTTTAATCAATTTTTTGATTCTCTTATTTCTAAAATAAGATCCTCCATCCGTAATAATTACTCTCGGCATTCCATATCTTGTAAAAATAATTTTAACTAAAAATTTAGAAACACTCCGAGCATCACATCTAGGTACAACAATAGCTTCAATTCATTTGGACATATACAGTAATATATCTAAATTTCCAAATGAAGGCATAAATGGTCCCGTAAAATCTAATCCCCACACATAAAAAAGTTCAACTTCTAATATGTAATTTAGAGGCATTTCATTTCTTTTAGAAATAATTCCTACTCGCTGACATCGATCACATGTTTTAATATATTCATTAACATCTCTAAAAAGAGTAGGCCAATAAAATCTAGCTTGTGAAATTTTATATGCAGTTCTATTTGTTCCAAAATGTCCTTTAAATTTAGAATTATGGCATTTTTCAATTATCTGTTAAGTTTCTTTATAAGGCAAACACCTTCTATAATTAGATCTTTATATTATTTATATAAATATGGGTCATCCCAAAAATAGAATTTTGAATCATATATAAATTTCTTGAATTATTGATTTTTAATATCAGGTGGTAAGATATCACTTACAATATAATTTACTATATCAGCATACCGTGGTACTTTCATTTCATCAATACTATATAATTGTTCATCAGGGAAATTTTCTAAAATTTTATTTGCAAAATTAGTTAATATTTCTTTTTCTAGTCTAGAAAAATGATCAGATGTTTGATTATCATTTTCCTTTCTATCAACTACAATAAAATAAAACTCTTGCAAAAGAAGTATCGATCTAATTAATCTTGGTTTAGCATCCTTCTTTTGCATCAAGTATTTAATAGCAGAATGATCAGTATGCACTATAAATTTAGTTCCAATTAAGTAAGGTCTAAATTTATCAAAGGTATAAACAATAGCTAATAACTCTCTTTCAGTAATAGTGTAATTTATTTGAGCATCAATTAGAGTTTTATCAGCATAATATATTACCTTAAAAACCTTGTTGTGTCTTTATTCTAAAACAGCTCCAATAGAATAATCACTAGCATCACACGTTATTTCAAATGGTTTTTTCCAGTCAGGTGGAACTATTATAGGTGCAGTGATTAATTTTTCTTTAATAATTCAAATGCTTTTATGTATTCCTTATTAAAATCAAATCTCGTATCTTTTTCTAAAAGTTGGCATAATAGCTTAGTTATTTTTGAAAATTTTTTTATGTAATTCCTGTAGAAACAAGCATGTCCTAGAAAGCTTCTTACCCCTTTAACGTTAGTAAGAGGTGGTAATTTTTCAATAACTTGAATTTTTTGTAGGATCTACTACCATGCCATTTTCAGAAATTTTATGCCCAAGTACAATACCTCCTGCAACCATAAATTAACACTTTTCTCTATTTATTACTAGGTTAATCCTTTCACATACTTCCAAAACCTTTTCTAAATTATTTAAACATATTTCAAACAAAATTCTGAATACAAAAAAAATCATCCATAAACACTTTCATTCCATGTTCAATAAAATTGCTAAAAATTGACATCNCAGATGTTTGATTATCATTTTCCTTTCTATCAACTACGATAAAATAAAACTCTTGCAAAAGAAGGATCCATCTAATTAATCTTGTTTTAGCATCCTTCTTTTGCATCAAGTATTTAATAGCAGAATGACAGTATGCACTATACATTTAGTTCCAATTAAGTAAGGTCTAAATTTATCAAAGGTATAAACAATAGCTAATAACTCTCTTTCAGTAGTAGTGTAATTTATTTGAGCATCAATTAGAGTTTTACCAGCATAATATATTACCTTAGAAACCTTGTTGTGTCTTTGTTCTAAAACAGCTCCAATAGAATAATCACTAGCATCACGCGTTATTTCAAATGATTTTTTCCAGTCAGGTGGAACTATTATAGGTGCAGTGATTAATTTTTCTTTCAATAATTCAAATGCTTTTATCATTCCTTATTAAAATCAAATCTCGTATCTTTTTCTAAAAGTTGGCCTAATAGCGTAGTTATTTTCGAAATTTTTTTTATGTAATTCCTGTAGAAACAAGCATGTCCTAGAAAGTTTCTTACCCCTTTAACGGTAGTAGGAGGTGGTAATTTTTCAATAACTTGAATTTTTTGTAGGATCTACTTCCATGCCATTTTCAGAAATTTTATGCCCAAGTACAATACCTCCTGCAACCATAAATTAACACTTTTCTCTATTTATTACTACGTTAATTCTTTCACATACTTCCAAAACCTTTTCTAAATTATTTAAACATATTTCAAACAAAGTTCTGAATACAAAAAAAATCATCCATAAACACTTTCATTCCATGTTCAATAAAATTGCTAAAAATTGACATCATACATCTTTGAAATGTTGCAGGTGCATTGCATAGTCCAAAAAGCATTCTACAAAAAACAAATGTTCCATAAGGGCTTGTAAATGTTGACTTCTCTTGATCCTCTAGAGCAACTGGAATTTGGTGATAACCAGTATATCCATCTAAAAAATAATAATATTTGTTTCCTGCCAATCTATCCAACATTTGGTCTAGAAAGGGTAAACGAAAGTGATCTTTCCTGGTGGCCATGTTTAAATTTTTATATTCAATACAAATTTGCCAACCAGTAACTTGTCTTATTGGAATTAATTCATTTTTGTTATTTTCTTCAACGGTCACTCCTCCTTTCTTCGGAACACAGTGAATTGGACTCACCTAAGCACTGTCTGAAATAGGATATATAATTCTAGCATCTAACCATTTTAAGGTTTCTATTTTAACAACTTCTTTCATTATTGAGTTTAATTTCCTCTGAGGATTAGCTTGAGGTTTGTATTGTTCATCTAATAGAATTATGTGCATACAAATTGAAGGACTAATTCATTTAATATCTGTCATCCAAAAGCCTTTTTATATCATTTCAAGATCTCTATTAATTTTGGTTCTTGAATTTCAGTTAATTTAGAAGATACAATAACAGGCAATGTAAATGACTCTCCTAAAACTCATATTTTAAATGGGCAGGTAACATTTTCAGTTCAAATTCAGGTGCTTTAATACCTGAAGGAATAAGATTTTTATTATAATTTTCCAACAAATCTAAAGTTTCAAATTTATCCTGAATATAATCTAAATCTTCTTCTTTTATTTCATCCTTATTCTCAAAAAATTCTCCTTGTCTTAATTTGTCTTCAAACTGTTCCTTAAATTGCTCATTACTCAGATAATCAATAACTTCCATCCTGAAACATTCATTATCTTTTTGTATTGTAGGATATTTCATAGCTTTTGCAATATTAAATGTTACTTCTTGATCATTAACTCTCAATTAATTCACCTTTTTGTAGCTTTTGTAATATTAAATTTTACTTCTTGATCATTAACTCTCATTATTAATTCTCCTTTTTGTACATCTATTTAACTCTCTCTGTTACAAGAAATGGTCTTCCCAAAATAATAGGAATTTCTTTATCTTCCTTCATATCCAACATTATAAAGTCTACAGAGAAAATAAATTTATCCACTTTAACTAATACATCTTCTATAACTCCTTTTGGATAAATTATTAATCGACCAAATCTAAGCGTATAAAAATTGATAGAGGCATAAGATTGATACTCTCTCCTAAATCACATAAGGCTTTTCCAAAAAAATTTTCACCAATAGCATAAGGTATAGTAAAACTACTAGAATCTTTTAATTTTTCAGGAAGCATTTTTTGAATAATAGCGCTACACTCTTCACTGAGTGCAACGGTCTTGTGATCTGTAAATTTCCTTTTCTTGTTTAGTATATCCTTCATAAATTTCACATAACTTGGCATTTGTTCCAAACCTTCAATGAAATGAATGTTTATCGTTAACTTCTTAAGGATTTTCAAAAATGTTGTAAATTGTTTATCTTTGTTCTTCTGCTTCAGTCATTGAGGAAACAGTGGTAATGGTTGTTTTAAGGGAACTTGTGTTTATTTATTTTCATTGTGGTCATTTTCAATTTCTTCCTTCTCTTCATCAACTTCAGTTTCTCTTTGGATTCTTTTTTCAACTTCTTTTCTACTTCGTAATTGAATAGCTTTAATTTGCTCTTTATTTTGATCTTTTGGATTAACTTCCACAGTACTCAAAAAAATTCTTGAATGTCTATTACTAAGTGCAGTAGCAATATATCCTAATTGATTTTCAATATTTCTAGTAGCAGTCTCTTGATTTTGTATTTAATTTCCCATATTCAACATTACTTCTTCCATCATCAACTTCTTTTCTTTAACTTGTGGGTTAGGGTTAGAGTTAAATTCAAGAGGATAATAAGGTCGATAATTAGGATTTCCTTGGTTGTTAAAATTTCTAGAGGGATTCACCACATTATTATAATTATTCCAAATAAAATTATGGTGATTTTTCCATCCAGGGTTGTAATAATTAGAATAGAGATTGTTATTTCAATTATTTATAGCATTCAAAGTTTCATAAGATGATTGAGTATCAATTATCTGTCCTAGCATATTTTTCTCTAAAATTGGGGGTATTTGAGAATAGTTCACTCAAATTTGATCAATATTTTTTGAAATAGCAGCAATTTGAGAAGCTAAAATAGACATTGCATCCGAGTCATGAATAGTAGCTACTCTCTTATGATTTACTCTTTCAGAGGGCCATTGAAAATTGTTAGTAGTCATTTCTTCTATTAAAGAGTATGCTTCATCATAAGTTTTTGACATTAGTGAACTACCTACGCAGCATTTATAATAGATCTAAGTGATCCTAATAATCTATTGTAAAATATTTGAATTATTAACCAACCTGGTAAAGCATGGTGTGGACACTTTCTAAGAAGATCTTTAAATCATTCCCAAGCTTCATATATCAATTCCCTTTCAAACTGACAAAAAAAATGTACAATTATTTTTAAGCTTAGCAGTTTTCGAAGGTGGAAAATATTTAGCCATGAATTTTTGTGATAGTTCTCCCCGAGTTCTGATAGATCTAGGTGCTAATAAATTTAACCAAGCTTTGGCTTTATCCCTTAATGAAAAGGAAAAAGTCTAAGCCTAACAACATCATTACACACTCCATCTTTATTTAAAAGTAGCACATATTTCAAGAAAACTATAAAGATGTAAGTTAGAATCTTCAGTAGGTGTTCCTACAAAATGATTAATTTGTATAATTTGGATAATAGTAGGTTTAAGCTCAAAATGAATTAGCAACAACATTAGGATTTTGAATAGTTAAGTGACGTTCACCTACTGTCAAATTAGCATAATCTTTTAAGGGTCTTTATCGATTTTAATTTATTTGATTATCTAAGTTATTAGCCATTTAGTTTAATTTTTTTATTTCTTTTTATTGTTTTCAAATTTCTCTAATAGTACGTTCTAATTCTGAATCGTAAGGTACGAAACCTTCATATCCAATATTTTGCATAAACAGATATAATAAGCAATGAAAATTTTCTTAAAAATAACTCTTAAATAAAAATATATTTCTTTTTAGATTTTTAATTTTTTTATTATTATATATATATATATATATATATATATATATATATATATATATATATATATANCGACAACGGCACTAAAAACTTGATCCCGAGGAAATATAAATGTGTAAAAATTATAAAGTTGACTCTACTATATAACGGAGCCAAAAACTTGAGGCTCTATATATAATTAAGAAATTTAAGCAATTAATGTTGGGATTCTACGCAAGTATACGTATCGTTATCAAGTAATAAAAGACTTTCTATTTAAGTCCCAAATATCGATCCCACGAGGAAGGTTTATATTTGAAACGATAAATTAACTAGGAAACTCAAAGAAAGTAAAACAAAATTACTGTCACTAATTTTGAATGTTGAGATATTATCAGAACTAAATTATTTAACTACNTATTTGAAACGATAAATTAACTAGGAAACTCAAAGAAAGTAAAACGAAATTACTGTCACTAATTTTGAATGTTGAGATATTATCAGAACTAAATTATTTAACTACTAGAAAAACTAAAATGCAAAGTTTGAACACTAACTATTAAACTATTAAACTAATAAACTATTAAATTATGTTTATGTGATAAAGATTTCTTATGTGAAAAAAGCATCTTTCCCACTACAATGAGATTTTGATTAAATGAGATGAGATAAATAGTTAGAATATATATTGTGCCAAATAGGAGCAGTTTTAATTTTCTATCCTGATACAGTGTTATAGAAAATCATTGGCTAATCCCAGGTTTAGTCTCTAAATTTATGGCTAGGCTAGGAGGATACTGGCTCTCACTCCAGAACTCTCATTTCCCTTCCCTTGAAGGTTAACTCTCGCTTTAGCTCTTAAACACTAAGACCGAATTGGGTATTTTTAGTCTGTCACCCTAAAATCTCCAATTCTACACCCAATAATGTATCTTTCTCTATTTATTTGCACCAAATTCCATGAAGAAATACTCCTTCATGAAATCAAATGTGATCCTCACTTTGTTGTAGAACTCGTACTCCTTTTTTCGGATCATGTGTTTCACAACAAATTTTAACAATTCAGTTGGCCAGATCAAAAAGTAAATTAAGTTCAGAGTTGAAAAACCATCACAATTTATTTTATATTTTAACATTGACACATCCATATTATCTCTTCATTTCACCATATCTCATAACAGGGAGAAGGATAAAGAAAACTACTCAAACTTTATGAGAAAGATATAACAAAAAACAAATTTCTTGTATAAAAGAAAGTTTGCACAACACTATTAAATAAACAACACTTATTTGAAACTCTTTCTTAAAGCAAATCTCTCGTAGCCTCACCTAGGAAATGTAGGAAGAAGAAATCTCTCACTTTTCTCCTTCTTCAACAACTCTTAGAGAATNCAAAGAAAACTACTCAAACTTCATGAGGAAGATATAACAAAAAACAAATTTCTTGTATAAAAGAAAGTTCGCACAACACTATTAAATAAATAACACTTATTTGAAACTCTTTCTTAAAGCAAATCTCTTGTAGCCTCACCTAGGAAATGTAGGAAGAAGAAATCTCTCACTTTTCTCCTTCTTCAACAACTCTTAGAGAATAATTCACAGTTGATCTCACCACAAAAACTCTAAATTATAAGAATAATGGACTCTAAATGGTTGTGTAATAAAATGGAAGAGTGTGTGGTGCGTAGGAGGTTAAATTTTGGGTGATGAGAAGTCAGGAAGAGTCACTTTTCTGATCAATTTTGACCCCAAATAAAGCATAGAGTCGGTTCTCCAATAGATGCATCCAAAAAATCTTGAAAAAGCATCCAAACTCATCGATTCTTCTAGAAACATGATTTACACCGACACTGGCACTGTCGGCGCCGAGTCTGGCGTCGTCGGTGCTGAACAAATTTTCATATTCTCCATTTTGACTCCAAATTTCATCATTTTTGCTTCTTTTTTGCTCCAAGTCCTCAAAATCAACAACCTGCAAGAAAACATGGAAAACACCTTCCATTAAAGTGTAATATAACCAAAAATAAGTATAAAATATAGGTCTAAAAATGCATATATTTTTGGTATACCATTGATTAGGAGTCGTCGGATTGTGCGAGTATCGAATAGACAGGCCATATCACGTTGGATGAAGCTACAAAAAATGAACCGCAGGGTACGTGGCAGGCTTGCATGGAAAGCATAGCTAGTTGAAGGCCACAATGTGTGAGTTCAGAGAAGGCGAGGATGCGATGGCAGTTGAACTGGATAAATAGAAAATTAGGGTATTTCTCATTTAAATAATTACAAAAACTTTAAAAATTCATAACTTGGTGTAGAAAAATCGTAAAAATAAAAGAAAAGTACCCTTGTTCTCAATGAATAGAGNATGATACAGTGTTATAGAAAATCATTGGCTAATCCCAAGTTTAGTCTCTAAATTTATGGCTAGGCTAGGAGGATACTGGCTCTCACTCCAGAACTCCCATTCCCTTCCCTTGAAGGCTAACTCTTGCTTTAGTTCTTAAAAACTAAGACCGAATTGGGTATTTTTAGTCTGTCACCCTAAAATCTCCAATTCCACACCCAATAATGTATCTTTCTCTATTTATTTGCACAAAATTCCATGAAGAAATTCTCCTTCATGGAACCAAATGTGATCCTCACTTTGTTGTAGAACTTGTACTCCTTTTTTCGGATCATATGTTTCACAACAAATTTTAACAATTCAATTGGTCAGATCAAAAAGTAAATTAAGTTCAGAGTTAAAAAACCATCACAATTTATTTTATATTTTAACATTGACACATCCATATTATCTCTTCATTTCACCATATCTCATAACAGGGAGAAGGATAAAGAAAACTACTCAAACTTTATGAGAAAGATATAACAAAAAACAAATTTCTTGTATAAAAGAAAGTTTGCACAACACTATTAAATAAACAACACTTATTTGAAACTCTTTCTTAAAGCAAATCTCTCGTAGCCTCACCTAGGAAATGTAGGAAGAAGAAATCTCTCACTTTTCTCCTTCTTCAACAACTCTTAGAGAATAATTCACAGTTGATCTCACCACAAAAACTCTAAATTATAAGAATAATGGACTCTAAATGGTTGTGTAATAAAATGGAAGAGTGTGTGGTGCGTAGGAGGTTAAATTTTGGGTGATGAGAAGTCAGGAAGAGTCACTTTTCTGATCAATTTTGACCCCAAATAAAGCATAGAGTCGGTTCTCCAATAGATGCATCCAAAAAATCTTGAAAAAGCATCCAAACTCATCGATTCTTCTAGAAACATGATTTACACCGACACTGGCACTGTCGGCGCCGAGTCTGGCGTCGTCGGTGCTGAACAAATTTTCATATTCTCCATTTTGACTCCAAATTTCATCATTTTTGCTTCTTTTTTGCTCCAAGTCCTCAAAATCAACAACCTGCAAGAAAACATGGAAAA
>JXCR01094233.1:263061-282225 GCA_002079205.1 Phalaenopsis hybrid cultivar
GTTTCTAGCCAAGCTAAGCATTTACAACACTCTGATCCTATCAAAGGAGATGAGAGAAGCATTGATCAAGGCTTTATTTGATCCAGAAATTTTCTTAGCTCAGTTTGCTAGCACATCCTTGGATGAAGTTTATTTTTTAAAAGAATAGCCTTGGGTAAGCTTCACCGATGAAGACTTGCTACTTGGTACTACTGATTACAATCGACCGCTCTACATTTCCATCAATATTAACAGATTTGTACTTTTCAGCATCATAACAGATCTAGGAGCATCGCTAAACATAATGAGCCAACAAACATTGTTATATTTAGACATCGATGTGTAGGATTTTATTACTGATAAAATTATATTAAGAGGATTTAATCAGAAAGGAGAAAGATTTCTTGGATCGATTACAATACTCATGAAGGTTGGTGAGCTAGTAACAACGAATAAGTTCCATATCATTGACGTCAAAACATCATTAACAATTTGCTTGGTTAACCGTAGATTCACAAGCATAATATGGTCACGTCATCGCTACACCAATGCATTAAGTATTATAAAGAAAGACAATAACACTGTATCATGGGAGAACTACAACCATTTTCAGTACTTGAAGTAGGCATCTACGAAAACGCCGCGTACTATGCTCCTCTAAAGAAGACCAACTTTTCCTGAGAAATTATGCTAAATAAATTTGAAGATTCAAAAGAATCTTATGAAAAGGATCATTTGACTCTGATTCAAAAATCTCCTACTGTTCCTTTGCAACTAGTCAGTGAAGGTTCTTTTAGCCCATGAATCTATAAACAAGGCTAGGGATGCGAGCGAAGAATAATTAGCAAGATTGTTGAACCGAAGATTCAACCAAAAGAATTAAAGTGGAAGGGAGGTCTGATGAAGATAAGTCTGACAAAGATACAATGATAGTAAACCAAAATAAGCCTTGGTTAGAGATCTCCTTAGAGGATACATATATGAGTGAATATGAGTCGATGTATGATCGGATCAACCACTACGTGCAAGCCATGACCATAACTCTGATTCATCCCTATAAGGTCGAGATTCTAGTAGTCAAGGAAGTCCAAAGTATTAGTTTGAAATCGATCAAATTTTAACATGCTTCTCCTTCTCCTAATTTGGAAACTAATGTAAACTTACGATAAGATATTTCTAATGAAATAATGGAATTACCATTTGGATACTTTTTCTCGTGTGTACAATAGATAATTCAATAAAGATATGTGCTGAAGCAAATGCCGAAGGACAAGTTACATATTTTTGAGAAATTATGGAATGTTAATGGTTGATCTCTCAACTCAAAAAAAGGTGTCAAATTTGGTACAATATGACCAGTTGAAGATTCAGAATTTTGTATAGTTGTTACTAAAGTTGGAAAAGGATCACCTCAATGTCAAAGATGAGTTTGAAGAATCTTTGATAGATGATGCTCCACCAAAACTTAAAGAAGAAATTAATACAAGACTCGATGAATTAAAGGCAGTTAATCTCAGAACTGAGGAGCAGCCCCTACCTTCATAAGTTCTCTACTCAATGAGGAAGAGTTTATATATTTAATCAAGTTACTATAAGAATTCATGGATAGCTTTGAATGAAGTTATGACGAAATGTCAGGATTATCTCTAGAAGTTCCAGTTTACAGGCTTCGAGTGGACAAAATTATAACCCAATAAAATAATTTCCAAGAAAAAAGCACCTCAAAATATAATACTAAGTCACCATTGAGGTAAAGAAATTAATAGATGCTAACTTTGTCGAGAGGAGCGATATCTCGCATGGTTAGCCAACGTTGTGCTGCTTAAGAAGAAAAATGGAATAATTAGGGTGTGTGTCAACTTCAAGGAGTTGAACAAAGCATGCCCAAAGGATGATTTTCTGCTACCAATACTGGAGTTAATGGGAAACATTGTATCATCACACAAAATTTTCTCCTTTATAGATGGATTGTTTGGGTACAATCAGATCAAGATGGTGTTAGAAGTTACAGCACTTATGGATTTCATAACTCTAATTAAAATCTATTATTACACAGTAATGTCATTTAGGTTGAAGAATGCTGGAGCAACTTACCAGCGAGCTATGACAAGGATTTTTTATGACCTCATTCACAGCTAGGTAGAGTGCTGCGTGAATGACTTGGTTATCAAAAGAAAATAATGAGTAGATCACCTGTATGACTTGAGGATTATCTAATGTAATCTTAAAATGAATTCCTTAAAGTGTGCATTTGGTGTGACATCCAAAAAATTTCTAGTATTTGGTGTCCTTCATCAGGGAATAAAGATCAATCCAAAGAAGATTAAAATACTCTTAGAACTGCCACCACCCAGAGCCTTAAAGTAAGTTCAATCTTTTCAAGGCAAATTGGCATACCTAAGATGCTTTATCTCTAATTTGATAGGAAGGTGTCAGCCCTTTTCAACATTACTCCAAAATAATGTCAAATTCTATTGGGGAGAGCCATGCTAATAGGCTTTCAAGGAAACTAAACAATACTTAATGACACTTCTTGTATTGACAGCCCCTATCCCAGAAAGCCCTTTGATACTTTATATTGTAGCTTTAGATGACTCTATTAGAGCCTTATTAGCTTAGGTCAATGACAAGGCTAAGTAAACTATACTGTGCTACTTGAGTCGACATTAATACCTATGTAGGTAAAGTATCCCCCTATTGAGAAGCATTGACTAGCTTTGATTTTTCTGTCTAAAAGCTTAGACATTACATGCTTTCTCATAAGGTCAACCTATATTCAAAAGTTAATCTGTTGCAATATCTGATGAACTGTCCTATGCTTTTTCTAGAGGTTAGCAAAGTGATCAATGATCTTATTGAAATTTGATATAATCTTTGTGCCCCTTCGCGCTATCAAAGGGCAAAATTTTGGTAGACTTTCTCGGAGCACACCAACTACCAGCTAGGTCAGCTCTCAATGAAGACTTACCCAATAAATAGGTAGTGCAAGTGGAAAATCTAGTGCTCGACGTTGGGAGATCTACCTTGATGGAACTTCATTAGCTAAAAAAGGCAAATGATCACAAACAACTATACCAGGCAAGTCAAGGATTGGTTTAATTTTCATCTAACCATATCACAAAATGTTGAGATTCTCATACCACCTAATAGAATCGTGCAAAAAAAATGAGGTAGAATATGAAGCTTGGATCGTCAGACTAGAATTGGCGATATCGATAGACATAACAGACAATGCCATCTACTGTGAATCATAACTTGTTATTCAGCAAGTAGTTAGATAGTACAAGATTCTGAAGTTAAGTCTAGCAAAATAGCACCACTACATGATGAAGTTATTGGAGCAGATTCCCAGTGTAACACTGATAAAATTCCTTGAGCAGAAAATACCCATGAGGATGCTTTAGCCAAGCTTACTAAGGAGTTGGCAAGCCCACCAGAGGACTCCATCGACACCACGGTACAAGGATGGCAGGTTCTGTCACAAATCAAAANGAATTTTGGGTGATAAGAAGTCGGGAAGAGTCACTTTTTTGATCAATTTTGACCCCAAATAAAGCATAGAGTCGGTTCTCCAATAGGTGCATCCAAAAAATCTTGAAAAAGCATCCAAACTCATTGATTCTTCTAGAAACATGATTTACACCGACACTGGCACCGTCGGCGCCGAGTCTGGCGTCGTCGGTGCTGAACAAATTTTCATATTCTCCATTTTGACTCCAAATTTCATCATTTTTGCTTCTTTTTTGCTACAAGTCCTCAAAATCAACAACCTGCAAGAAAACATGGAAAATACCTTCCATTAAAGTGTAATATAACCAAAAATAAGTATAAAATATAGGTCTACAAATGCATATATTTTTGGTATATCAATGATTAGGAGTCGTCGGATCGTGCGAGTATCGAATAGGCAGGCCATATCACGTTGGATGAAGCTACAAAAAATGAACCGCAGGATACGTGGCAGGCTTGCATGGAAAGCACAGCTAGTCGAAGGCCACAATGTGTGAGTTCAGAGAAGGCGAGGATGCGATGGCAGCTGAACTGGATAAATAGAAAATTAGGGTATTTCTCATATAATTAATTACAAAAACTCTAAAAATTCATAACTTGGTGTAGAAAAATCGTAAAAATAAAAGAAAAGTACCCTTGTTCTCAATGAATAGAGGAAAATAATTTAGAAAAAAAATAAATAATTTTTATCTAATATTTATATTTTAAGTAATTAATTACATAAAATTTTTTTTAAACCATAGTTAATTAAATATATTCATTTTAGTATGAAATTCGGGAGGCTTGATCTTCATTTTCTTAGGAGTGTTCCAAGATTTTCCTAAAGTCAAAGAACACCCTTAAGTTTGAAAGCCATCATTTTTCAACATTAACCACCTTTGCTTTAATTAAAAAAGTATAAAAATTAATATATAAGGAGTGGAAAAGTGTCAAAAGGTGGAAGAGATCACGGAAGTGTATCTGACGAGTGGGAAAATGTCACCCGGGTGAATGACTCCAATGGAAAAAGGTAAACAAATAGTTACTCGAGAAGAGCCACCTCTGCCAGTGGAAGAAACGCATGTTAAGGAGGAAATCATAGGCTTAAATAAATTGGATTATAACGTACTATCTCATCTTAGGAAGTTTCTAGCCAAGCTAAGCATTTACAACACTCTGATCCTATCAAAGGAGATGAGAGAAGCATTGATCAAGGCTTTATTTGATCCAGAAATTTTCTTAGCTCAGTTTGCTAGCACATCCTTGGATGAAGTTTATTTTTTAAAAGAATAGCCTTGGGTAAGCTTCACCGATGAAGACTTGCTACTTGGTACTACTGATCACAATCGACCGCTCTACATTTCCATCAATATTAACAGATTTGTACTTTTCAGCATCATAACAGATCTAGGAGCATCGCTAAACATAATGAGCCAACAAACATTGTTATATTTAGACATCGATGTGTAGGATTTTATTACTGATAAAATTATATTAAGAGGATTTAATCAGAAAGGAGAAAGATTTCTTGGATCGATTACACTACTCATGAAGGTTGGCAAGCTAGTAACAAGGAATAAGTTCCATATCATTGACGCCAAAACATCATTAACAATTTGCTTGGTTGACCGTAGGTTTACGAGCATAATATGGTCACGTCATCACTACACCAATGCATTAAGTATTATAAAGAAAGACAATAACACTGTATCATGGGAGAACTACAACCATTTTCAATACTTGAAGTAGGCATCCACGAAAAATCAAAGAAGACCAACTTTTCCTGAGAAATTATGCTAAATAAATTTGAAGATTCAAAAGGATCTTATGAAAGGGATCATTTGACTTTGATTCAAAAATCTCCTACTGTTCCTTTGCAACGAGTCAGTGAAGGTTCTTTTAGCCCATGAATCTATAAACAAGGCTAGGGATGCGAGCGAAGAATAATTAGCAAGATTGATGAACCGAAGATTCAACCAAAAGAATTAAAGTGGAAGGGAGGTCTGATGAAGATAAGTCTAACAAAGATACAATGATAGTAAACCAAAATAAGCCTTGGTTAGAGATCTCCTTAGAGGATACATATATGAGTGAATATGAGTCGATGTATGATCGGATCAACCACTACGTGCAAGCCATGACCATAACTCTGATTCATCCCTATAAGGTCGAGAGTTTAGAGGTCAAGGAAGTCCAAAGTATTAGTTTGAAATTGATCAAATTTTATCATGCTTCTCTTTCTCCTAATTTGGAAACTAATGTAAACTTATGATAAGATATTTCTAATGAAATAATGAAATTACCATTTGGATACTTTTTCCCATGTGTACAATAGATAATTCAATAAGGATATGTGCTGAAGCATATGTCGAAGGACAAGTTACATCTTTTCGAGAAATTATGGAATGTTAATGGTTGATCTCTCAACTCAAAAAAAGGTGTCGAATTTGGTACAATATGACCAGTTGAAGATTTGGAATTTTGTATAGTTGTTACTAAAGTTGGAAAAGGATCACCTCAATGTCAAAGATGAGTTTGAAGAATCTTTGATAGATGATGCTCCACCAAAACTTGAAGAAGAAATTAATACAAGACTCGATGAATTAAAGGAAGTTAATCTCAGAACTGAGGAGCAGCCCCTACCTTCATAAGTTCTCTACTCAATGAGGAAGAGTTTATATATTTAATCAAGTTACTATAAGAATTCATGGATAGCTTTGAATGAAGTTATGACGAAATGTCAGGATTATCTCTAGAAGTTCCAGTTTACAGGCTTCGAGTGGACAAAATTATAACCCAATAAAATAATTTCCAAGAAAAAAGCACCTCAAAATATAATACTAAGTCACCATTGAGGTAAAGAAATTAATAGATGCTAACTTTGTCGAGAGGAGCGATATCTCGCATGGTTAGCCAACGTTGTGCTGCTTAAGAAGAAAAATGGAATAATTAGGGTGTGTGTCAACTTCAAGGAGTTGAACAAANGTATAACCCAATAAAATAATTTCCAAGAAAAAAGCACCTCAAAATATAATAGTAAGTCACCATTGAGGTAAAGAAATTAATAGATGCTAACTTTGTTGAGAGGAGCGATATCCCGCATGGTTTGCCAACGTTGTGCTGCTTAAGAAGAAAAATGGAATAATTAGGGTGTGTGTCAACTTCAAGGAGTTGAACAAAGCATGCCCAAAGGATGATTTTCTGCTACCAATACTGGAGTTAATGGGAAACATTGTATCATCACACAAAATTTTCTCCTTTATAGATGGATTGTTTGGGTACAATCAGATCAAGATGGTGTTAGAAGTTACAGCACTTATGGATTTCATAACTCTAATTAAAATCTATTATTACACAGTAATGTCATTTAGGTTGAAGAATGCTGGAGCAACTTACCAGCGAGCTATGACAAGGATTTCTTATGACCTCATTCACAGCTAGGTAGAGTGCTACGTGAATGACTTGGTTATCAAAAGCAAATAATGAGTAGATCACCTGTATGATTTGAGGATTATCTAATGTAATCTTAAAATGAATCCCTTAAAGTGTGCATTTGGTGTGACATCCAAAAAATTTCTAGTATTTGGTGTCCTTCATCAAGGAATAAAGATCAATCCAAAGAAGATTAAAATAGTCTTAGAACTGCCACCACCCAGAGCCTTAAAGTAACTTCAATCTTTTCAAGCCAAATTGGCATACCTAAGATGCTTTATCTCTAATTTGATACGAAGGTGTCAGCCCTTTTCAACATTACTCCAAAATAATGTCAAATTTTATTGGGGAGAGCCATGCTAATAGGCTTTCAAAGAAATTAAACAATACTTAATGACACTTCTTGTATTGACAGCCCCTATCCCAGAAAGCCCTTTAATACTTTATATTGTAGCTTTAAATGACTCTATTAGAGCCTTATTAGCTTAGGTCAATGACGAGGCTAAGTAAAATATATTGTGCTACTTGAGTCGACATTAATACCTATGTAGGTAAAGTATCCCCCTATTGAGAAGCATTAACTAGCTTTGATTTTTTCTGCCTAAAAGCTTAGACATTACATGCTTTCTCATAAGGTCAACCTATATTCAAAAGTTAATCTGTTGCAATATCTGATGAACTGTCCTATGCTTTTTCTAGAGGTTAGCAAAGTGATCAATGATCTTATTGAAATTTGATATAATCTTTGTGCCCCTTCGCGCTATCAAAGGGAAAAATTTTGGTAAACTTTCTCGGAGCACACCAACTACCAGCTGGGTCAGCTCTCAATGAAGACTTACCCGATAAATAGGTAATGCAAGTGGAAAATCTAGTGCTCGACGTTGGGTGATCTACCTTGATGGAACTTCATTAGCTAAAAAAGGCAAATGATCACAAACAACTATACCAGGCAAATCAAGGATTGGACTAATTTTCATTTCACCATATCACAAAATGTTGAGATTCTCATACCACCTAATAGAATCGTGCACAAACAATGAGGTAAAATATGAAGCTTTGATCGTCAAACTAGAATTGGCAATATCGATAGACATAACAGACAATGCCATCTACTGTGAATCATAACTTGTTATTCAGCAAGTAGTTAGACAGTACAAGATTCTGAAGTTAAGTCTAGCAAAATAGCACCACTACACAATGAAGTTATTGGAGCAGATTCCTAGTGTAACACTGACAAAATTCCTTGAGGAGAAAATGCCCATGAGGATGCTTTAGCCAAGCTTACTAAGAAGTTGGCAAGCCCACCAGAGGACTCCATCGACACCACGGTACAAGGATGGCAGGTTCTGTCACAAATCAAAAAGGAAAATTTGAAGGGATGGCGGTGACAATAACCTAGGATACTAAGGATTGGAGCAAACCATTTGTTGAGTACTTACAGATTGAGAAATTACAAGAGGATAAGTTAGCAGTGCATCAAATCACAATAAGGGCAATTTTGTACTCCTTAATTGACAGTGTTTTGTATAGAAGTTCATTCAATCAAATGTGGTTGAGATGATTAAGAAAAATAGAAGTGCAGAATATTTTCAAAGAAGTGCATGCCAAGCTATGCGATGCTCATCAATTAGGGTCGATGATGAACATGAAGATTAAGAGACTTTAATAATACTGACCGACAATGATGACTGATTGTATCGAAATAGCTAAGAGGTGTCAATAGTGTCGGGAATGCATGGGGTGGTCTTGCACCAACCTTCAAATGCGCTACATCCAACAATTATGTCATGGACATTCGAGTGTTGGGGCACAAATATAGAAGGTCTGATAGACCATCATTCTTCAAAAGGGCATAGATTTATTTTAGAAACTACGGATTAATTCTCTAGGTAGGCAAACACAATGTTATTACGATAAGTTATGGCACAACACATTCTTCAATTCTTTGGACTCAAATGGTCTACTGTTTCGATGTGCCATGCAGGATTGTTTGAGATAATAGTTCAGCCTTCCAGAGCACAAAGATCAAAAACTTTTTCAGATAGCACGGGATAGATTAGAGATACTCTATGATTTACTACCATAGGGCAAACGACATAGGAGAAGCTTTCAAAAAAGCACTCGTGCAAATTTTAAAGAAAATATTAGATGATAACAAAAGAGGATGGAACGAAAAGTTGTTAGAGGCATTGTGGGCATACAAGACAATGATCAGGAATTTGACGTAGTCTACACCATATGTGTTTGTGTACATGTTTAAGGCAGTGCTTCTGTTAGAGGCTTAGTTGTCTTCTCTCAAATTCTTCGTGGCCAACCAGATTACAGCAGAAGACAATGCCAAGCTCCAACTTACAGAATTGGAAAGTCTCAAAGGGAAGTGGATAATAGCGCAGCAGAACTTGGAACTCTACCAGAAAAAAAAGATTCAAGCCCACGATAATCTGGTCTGTCCAAGGATATTAAAAGTTGGTGACCTCATCCTAGTTCTTAAAAGGTTTATTCTTGCACATCGCAAAACAGGTGGAAAGTTTGAGTCAACTTGGGAGGGACCGTTCGTGGTAGAGAAAGTTTGCTCTGGGGGTCTTATGAGTTAGTGGATTCTCATATCAAAAGGCCCATGATGTCGATCAATGGACAATATTTAAAGAAGTACTTTGCAACTTGATGTTTTGTAAGATCAATTTTGAGAGCAATGCTTTTCTGAGAATAGGTATATGGACAATGTCTATTATTGGGTCCCAAAAATTTTGTAATAAAATTTGTTGAAATAAAATAAGACATAATGAAATAAAATATATACATCAAAATTACTCATACTAATCTCAAAAAATGCAGATTCCAACTAAATAAAATGAACATACATAACTTAAATCCACTTAATAATAAGCTACAATTGTTCTTGTTTGTTTGGAATTTCAATGTCCTCGTGTTTCTTCTGTCTTTTCTCGGAAGGAAATGACGTGTCTGAGGTTGATTTTTGCTTTTAAAGATGACTTGAATCTCGCACTAAACAAAGAGAGGGTAGCATGAAGTGGTGTTGTGAACTTTGAACTTTACTATGGACAAATCAAAGTGGATTAAGAAGGCCCCTGATGAATATAGTCAGTCATAGAGAAGTGGAAGGGTTAAAGTCACTAATGTGAATCAACACAAAATAAGTATGATCATTAAAGAGGAAGAAGTCAGAGAAAGTTCTAGATACACTGGATGTGCCAGAGAGGGTCAATCATATATAGTCCATGGTCATGATGCCGACTGGGGATTTAGTCAGTGCTACTTCAGAGAGAGTCTCAGATGCACCATTGAGACGTACATAGCACAAAAATTTCAATCGCTGCAAGCTTAGGGCCTTAGATCGACTTGAAAGAACACAGGCCATGGAGAGAGTTACAAAGCTCACTCCAATTATTGAAGAAGAAGTTCACGACCCATCACCAGAGGAGATTTTCACCAGTATTCTATTTGAAGAGGACAAGCTTGCGGTTAACACAGAGCCTGCATCACTAGAGGGTCCACCCAAGGACATTGCGCAGAATGTCCGAGATGCAACGTCGACATACAAAGATAGTCACCATCAGCTAGATAGTTCAATGAATGCCCATAATGTAATATTCTTTGTTTGGAACGTTACAGGACTTTCTTTGGAATACACAGCAGCTTTGACGGTGTTTAGAAGGAACACCCAGATGTGGAGCCGTAAATATTGCAATTCCTCAAGCTACAATGGTCACAGATTATTTCCAGTGATGAGCGAAGAGGGAGCCTCGACAATCACTAATTATTCCCAAGTCTAAATGGGCGAAGATACATAGAGTCTGAAAGTAAGAGTTTTAGCACATTATTGAGAATTAGGGAAAATTCTTTAATATTTTCAAAGGACTCGAGTTGCACACCAAGGTATTTTCAAAAAGCGATGAAAGGAAAATAGACTTAAGAGATAGAGGTTGAGTCAGATTGCTAAAGAAGAAGACATATTCAGAGCCGTAAAAGCAGATGAGAGGGACGGGTGGAATCACCATCCAGTGTGGCTGTTGCCATAATTTTGCAGAAGAAGAGGAGGGGAACCCCCCAATAATTCTGAGAAATGATGAAGTAGATCCCATGACTTTTATAATAAAGAATATGATTAAGATAATGGTTGCATGGCGCGTATTATGCCATTATATTATATTCTCAACAACTGTATCATCAAATTCTATGAGGAGGGAGACTGCACTCCATTTCACATCGACCAACATGACTTTCTAAGATCATTTTGTATCGTGTCATTCATGAGCAAGAGAAACATTTTATTTGGAAAAGAGATACAGATCGTCGGTCCAAGAGAATTTTTGGGTCGGTTGAAATTTCCATATCTATAGGATCAATTTTGATATTGAAAGAAAATGGAGCAAATTTTGCAAAGCACTGCATCCCAAGCATACCATGAAGAAGAGTCTCAGTTACTCTCAGAAGGATGGATGACAGTAAAGTTTCATTTGGATATCACCTCAACCTAGAAATTGAGAGACTCTGACCGCTCGAGCTATGAGATGGCCATACCTCCAAGTATATGCAAAGGGACTTTGGTTCTGGAGTGGGGCTTAAGAGGTTAGCTTGATCTGAACACGACCTCGGATGATAGGTGGTGTTTGTCACTCTTTGTACCACACTAGAGCAGAGACGACATGATGTGTGAGCTTGCAGTATCTACACAGATATATTTGTGATTCTTTTGGATTCTTTCAGCATGTATTCAGTTGTATCGGATTTACATGAAAGTCAACAAAGATCACTTTTAGGTTTCAATACTTGTGTTTTTGAACTACCATGTTTGTGTGATCGATAAAAAGCTGTTGGACCCAATGTTGGTCTTCACTGTAACGAACAAAGAATGATACAAAACATATACAAGTATAAAATAAAACAATTTGCAAAATAATAATAATAAAATTTGAAAGATTGAGAAAATTTAAAATTAAAAGAAAAGAAAGATAAACCAAGTTTCTTCCTTCTCTGAAGGGCTGGTACATGAAATTTGGTTAGCTTCAGTTTGATTCCTGAGGGTCAGTAGATGAAATTTGATTATCAAAAAATCATTCCTTACAGGAAGGGTCGGTATATGAAATATAGTTACCTTAAACTCTATTTCTTAGGGTTGGTAAATGAAATCCGATTAACTTAAAATCATTCTTTCCCTGAAGGGCTGGTATAGGAAATCTGGTCACCTTCAATTTGATTTCTGAGCATAAGTAAATATAATACAATTACATCAAAATCATTCCTTACCTAAATTTTGATTCCTATCATCGGGATCATTACCTAAATTCTTATTCCCTCAGTTACCTCTTAGGTTGGATGTGAGTCCCTGAGATTTCTTTTCTAATGAAGTAAAATCAAGCCTTTGGTAACAATACCTAAATTTGGATTTCCTCCGCTACCTCTTAGGTTGGATGTGAGTCCCTGAGCTTTCCTTCTCAATATATGAANAGCCATGGAGAGAGTTACAAAGCTCACTCCAATTATTGAAGAAGAAGTTCACGACCCGTCACCAGAGGAGATTTTCACCAGTATTCCATTTGACGAGGACAAGCTTGCGGTTAACACAGAGCCTGCATCACTAGAGGGTCCACCCAAGGACATTGCGCAGAATGTCCGAGATGCAACGTCGACATACAAAGATAGTCACCATCAGCTAGATAGTTCAATGAATGCCCATAATGTAATATTCTTTGTTTGGAACGTTACAGGACTTTCTTTGGAATACACAGCAGCTTTGATGGTGTTTAGAAGTAAGGAAGACCCAGATGTGGAGCCGTAAATATTGCAATTCCTCAAGCTACAATGGTCACAGATTGTTTCCAATGATGAGCGAAGAGGGAGCCTCGACAATCACTAATTATTCCCAAGTCTAAATGGGCAAAGATACATAGAGTCAGAAAGTAAGAGTTTGAGCACATTATTGAGATTTAGGGAAAATTTGTTAATATTTTCAAAGGACTCGAGTTGCACAGCAAGGTATTTTCAAAAAGCGATGAAAGGAAAATAGACTTAAGAGATAGAGGTTGAGTCAGATTGCTAAAGAAGAAGACATATTCAGAGCCGTAAAAGCAGATGAGAGGGACGGGTGGAATCACCATCCAGTGTGGTTGTTGCCATAATTTTGCAGAAGAAGAGGAGGGGAACCCCCCAGTAATTCTGAGAAATGATGAAGTAGATCCCATGCCTTTTATAATAAAGAATATGATTAAGAGAATGGTTGCATGGCGTGTATTATGCCATTATATTATATTCTCAACAACTGTATCATCAACTTCTATGAGGAGGGAGACTGCATTCCATTGCACATTGACCACCATGACTTTCTAAGATCATTTTGTATCGTGTCATTCATGAGCAAGAGAAACATTTTATTTGGAAAAGAGATACAGATCATCGGTCCAAGAGAATTTTTGGGTCGGTTGAAATTTCCCTACCTATAGGATCAATTTTGATATTGAAAGAAAATGGAGCAGATCTTGCAAAGCACTGCATCCCAAGCATACCATGAAGAAGAGTCTCAGTTACTCTCAGAAGGATGGATGACAGTAAGGTTTCATTTGGATATCACCCCAACCTAGACATTGAGGGACTCTGACCGCTCGAGCTATGAGATGGCCATACCTCCAAGTATATGCAAAGGGACTTTGGTTCTGGAGTGGGGCTTAGGAGGTTAGCCTGATCTGAACACGACCTCGGATGATAGGTGGTGTTTGTCACTTTTTGTACCACACTAGAGCAGAGACGACATGATGTGTGAGCTTGCAGTATCTGCACAGATATATTTGTGATTCTTTTGGATCCTTTCAGCATGTATTCAGTTGTACCGGATTTACATGAAAGTCAACAAAGATCACTTTTAGGTTTCAATACTTGTGTTTTTGAATTACCATGTTTGTGTGATCGATAAAAAGCTGTTGGACCCAATGTTGGTCTTTACTGTAACGAACAAGGAATGATACAAAACATATACAAGTATAAAATAAAACAATTTACAAAATAATAATAATAAAATTTGAAAGATCGAGAAAATTTAAAATTAAAAGAAAAGAAAGATAAACCAAGTCTCTTCCTTCTCTGAAGGGCTGGTATATGAAATTTGGTTAGCTTCAGTTTGATTCCTGAGGGTCAGTAGATGAAATTTGATTACCAAAAAATCATTCCTTACATGAAGGGTCGGTATATGAAATATAGTTACCTTCAACTCTATTTCTTAGGGTTGGTAAATGAAATCCGATTAACTTAAAATCATTCTATCCCTGAAGGGCTGGTATAGGAAATCTGGTCACCTTCAATTTGATTTCTGAGGATAGGTAAATATAATACAATTACATCAAAATCATTCCTTACCTAAATTTTGATTCCTATCATCGGGATCATTACCTAAATTCTTATTCCCTCGGCTACCTCTTAGGTTGGATGTGAGTCCCTGAGATTTCTTTTCTAATGTAGTAAAATCAAGCCCTTGGTAAAAATAACTAAATTTGGATTTCCTCCGCTACCTCTTAGGTTGGATGTGAGTCCCTGAGCTTTCCTTCTCAATATATGAAAATCAAATCCTGGAATCAATACCTAAATTATGATTCCCTCCGCTATCTCTTGGGTTAGATGTGAGTCCTTGAGCTTTCCTTCTCAATGTAGTAAAATCAAATCCTCGTGATCAATACCTAAATTCTGATTCCCTCCGCTACCTCTTAGGTTGGATGTGAGTCCTAAGCTTTCCTTCTCGATGTAGTAAAATTAAATTCTTTGGTCAGATTCTCTCTGCTACCTTTTGGGTTGGATGTGAGTCCCTAAGCTTTCCATCCCATTGTAGTAAAATCAAATCTTAGGATTTGTACCTAAATTATGACTCCCTCCAATACCTCTTAGGTTGGATGTGAGTCCTTGAGCTTTTCTTCCCAATTTTAGTAAATTCCACAAAATTTCCACATTTACTTCATTAATTCTTTGCACTTACAATATTTTCGGGATCAGTACCTAAATATTGATTCTCTTCTATCACCTCCTAGGTTGGATGTGAGTCCCTATGCTTTCCTTTCTAATGTGACATTCTCAGCACTTCAAGATAGGTGTGAGACCCCTTAAATAGAGTAAGGCATCCTATTCTCTTCTTAGAACCACTCGTCACCTCTTAGGTTGGATATGAGCCTTTGTGCTTTTCTTCCTAATGTGGCATTATTGACCTCACTTTTATGAGGACCCTAAACTGACACCCATAGACATGACATGTCTTGAGTGACCCACACTGGCTCAAGATCCCCAAACAACTTTTTTAAAGACCTAATGGTCACCATGATCACTAAGTTCATCCTAGAAAGTGGGCCTTTAAACCCATCTAAGATTCCCAAAACCCTCGAAATTAGATTAACCCCCATATGCCCTCTTTGGGTTCGGACCATGATGACATCCCAAAATGCTCAGATCAATGATAACAAACCCTGACTTGATCAACCCTAGACCCAATGGTTACCACATTGACCATTTGGTCAACCCCAAACCCAATCTCATTACATTGACCATTTAGTCAACCTTGGACCCAAAGGTCATCACATTGACCATTTGGTCAACCTTGGGCACAATGGTCACCACAAGGACCATTGGTCAACCCTCACACCAAATTGGTCAAAATGGATCATTTGGTCAACCCTCACACCATATTGGTCATGATTGACCATTTAATCAACCCAAACACCAAATTTGTTAAAATAGGTCAATTGGTCAACCTTAACATCCAATTGGTCAAACTTGGGCATTTGGTCAATCTAAGGACTGGATTAGTCAACTCTGGTCAAATTGGCCAATTCTAAAGCTCATTGGTCAAATTTGGTCAAGAAGGTCAACCTTGGATATAATTGATCAAAATTGGTCAAATGGAACTCAACTTAACCAATCTATGGTTTATGATATAATTTCATTTTTTAATTAATTTAAAATGGAATTATGATTAAATTTGAACCCTAAATTGTGATCAAATTTATGACATCATATATGACATCTAAACCAATGAATGTATTTCAAACTCAAATCCAACCCATGGAGGATTGCTAATGGGTCACCGATGACCCATGATACCCATCATGACATACCCAAGACACCAAGCTATAATTTTTAACCTAAGTCAAAAAATCATCATGAAGGGAGGAAGAGGTGTCATTCCATCACAAAATCATTGGATGACTTATTAGCTTAGGTAGAAGGGAGGATAATCTAACTCACATGAGATCCTTATCCACCCACTCCCCATCTAATGGAAAGAAAGCCTTGCTCAAGCCAATCTCTTCACTACACTTGAGCTCATAATAAGCTCGCCATAGAAATGCTAAACAAAATGATGCTAGCCCAAATTTGATCTTTTTTGACTCCCTGATCTTCCCTAAGCTACCTCCATCTTCCTCCACTTGAATTCAAGCTCAGCCAAAGCTTCTCCATGGCTATAAATAAGCCAACCTGAGAGCTACTTAAAAGAAAGAAGAAGAACCTTCAACTCTTAAACCCAAAAACACTTTATACAAGACTTGTTCCCCAAAAACTAAGCATTCAATCCCCCATAATCTCCACTCCTACAAACCATCACAAAGCTTCAACTTCTCACCCCTGAAATAGGACAATTTTTTTGGATCAGCACAAAAATCTTTCAAACTTTAATCAAACCGCTCCAACACCATCACTGACCTTAATGAAGAAGTTTCCAATCAAAATTAGACCTTCCCACAAGCTCTAACCTGTCGTTAGGTGAAACTGTGAGGCCATTTCAACTTGTATATAGCTCCATTTAAATTCACTCCAAATTGAACTCAAAAGGAGCTTCACAAGGACCTACAGACCATTTCTGTCAAGCTCGATTGAGGCTTCACCTCTCAAGATGAGTTATGTGCTCAAAAATTCAAAAATGAGGCTTTGTTTGTACCTTTGTGAAAGAAATCATCACACCATAGCTCAATATATGTATGGAGGTGTTTGTTTTGTTGTGATGAAGATTTAAGAAAAAAAATAATTAAGTTTGATGCAAGATCTGCGGAGATCTTATGCCCTAAACACGAACGGTTTATGGCATATCAGACACTAGAAACGATGGTTGGATGCCATCCAATTTTATGTATTAAAATGGATGGCAGGGTCTACAGTTAAAAGTTAGAGATTTTCGGTCGTTGGAATGAATATCTCGATGCCCGGTTTCAAAAGTTGTATAATTTAATTTATGTATATATAATTTTAAAAAGTAACATTTTANGTCTACAGTTAAAAGTTAGAGATTTTCGGTCGTTGGAATGAATATCCCGATGCCCGGTTTCAAAAGTTGTATAATTTAATTTATGTATATATAATTTTAAAAAGTAACATTTTAATTTTTAAAAATACAAGACCAAACTGATCTCATATATGTAATAGTTTAAATGATCAAGCACAACACTGCAAGCATTATATCTACCTCGAATAATGAATACACTACTTGTTTGTGGTCCTCGATTAAATAAATAAAAAAAATTATGACATCTTTTTTAGTCTATGAAAAACCATTTATGTTGATCGAAAAATTGCCTTATCTAATATAAAGAATTAGACAAACTTTATATTACCTAGGTTCTTAAAGCTCCTTATAAAGGCAAGCCCCTATAGTTAATTACATCTTAAATGACCGAAGTCACTTAAGAAAACTCTCAATTTAGATCAAAAAATATTGTCTCCAAGAATTCAAAAGGATAGGACTTTACAAAGACCAGACAAAGAGGTATGAAATGGGAAAGGCTCAAGTTTGGAACATTTTATTTTGGAATCCAAAGGAGGAAGAACTAGGGATTGTCACAAATCCTGAGGAAAACCTCAGTGACTTCCCAAGCTACCCTACAATTTGGCTTCAATTTCAGTGAAAATTATTGAATGNGCTCGATTAAATAAATAAAAAAAATTATGACATCTTTTTTAGTCTACGAAAAATCATTTATGTTGATCGAAAAAATTGCCTTATCTAATATAAAGAATTAGACAAAGTTTATATTACCTAGGTTCTTAAAGCTCCTTATAAAGGTAAGCCCCTATAGTTAATTACATCTTAAATGACCGAAGTCACTTAAGAGAACTCTCAATTTAGATCAAAAAATATTGTCTCCAAGAATTCAAAAGGATAGGACTTTACAAAGACCAGACAAAGAGGTATGAAATGGGAAAGAATCAAGTTTGGAACATTTTATTTTGGAATCCAAAAAAGGAAGAACTAGGGAATGTCACAAATTCTGAGGAAAACCTCAGTGACTTCCCAAGCTACCCTACAATTTGGCTTCAATTTCAGTGAAAATTATTGAATGTTTCATTGTACTGATTTTATTAGTTATGGCTTACATTTGTGCGAGAAAATCACACAAATAATTTAGAAGATGTGAGGATTTAGGTTGTGAGGAATGACAACCTCAGAATCCTAAAATGAGTTAGGGCTTATATTGCACAACATGATTGCAAAGGCCTAAATATAAATTTGAGGATTTATGTCACACTAGGCAGACAACCTTGAAGTATTATGGGTTATGTTGTTTTATTCTAAGGAAAATATGTGATGTTGTAGATTCTCGGGTTGTTGTAGAAGGCTAAAGTAAATACCTTTTGAAGTGTTTCAAGTCTATTTGAACTTATTATATTGTTCAATTGATCATCCCAATTTTTTAATTTAATTACAATAGGTAAATACACCTTATTTTCAGTGAACCTGATATTTTAATTATCTCAAGAGTATGAAACTCAGTAAATCAGTTGATATTTTACTTAACAGTTATGCAGGAAGATGCCCCCAGGACAAGCTTAAGTTATTAAATATTTTATGCCCACCATTGAAATTGGGCTTGTAGTGGTTTAGAGGTGTTAATTATCAATCATATTATTATTTCTAAACCTCATTAAATAAGTTTAAATGTCAAGCATAGCTCACTACTAAGCCCTTAATAATTTTAATGACTAAATTTGCATTTATCAAACTTTTAATTTAGGTGAGATATATTATTAACAAAAAATCATATCATCACCAATTATGGGCTTCAAATTAATGAATTATCTCTTACTAACCCAAGCTCGTCACTTTAGAATCATCCAAGTTTAATTGACTTCCAAATCCTAATAATTTAAGAAATTACAATTTTAGCCTTTTCATGAAAAGGTGGCAAGTTGATTTCTACCTCTTTAACACATTATATTTCAAACATCCAATATGGTTCATTGTTATCAAAATTACTCATTTTCTCTTAGTTAATCCTAAAT
>JXCR01094233.1:307914-328447 GCA_002079205.1 Phalaenopsis hybrid cultivar
CCTCAGTTTGTGCACTTCAAGATTGATGTTGCTGGAAAATCTGGTCTCATCACTGTGATCTATGTTGGGTGTAACAAAAATGATAGAACAGCTCTTTGGAAAGAACTTATCTACATTGGTAATAACATAACCTCCCCTTGGTTAGTCGGAGGAGATTTCAATTGTTTTGCTGAAAGCTCTGAAAAAAGAGGGGGAAGAGCTCCTAACCTCCTTAAGATGACACAATTTTGTGATAACATCAAAGGTGCTAAACACTTTGATCTTAGTTTCCAAGGTGACTGCTTTAATTGGAAGAGAGGACAAATTTGGGAAAGATTGGACAGATTTCTGGCCAATGATCAATGGTTTCAGGAATTTTTAAACACCTTTGTACATCACTTACCCCTAGTAGGGTCTGATCATAGACCTTTGCTCATTTCCATTATTGTCAGCACACCTACAAGCCATAACTCTTTCAGATTTCAAAATATGTGGACTGAACACCCTCAATTTCTAAATTTAGTTAAAGAGCACTAGAAGTTGTCACAACAATCCAATCCTCATATTAATTTGTGGCAATTGCAGAAAAAGATGGCCTACTATCTTAAGCAATGGAATTGGCACTGGTTTGGAAATGTCTATGAAGTAGTGGAGAAGGCTGAGAAAAATTTGGAATCCCTGGAAGCTGAAATTGGGACTAGTAATGCTAGTGAAGCTGCATTGCTGGAAAATGCTGAAAGGTTATTTTGGCCACTGAAAGATTGGAAGTGTTCCTTAAACAGAAGGCTGCAATCAATAGATTTATGGGAGGGGACAAGAATACTAAATATTACCATGCTAGTATCAAGTACAAAAGGAAATGTAATAACATTCACAAGATTCAAGATGCTCAAGGTTGTTGGATCAACAATTATGAGGATATTGCTAAAAATGTTGTTGATTACTTTCAAAATCTCCTCACTGCACCTCATTTCACTGCTACACCTGTGGATCCTCAATTCTTCTAAGAAGAACTCATTTATACACAGGAACTTCAACTCTCATCCACTCCTACTGAGTCTGAAATCTGGGAGGCCCTTAATACTATTGATAATTCAAAAGTTGCTGGTCCTGATGGATATACAACTACTTTTTACAAAAAAGCCTGGTCCATTATCAAGGCAGATTTGGTTAATGTTGTCCAAAGCTTCTTTAATGGTACCCCTCTCCCCAACTACTTTACTTCCTCTAGCTATGCCTCATCCCCAAAACTACTATTTGCCTCAACTGGAATCAATACAGACCTATTAGTCTGACTTCTGTATTTATCAAACTCATTAGCAAAATCATTGTGGCAAGGTTACAACCCCATTTAAACTACCTAATAAAACCCAACCAGAATGCATTTATCAAAGGCAGATCTATTTCTGAAAAATGTTTTACTGGCACAGGAGTTACTACTGGATATTGATCATCATTGTAGAGGAGACAATCTCATTTACAAAATGGATCTAAGTAAAGATTATGATACTATCCAATGGCCTTTCATTCTTGAAACTCTCAAAGCCAGAGGTTCTTCTTCAGAGTTTTGTACCCTCATTTCTAGATGGTTACAATTCAATTCACACTCCATCTTGCTTAATGGAGCCTCTCATGGTTTTTTCTCTGCTACCAGAGGGTTCCAGTAAGGAGATCCATTCTACCCATCTATTTTCATCCTTGCTCTGGACTATCTTTCCAGAATGTTGAATCAAGCTATTTCACATAAATCTTATGCCAGATTTCACCATACATCTACTATGGAGGTCACACATCGATGTATGTAGATGACATATTTATATTTTCCCAAGCCAACAAAAATGTTGTTTAGCTTCTACACAAATGTTTGAAGAACTTTGAAGATATCTCTGATATGACCTTCAACACTTCTAAATGCCAAATCCTTTATAGCAAACTTAATAATCCTGCAGCTAGACATTGCATTGGCAACTTTACTGGGTTCTCCACTGCTACCCTCCCTCTCCATTATCTTGGGGTGCCACTTATCAAAGGTAGAACCAAAAGGATACAATTTGATGTTGTGATTACTAAAATCATTGCTCAACTCAACTGCTAGACAAACTCTTTTCTCTCCAATGGTGGAAGAATTACACTGTTAAAAAGCATTCTCACATCCTTCCCTTCATACATCCTCCAAGTTACAAACATGAAGAAGTCTACCAAGTTATTAATTGAAAGAAGCTTCAATAGATTCCTCTAGGCTAGACAAAGGAACCAATTACACTGGGCTAGCTGGCGAAAGACTACTAAGCCCACCACTGGTGGAGGCTTGGGTTTCAAAGGCTTAGATCACCTACAAGAAATAAGTATGTGCAAACTTTGGCTCAAGTTTAGAATGCAAAATTCCTTATAGGGAAAATTCGTGATGGGGAAATACTGTACGCACTTCCACCCTAACTTCGTAGAAAGAAAGGTGGGGGACTCCCCCATCTGGATCAAACTTCTTCAAAACAGACAAAAGGCTGAAAACACTTTCCTGTGGGATCTTGGTAAAGGCAAAATTCATTTTTGGCTTGACCAGTGGTGCCCCCAAGATCTTCTCACTCCTAGACCAGCAATTTTTGACCTTAACCTGTTGGTATCTGATTGCTGGAATGGTGACTCCTGGTCAATGGCAAAATTGGTGACTTTGATAGATCCAACAGCTACTGCTTGCATCACTAAAATCCCATTCAACAGAGAACATCAAGAACACTTAGTGATTAATTCTAGTAAGCTTCATAGCATCTCCAAAGCAATCTATTCTAAATGGTACAGCTGGCAGGNGTGCTAAACACTTTGATCTTAGTTTCCAAGGTGACTGCTTTAATTGGAAGAGAGGACAAATTTGGGAAAGATTGGACAGATTTCTGGCCAATGATCAATGGTTTCAGGAATTTTTAAACACCTTTGTACATCACTTACCCCTAGTAGGGTCTGATCATAGACCTTTGCTCATTTCCATTATTGTCAGCACACCTACAAGCCATAACTCTTTCAGATTTCAAAATATGTGGACTGAACACCCTCAATTTCTAAATTTAGTTAAAGAGCACTAGAAGTTGTCACAACAATCCAATCCTCATATTAATTTGTGGCAATTGCAGAAAAAGATGGCCTACTATCTTAAGCAATGGAATTGGCACTGGTTTGGAAATGTCTATGAAGTAGTGGAGAAGGCTGAGAAAAATTTGGAATCCCTGGAAGCTGAAATTGGGACTAGTAATGCTAGTGAAGCTGCATTGCTGGAAAATGCTGAAAGGTTATTTTGGCCACTGAAAGATTGGAAGTGTTCCTTAAACAGAAGGCTGCAATCAATAGATTTATGGGAGGGGACAAGAATACTAAATATTACCATGCTAGTATCAAGTACAAAAGGAAATGTAATAACATTCACAAGATTCAAGATGCTCAAGGTTGTTGGATCAACAATTATGAGGATATTGCTAAAAATGTTGTTGATTACTTTCAAAATCTCCTCACTGCACCTCATTTCACTGCTACACCTGTGGATCCTCAATTCTTCCAAGAAGAACTCATTTATACATAGGAACTTTAACTCTCATCCACTCCTACTGAGTCTGAAATCTGGGAGGCCCTTAATACTATTGATAATTCAAAAGTTGCTGGTCATGATGGATATACAACTGCTTTTTACAAAAAAAGCCTGGTCCATTATCAAGGCAGATGTGGTTAATGTTGTCCAAAGCTTTATCAATGGTACCCCTCTCCCCAACTACTTTGCTACCTCCAGCTATGTCCTCATCCCAAAAACTACTGTTTGCCTCAACTGGAATCAATACAGACCTATTAGTCTGACTTCTGTATTTAGCAAACTCATTAGCAAAATCATTGTGGCAAGGTTACAACCCCATTTAAACTACCTAATAAAACCCAACCAGACTGCATTTATCAAAGGCAAATCTATTTCTGAAAAATGTTTTACTGGCACAGGAGTTACTACTGGATATTGATCATCATTGTAGAGGAGACAATCTCATTTACAAAATGGATCTAAGTAAAGATTATGATACTATCCAATGGCCTTTCATTCTTGAAACTCTCAAAGCCAGAGGTTCTTCTTCAGAGTTTTGTACCCTCACTTCTAGATGGTTACAATTCAATTCACACTCATAAATGGAGCCTCCCATGGTTTTTTCTCTGCTACCAGAGGGTTCTAGCAAGGAGATCCATTCTGCCCATCTATTTTCATCCTTGCCCTGGACTATCTTTCCAAAATGTTGAATCAAGCTATTTCACATAAATCTTATGCCAGATTTCACCATACATCTACTATGGAGGTCACACATCTGATGTATGCAGATGACATCATTATATTTTCCCAAGCCAACAAAAATGTTGTTAAGCTTCTACACAAATGTTTGAAGAACTTTCAAGATATCTCTGGTATGACCTTCAACACTTCTTAATGCCAAATCCTTTATAGCAAACTTAATAATCCTACAGCTAGACATTGCATTGGCAACTTTACTGGGTTCTCCACTGCTACCCTCCCTCTCCATTATCTTGGGGTGCCACTTATCAAAGGTAGAACCAAAAGGATACAATTTGATGCTGTGATTACTAAAATCAATGCTCAACTCAACAGCTGGACAAACTCTTTTCTCTCCAATGGTGGAAGAATTACACTGTTAAAAAGTATTCTCACATCCTTCCCTTCATACATCCTCCAAGTTACAAACATGAAGAAGTATACCAAGTTATTAATTGAAAGAAGCTTCAATAGATTCCTCTGGGCTAGACAAAGGAACCAATTACACTGGGCTAGCTAGCGAAAGACTACTAAGCCCACCACTGGTGGAGGCTTGGGTTTCAAAGGCTTAGATCACCTACAAGAAATAAGTATGTGCAAACTTTGGCTCAAGTTCAGAATGCAAAATTCTTTATGGGCAAAATTCGTGATGGGGAAATACTGTACGCACTTCCACCCTAACTTCGTGGAAAGAAAGGTGGGGGACTCACCCATCTGGATCAAACTTCTTCAAAACAGACAAAAGGCTGAAAACACTTTCCTGTGGGATCTTGGTAAAGGCAAAATTCATTTCTGGCTTGACCAGTGGTGCCCCCAAGATCTTCTCACTCCTAGACCAGCAATTTTTGACCTTAACCTGTTGGTATCTGATTGCTGGAATGGTGACTCCTGGTCAATGGCGAAATTGGTGAATTTGACAGATCCAACAGCTACTGCTTGCATCACTAAAATCCCATTCAACAGAGAACATCAAGAAAACTTAGTGATTAATTCTAGTAAGCTTCATAGCATCTCCAAAGCAATCTATTCTAAATGGTACAGCTGGCAGGAAGTGCAATGGGGTAAAACTATTTGGAACAATTAGCTCACCCCCTCAATGTCTTTTCTAATCTAGAGAACCTTCCACAAGCTTCTCCCTGTGGATGATATTCTCAAACTTAAGGGACTAAGAGGACCTTCAAGATGTCATCTGTGTTGCAAAGCTGAAGAATCAATTCCTCATCTTTTCTTTCAATGTAGGTTCACACAAAGGGCCTGGTCAGAACTGACCCAAGAACTGAAGATAAATCTCCTGAATCTAGATTTGGCTTCCCTCTCTCATTGCTGGATTAATTGGGATAAAGTTAATCTGAGCACCATCCCATTTGTGGTCACTTGGTTCACTTGGATGGCCAGAAATAAAGCCAAATATGAGGACAGTACTCCAAATGCTCACCTCACTATGTTACATTGTAAAACCTTCTTAACCAAGCTTATTAAACATAAGGGTTTCCTTGAAATATTTTATAATACCAGTCCTTTTACACTACAAATAGTAACGATATCCATATTTTTATGGATCAAACCCACAAACCCTTGGATCAAAGCCAACATTGATGGGAGCTTTCATGGGTAGGGTGCTAGATTTGGAGGTATCTTCAGGGACCATACAGGCAGCTGCAAGTTGTATTTCTATAGCCCTATGCATGCCCAAGATGCACTTGAAACTGAAACAGTTGCACATTTGTAGGCACTCTACGTTGCTACTCAGATTAAATGGTTTTATATTATGATTGAAACTGATTTTTCTTTGCTTATCCAGCTGGTTGAAGGATCCTTATCTCCTCCCTGACACATACTCCAACTGCTCAAACCCATCCAAGAACTTAAAAAATAGTGTCAACTTCAGCTCAACTTCAATTACAGAGAAGGCAACGAACCTGCTAACTGACCAGCAAGAGTTGCAAGCCAATCTGATGCCACTCTAGTCTCCACTATTCCCTCACCCCCTCTTTCCTTTTTGTTAAAGGGTGACATCTTAAAAGTTCCCTATCTAAGATTTTTACTTTGTTCTTCCTCTGCATTATAATTTTCCCCCTTTTTCAAATATATATATATATATATATATATATATATATATATATATATATATATATATATATATATATATATATATATATATATATATATATATATATATATATATATATATATATATATNAATTATTTTAATGGAAAATTAGAGAAAGTGCTTTTTTAGGATTTAAAAATTTATATTTAACTAAGAAAATGAGAAAAAAATTTTTAATGAGTATGAAGTGATCAAGAAGTAATTAGAAAAATTTTAAACCATTTCCAAATTTTATGAATTTTTAATTATTTTTTTAATCATTTCTAATTCAGAAATAGGCTTAAAATAGAGTATTTATTTTTAAAAAATTATTTTTTCTAAGTGCTCTTGATCACAAGAAAGTCAGAAAACCACTTTTCATAATTTTCCTAATGATATTTAATTTATTAAATATAATTTAATGCCAAAAATGCCATTTTCTTAAAAAATAAATTTTAGTGTTAAAAATTAACCAAATAAATTTCAAATTTTTATAGTGAAGTAAAATAAGTGTTAATTACAGTGTGGAAGAGATTTTGCAAATTTTTGGAAGATATTAAATTTGATTTTATTTTTATGAATTTTTAAGGTTTAATCGGTTATAGTAATTTACTCAAATGTTGAAATTTAATTTACAATTTTCCAAAAGTCCTCTAACCATAAGGAGCCTACAAAATTAAATCTAGTAATTTTCTAATTTATATTTTAATTTATATAATTATTCTAAGCAAAATAACCATCCAAAATTAAAAATTGGGGTTACATGTATAGAGGTGCTTTCTGACTTTGGAAAAATCATAAAATATCTCTAGTACATGAGGACAAACCCCTAAAATCCTAAGCCATGATGATTAATACACATTTAATTAAAATTAAAACATTGTAGAGGCTATTTAATTAATTAAAAATCAAAGACATAACAAATAATTTTTTTTTGTTCCACATTAATCTCCTATATTCACTTACCATCAAGGTATTTTTTTTTATTTTTATGAATTTTCTACACAAAGATATGCATTTTTTAAGTTCTTGAATTAAAATAAATAAAAAATCCTAGATTTTTCTATTTAAACGCATGGTGTTGACTGGCTCCTCGTATTGGTCGAAGCTCTATGTGGTGCTCCTTCATTCAACTCCACCATCTAACTTGGTAGCCACACAACACCCGCTTATCAACCCTTTATCTCGTCCGGCACGATATGGACCGTCCATCTGATACACGTGTGAACGGACGGCTCCTGGTTATCCTCCTCGATGGCCAAAACTCATAAACCGCACGACTTTTAGATCTAAGATCTTGCTCAATACTCAACCAAATTGCATGGTATTTGTTCCTACACCTTCAGCTACTTAAGACAAACACATCTATATGGTTACAATGCTATGAAATACAATTTTCTTTCCCAACTGGTGATACCGAGCTCAAAATTAGGGTTAGTGAGCTATACATTAGTATAAGAGGGGAGCCCTCAATCAGATGCTTATGGAAGCTTCAGTGTATTTTGGTAAACCTCCTAGATGTGTTCTCGTCCTCTGGTGATTGATCCAAAATATGAGTTCGATGAATAGGTGGTGCATCGTTGGTCTGGGAGTTGGTTAGACGGCTCAACAGAGAGATATTTTGATGGGGAACCTCCTCGTTCAGTTTGAGGAAGCATTTAGATGGTTTACTTTGAAGCTTTGTGGAGTGTTGGGAAATTACTAGAATCTGCTCTAGTTTTGAGCTCAGAAATTGAGCTCAAGCAATGGAGGGAATGGTTGGAAGATGGTTGGAATTGGCTTAGGAGAACTTGGAGGAGCTTTGAAAACAATTTGGTAGAGTTTCCCCAAGGAATTGGATGGTCTTTTTTTTTTGTTGGAGGTAGAGTTTAAATAGAGGTACTTGAGGTGGCCACTATGACTGGCCAGTGGGTGCAAGGAATTGCTTAGGTGGAGTGCTGAGTGGCACAAGTGACCAATTATAATTAGCCAACTCATGGAGTTCAAATTTAGAGTTTAAGCCTGTGGGTGGCTCTTAGTTTTGGTGTTTTCCAGTTAGTAGGCCATCGGAAGGGCGAGGGATGGTGGCCAGAAGAGTCAGGTTAACAAGTAGAGGACTAATGATGCTTAACTCTGATGGTTAAGGTTGATGGAAAAGATATCTTGGATTTAAAAAAAAAAAATATGGCAAGAGATCCTCTAAATCAAGGGACCTTTGGTCCATAGATCTTGTAGGGTGGGCTTGTCTAGTCTTGTCTCTAGTGTCCAAATGTAAGCTATGGTGGCTATGGTTTGATCAATTTGGCTAGATTTGGTCACATGCATGTCTTGGGTTCAAAATCATGTCATGGTCTTGGATTTGATTTTGGGTTTGGCTAAACTTTGAACTTGGTTCAATTGATTGATCCAATTGGCTTGAATAATTTTCATGAGAAGTTTGTAAAAGGAATTGAGTGATTTTGAATTGTCAATTTGGGGAAATTTGAACTTTTGGTCAATTTTGGTCATTTAGGTTAGACTTGGTCTTGGATTGGGCTAGGGTTTGGATATTGTTCAATTGATGGCTCAATTTGATTTAAAATATTATCATGAAGAGTTTGGACATCAATTGGGTGGAAAATTTGGAGGTATGAGGTTTAATTTGATGGGAATTTAGTGAAATTGATTTGATGACGGAGTTAAATTTAGTGAATTTGAGGGAATGGCTAAAAATTTGGATTTGGGATTGAAATTGAAATTGGACTTGAAATTTTGTTCAATTGGGCTTGGTTTTGGTTTCAATTGGATTTGGAATGATGAATTTGTGTTTAGAATTTATATTGGGGGAGATTGCAATCATTTTGGTTGAAATATGGAGTGAATTGGAGAATTTGTACCCCTAAGGAAAATTTAGGGATTTTCATCAAAATGGGTCCATTTGGTCAAATTAGGCCCAATGGAGGGGTTTGAATTGATTTTGGGGAAATTTAGACTGATTTTATAGATTTTGGAAATTTTTTTAATTTTTGTGAATTTTGGGGATGTTGGGGGTATTTTGGGAATTTGGCAAAATTGGGATTGATTGAGGATGTTAATCATGAGGTCACCCTATTTGAGCCATAGAACCAAGGGAACTCCCATTATGGATCCTTCATTTGCTAGTCTTAGAAAAACCCTATCCCATGGTTAATGGTTTTGGGGACCATCCACATGAGTTTTCAATAAAGAAGGGGACAAGTTAGGTATGCTTGGGTTAGGATTTAGGTTGTGAGTGCAGGTGTAAGTGTGTGTGTGCTGGACTGACCAAGACCACACCACCAAGGGTTATCCCTAAGGCCAAATAGTCCAATAGGGATTCCTCTTGATCTCCCTCATACTGGTCCTACCTACTAAGTGCTAGAGGTTAGAACCAACATGTAGAACTTCAAGATGAGCAAAGAAGAGTTTAGAATTTCTGTTGGTGAGGGTTCCATCACTAGTCCTCTAGAAATGGTCAATAAGAAAGTCTCATGGCTAGATCGTAGGCTTCTAAAGAAGAAACTAGACCTCAATAAAAAGTGAGGTCAATAAATCAATCCTCAATAGGTGTGGTGTACTAGACAGGAACACCACACGTATTGGCGTTAACCAATGAGATCAACAAACTAACACAACTGTCTGAGTCGACAGGCTCAAAGTATAAGAGAGAGAAAATGCGGAGAAGATTTCTGCTGGAGAGTGGGCGGGCACTCCCACTGGGGATTGGCAAGTGTACCTTCAGAATATCAAATTGAAGAGCAAATTTAAAATTTATGAAGTGATTTGTGCTTGCTAACCCAANAAAGTGCATTTTTAGGATTTAAAAATTTATATTTAACTAAGAAAATGAGGAAAAATATTTTAATGAGTCTGAAGCGATCAAGAAGTAATTAGAAAAATTTTAAACCATTTTCAAATTTTATGAACTTTTAATTACTTTTTTAATCATTTCTAATTCAGAAATAGGCTTAAAATAGAGTATTTATTTTTAAAAAATTATTTTTTCTAAGTGCTCTTGATCACAAGAAAGTCAGAAAACCACTTTTCATAATTTTCCTAATGATATTTAATTTATTAAATATAATTTAATGCCAAAAATGCCATTTTCTTAAAAAATAAATTTTAGTGTTAAAAATTAACCAAATAAATTTCAAATTTTTATAGTGAAGTAAAATAAGTGTTAATTACAGTGTGGAAGAGATTTTGCAAATTTTTGGAAGATATTAAATTTGATTTTATTTTTATGAATTTTTAAGGTTTAATCGGTTATAGTAATTTACTCAAATGTTGAAATTTAATTTACAATTTTCCAAAAGTCCTCTAACCATAAGGAGCCTACAAAATTAAATCTAGTAATTTTCTAATTTATATTTTAATTTATATAATTATTCTAAGCAAAATAACCATCCAAAATTAAAAATTGGGGTTACATGTATAGAGGTGCTTTCTGACTTTGGAAAAATCATAAAATATCTCTAGTACATGAGGACAAACCCCTAAAATCCTAAGCCATGATGATTAATACACATTTAATTAAAATTAAAACATTGTAGAGGCTATTTAATTAATTAAAATTCAAAGACATAACAAATAATTTTATTTTTGTTCCACATCAATCTCCTATATTCACTTACCATCAAGGTATTTTTTTTTATTTTTATGAATTTTCTACACAAAGATATGCATTTTTTAAGTNATCAAAGACATAACAAATAATTTTTTTTTGTTCCACATTAATCTCCTCTATTCACTTACCATCAAGGTATTTTTTTTTATTTTTATGAATTTTCTACACAAAGATATGCATTTTTTAAGTTCTTGAATTAAAATAAATAAAAAATCCTAGATTTTTCTATTTAAACGCATGGTGCTGACTGGCTCCTCGTATCGGTCGAAGCTCTATGTGGTGCTCCTTCATTCAACTCCACCATCTAACTTGGTAGCCACACAACACGCGCTTATCAACCCTTTATCTCGTCTGACACAATATGGACCGTCCATCCAATACACGTGTGAACGGACGGCTCCTGGTTATCCTCCCCAATGGCCAAAACTCATAAACCGCACGACTTTTAGATCTAAGATCTTGCTCAATACTCAACCAAATTGCATGGTATTTGTTCCTACACCTTCAGNCCGCTTATCAACCCTTTATCTCGTCCGGCACGATATGGACCGTCCATCTGATACACGTGTGAACGGACGGCTCCTGGTTATCCTCCTCGATGGCCAAAACTCATAAATTGCACGACTTTTAGATCTAAGATCTTGCTCAATACTCAACCAAATTGCATGGTATTTGTTCCTACACCTTCAGCTACTTAAGACAAACACATCTATATGGTTACAATGCTATGAAATACAATTTTCTTTCCCAACTGGTGATACCGAGCTCAAAATTAGGGTTAGTGAGCTATACATTAGTATAAGAGGGGAGCCCTCAATCAGATGCTTATGGAAGCTTCAGTGTATTTTGGTAAACCTCCTAGATGTGTTCTCGTCCTCTGGTGATTGATCCAAAATATGAGTTCGATGAATAGGTGGTGCATCGTTGGTCTGGGAGTTGGTTAGACGGCTCAACAGAGAGATATTTTGATGGGGAACCTCCTCGTTCAGTTTGAGGAAGCTTTTAGATGGTTTAATTTGAAGCTTTGTGGAGTGTCGGGAAATTACCAGAATCTGCTCTAGTTTTGAGCTCAGAAATTGAGCTCAAGCAATGGAAGGAATGGTTGGAAGATGGTTGGAATTGGCTTAGGAGAACTTGGAGGAGCTTTGAAAACAATTTGGTAGAGTTNATTTAGATGGTTTACTTTGAAGCTTTGTGGAGTGTTGGGAAATTACTAGAATCTGCTCTAGTTTTGAGCTCAGAAATTGAGCTCAAGCAATGGAGGGAATGGTTGGAAGATGGTTGGAATTGGCTTAGGAGAACTTGGAGGAGCTTTGAAAACAATTTGGTAGAGTTTCCCCAAGGAATTGGATGGTCTTTTTTTTTTTGTTGGAGGTAGAGTTTAAATAGAGGTACTTGAGGTGGCCACTATGACTGGCCAGTGGGTGCAAGGAATTGCTTAGGTGGAGTGCTGAGTGGCACAAGTGACCAATTAGAATTAGCCAACTCATGGAGTTCAAATTTGGAGTTTAAGCCTGTGGGTGGCTCTTAGTTTTGGTGTTTTTCAGTTAGTAGGCCATCAAGAAGGGCGAGGGATGGTGGCCAGAAGAGTCAGGTTAACAAGTAGAGGATTAATGATGCTTAACTCTGAATGGTTAAGGTTGATGGAAAAGATATCTTGGATTTAAAAAAAAAATATGGCAAGAGATCCTCTAAATCAAGGGACCTTTGGTCCATGGCTCTTGTAGGATGGGCTAGGTTTGTCTAGTCTGGTCTCTAGGGTCCAAATGTTAGCTATGGTGGCTATGTTTTGATCAATTTGGCTAGATTTGGTCACATGCATGTCTTGGGTTCAAAATCATGTCATGGTCTTGGATTTTATTTTGGGTTTGGCTAAACTTTGAACTTGGTTCAATTGACTGATCCAATTGGCTTGAATAATTGTCATGAGAAGTTTGTAAAAGGAATTGAGTGATTTTGAATTGTCAATTTGGGGAAATTTGAACTTTTAGTCAATTTTGGTCATTTAGGTTAAACTTGGTCTTGGATTGGGCTAGGGTTTGGATATTGTTCAATAGATGGCTCAATTTGATTTAAAATATTATCATGAAGAGTTTTGGATATCAATTGGGTGGAAAATTTGGAGGTATGAGGTTTAATTTGATGGGAATTTGGTGAAATTGATTTGATGACGGAGTTAAATTTAGTGAATTTGAGGGAATGGCTAAAAATTTGGATTTGGGATTGAAATTGAAATTGGACTTGAAATTTTGTTCAATTGGGCTTGGTTTTGGTTTCAATTGGATTTGGAATGATGAATTTGTGTTTAGAATTTATATTGGGGGAGATTGCAATCATTTTGGTTGAAATATGGAGTGAATTGGAGAATTTGTACCCCTAAGGAAAATTTAGGGATTTTGGTCAAAATGGGTCAATTTGGTCAAATTAGGCCCAATGGAGGGGTTTGAATTTATTTTGGGGAAATTTAGAGTGATTTTATAGATTTTGGGAATTTTTTGAATTTTTGTGAATTTTGGGGATGTTGGGGTTATTGTGGGAATTTGGCAAAATTGGGATTGATTGAGGATGTTAATCATGAGGTCACCCTATTTGAGCCATAGAACCAAGGGAACTCCCATTATGGATCCTTCATTTGCTAGTCTTAGAAAAACCCTATCCCATGGTTAATGGTTTTGGGGACCATCCACATGAGTTTTCAATAAAGAAGGGGACAAGCTAGGTATGCTTGGGTTAGGATTTAGGTTGTGAGTGCAGATGTAAGTGTGTGTGTGCAGGACTGGCCAAGACCACACCACCAAGGGTTATCCCTAAGGCCAAATAGTCCAATAGGGATTCCTCTTGATCTCCCTCATACTGGTCCTACCTACTAAGTGCTAGAGGTTAGAACCAACATGTAGAACTTCAAGATGAGCAAAGAAGAGTTTAGAATTTCTGTTGGTGAGGGTACTATCACTAGTCCTCTAGAAATGGTCAATAAGAAAGTCTCATGGCTAGATCGCAGGCTTCTAAAGAAGAAACTAGACCTCAATAAAAAGTGAGGTCAAAAAATCAATCCTCAATAGGTGTGGTGTACTAGACAGGAACACCACACATATTGGCGTTAACCAATGAGATCAACAAACTAACACAACTGTCTGAGTCGACAGGCTCAAAGTATAAGAGAGAGAGAAAATGCGGAGAAGATTTTTGCTGGAGAGTGGGCGGGCACACCCACTGGGGATTTGCGAGTGTACCTTCAGAATATCAAATTGAAGAGCAAATTTAAAATTTATGAAGTGATTTGTGCTTGCTAACCCAAGTGAAGGGCTACGCAACAAATTTATGGAGATAGCCATAAGAAAAACTAGCGGCTGCAAAGAAGACTTCATTCAATTTCAAGTTTTAAAGTTTTAACTTCAATTTCAATTTCAATTTTAATTTAGTGAAAATTAATTTCGGACAACATAAATATGTGAAGTGAACGGATCGAGATGGAATGCACAAGGAATCACATCCAGCTCAAAAGGTACTGAAAGTGCTGAGGAGGAGTAGGACAAGGCCTATCCCGAACGCAATGCCTGTAGAGGAGAGAATTGGAAGCCTCATACCATTTAAGGGGTTCTCACACTGATATCGAAGAAGGTGTCACATTAGGAAGGAAAGCTCAAGGTCTCATCTCCAACTTAAGAGGTGATTGAAAGAGCAAATTGAGAAGAACTCACATCTAACTCAAGAGCTATTCGAAAACATACTTTGGGAAGGAAAGCTTAAGGACTCACATCCAACCCAAGAGGTAGCAAATAGATTAGATTAATAAGGAAAGCACAATGACTCACATCAAACTCAAGAGCTGATTGAAAACATATCACTACATTGGGAATGAATGTACAAGGACTCACATCCAATCCAAGAGGTAGTAGAAAGATCAGATGACACACATCCAACTTAAGAGTTGATCGAAAACATATCACTACATTGGGTAGAAAAGCTCAAGGACTCACATCCAACCTAAGAGGTAGCATAAAGATTAGATTGACAAGGAAAGCACAAGGACTCACATCCAACCCAAGCACTGATCAAAAACAAATCACTACATTAGGAAAGAAAGCTCAAGGACTCACATCCAACCCAAGTAGTAGCAGAAATATTAGAATGAGAAGGAAAGCACGAGGACTCACATTCAACTCAAAAGTTGATCGAGAACATCTCACTACACTGGGAAGGAAATCTCACGGACTCACATCCAACTCAAGAGATAGCACAAAGATCAGATTGAGAAGGAAAACACAAGAACTTACATCCAACTCCAGAGCTGATCTAAAATACATCACTACATTGGGAAGGAAAGGTCAAGGATTCACATCCAACCCAAGATGTAGCAGAAAGATCATATTGAGAAGGAAAGCACAAGGACTCACATCCAACTCAAGAGCTAACCAAAAACATATCACTACATTATGAAGGAAAGCTCAAGGACTCACATCCAAACAAATAAGTAGCAGAAAGATCAGATTGAAAAGGAAAGCCTAAGGACTCACATCCAACTTAAGAGCTAATCAAAACCATATCACTACATTAGGAAGGAAAGCTCAAGGACTCACATCCAACCCACGAGGTAGCAAAAAGATCAGATTGAGAAAAAAAACACTCACATCCAACTCAAGGGTTGATCGAAAACATATCACTACATTGGAAGGAAAGCTCAATGACTCGCATCCAACCCAAGAGGTAGAAGAAAGATTAGATTGAGAAGTAAATCATAAGGACTCACATCCAACTCAAGAGCTAATAAAAAACATATCACTACATAGCAAAGAAAAGCACAGGGCCTTACATCCAACCCAAGAGGTAGCAAAAAGATCAAATTAAGAAGGAAAGCACTAGGACTCACATCCAACTCATGAGCTAATTGAAAACATATCACTACATTAGGAAGGAAAGCACAAGGACTCACATCCAACGTAAGAGGTAGCAAAAATATCATATTGAGAAGGAAAGCACAAGGACTCACATCCAACTCAAGACCTATCAAAAACATATCACTACATTGGGAAGGAAAGCACAATGACTCACATCCAACCCAAGAGGTAGCAGAAAAATCAGATTGAGATGGAAAGCATGAGAATTCCCATCCAACTTAAGTGCTGATCGAAAACATATCACTACATTAGGAAGGAAAGCACAAGGACTCACATCCAAGCCAATAAGTAGTAAAAGGGAATATGAATTTAGGTAATGATCCTAGAATTGGAACTAGAATTTAGGTACCTACTCCAGAATGAGAATCAAAAGCCTCATACCATTTAAGGGTGTCTCACACTGATCTTGAAGATAGAAATCATTGATTTAATCTAAGGGCTTATTCCCTCAACCTTTAAAATTTGATTTAAAATACTGTGATAGGAGGGGCTTTTAAAGAAACACGGAATTGGATGTAAAATATCCAACCTCTAGATTTTGATTTGAATCATTACCATAGGAGGATATCCCAAAGCAATGTGGTATTGGATGTCACGATCTTTAACCTATAGAATTTAATTTGAACCATTATGATAGGAGGAGATCCTAAAGCAATGCGGTATCAGATGTCATGATCCTTGAACTCTATAATTTGATTTGAACCATTACAATAGGAGGAGACCCTAAAGCAATGCAATATCGGATGCCATGATCCTCAACCTCTAGAATCAATGCGGTTTTGGATGTTGCGATCCTCAACCTCTAGAATTTGATTTGAACCATTGCGATAGGAAGAGATCCTAAAGCAATGCGGCATTGGATGTTGTTATCCTCAACCTCTAGAATTTTATTTGAAATATTACAATAGGAGGAGCTCCTAAAGCAATGGGGAATCGAATGTTCAAATCCTTAACCTCTAGATTTTGTTTGGAACCATTGCAATTAGAGGAGATCCTAAAGTAATGCGGTATCAAATGTCATGATCCTCAACCTCTAGAACTTGATTTGAAAGATTGCATTAAGAGGGGCTCCTAAAGCAACGCGGAATTGGATGTAACATCCTCAACATCTAGAATTTGATATGAAAGATTGTGATTGGAGGGGCTTTTAAAGCACACAGAATAGGAAGTAACATCTTCAACCTCTAAAATTTGATTTGAAAGATTGCGATAGGAGGGGCTCCTAAAGAAACACAAAATCAGATGTAACATCCTCATTCTCTAAAATTTATTTTGAAAGAATGTGATAGGAGGGGCTCCTAAAGCATTGTAGAATCGGATGTAACATTCTCAACCTCTAAAATTTGATTTTAAAGATTGCAATAGGATAAAGAAATGTGGTATCGAATGTCGCGATGCTCAACCTCTAAAATTTGATTTGACCATTACAATTTGAGGAGATCATAAAGCAATGTAGTATCAAATGTTGCGATCCTTAACCTCTAGAATTTGATTTGAACCATTATAATAGGAAGGATTTCTAAAGTAATGTAGAATCGGACATATGAATCCTTTTTCCTCGAGATTTTAATTTGAACCATTGTGATACGAGGAGGTCATAAAGCAATGTGGTGTCGGATGCCGCTATCCTTAACTTCTAAAATTTGATTAGAAATATTGCGATAGGAGGGGCTCCTAAAGCAATGCAAAATCGGATGTAACATCCTCATCCTTTAAAATTTAATTTGAAAGGTTGTGATAGGAGGGGATCCTAAAGCAATGCAGAATCAAAAGTAACATTCTCAACCTCTAAAATATAATGTGAACCTTGCAAAGCAATGTGGAATTGGATGTCAGAATCTTATTCCTCTAAAATAAAATGTGAACCATTACAAAGCAATGCAAAATTGGATGTCAGAATCCTCATCCTTCAAAATATAGTGTGAATCATTGTAAACCAATGCAAAATCTGATGTCAAAATTTTCATCATTTAAAATATAATGTGAACCATTACAAAGCATTGCGGAAGCAGATGTCAGAATCCTCATCCNGAAGAAGGTGTCACATTAGGAAGGAAAGCTCAAGGACTCATCTCCAACTTAAGAGGTGATTGAAGGAGCAAATTGAGAAGAACTCACATCTAACTCAAGAGCTATTCGAAAACATACTTTGGGAAGGAAAGCTTAAGGACTCACATCCAACCCAAGAGGTAGCAAATAGATTAGATTAATAAGGAAAGCACAATGACTCACATCAAACTCAAGAGCTGATTGAAAACATATCACTACATTGGGAATGAATGTACAAGGACTCACATCCAATCCAAGAGGTAGTAGAAAGATCAGATGACACACATCCAACTTAAGAGTTGATCGAAAACATATCACTACATTGGGTAGAAAAGCTCAAGGACTCACATCCAACCTAAGAGGTAGCATAAAGATTAGATTGACAAGGAAAGCACAAGGACTCACATCCAACCCAAGCACTGATCAAAAACAAATCACTACATTAGGAAAGAAAGCTCAAGGACTCACATCCAACCCAAGTAGTAGCAGAAATATTAGAATGAGAAGGAAAGCACGAGGACTCACATTCAACTCAAAAGTTGATCGAGAACATCTCACTACACTGGGAAGGAAATCTCGCGGACTCATATCTAACTCGAGGTAGCACAAAGATCAGATTGAGAAGGAAAGCACAAGAACTTACATCCAACTCCAGAGCTGATCTAAAACACATCACTACATTGGGAAGGAAAGGTCAAGGACTCACATCTAACCCAAGATGTAGCAGAAAGATCAGATTGAGAAGGAAAGCACAAGGACTCACATCCAACTCAAGAGCTAATCAAAAACATATCACTACATTAGGAAGGAAAGCTCAAGGACTCATATCCAAACAAAGAAGTAGCAGAAAGATCAGATTGAAAATGAAAGCCTAAGGACTCACATCCAACTTAAGAGCTGATCAAAACCATATCACTACATTAGGAAGGAAAGCTCAAGGACTCACATCCAACCCACGAGGTAGCAAAAAGATCAGATTGAGAAAAAAAAACACTCACATCAAACTCAAGAGTTGATCGAAAACATATCACTACATTGGAAGGAAAGCTCAATGACTCACATCTAACCCAAGAGGTAGAAGAAAGATTAGATTGAGAAGGAAATCATAAGGACTCACATCCAACTCAAGAGCTAATAAAAAACATATCACTACATAGCAAAGAAAAGCACAGGGACTTACATCCAACCCAAGAGGTAGCAGAAAGATCAAATTAAGAAGGAAAGCACAAGGACTCACATCCAACTCATGAGCTGATTGAAAACATATCACTACATTAGGAAGAAAAGCACAAGGACTCACATCCAACCTAAGAGGTAGCAAAAATATCATATTGAGAAGGAAAGCACAAGGACTCACATCCAACTCAAGCCCTATCAAAAACATATCACTACATTGGGAAGGAAAGAACAAAGACTCACATCCAACCCAAGAGGTAGCAGAAAAATCAGATTGAGATGGAAAGCATGAGAACTCCCATCCAACTTAAGTGCTGATCGAAAGTATATCACTACATTAGGAAGGAAAGCACAAGGACTCACATCCAAGCCAATAAGTAGTAAAAGGGAATATGAATTTAGGTAATGATCCCAGAATTGGAACTAGAATTTAGGTACCTACTCCAGAATGAGAATCAAAAGCCTCATACCATTTAAGGGTGTCTCACACTGATCTTGAAGATAGAAATCATTGATTTAATCTAAGGGCTTATTCCCTCAACCCTTAAAATTTGATTTAAAATACGGTGATAGGAGGGGCTTTTAAAGAAACACGGAATTGGATGTAAAATCTCCAACCTCTAGATTTTGATTTGAATCATTATCATAGGAGGATATCCTAAAGCAATGCGGTATCGGATGTCACGATCCTTAACCTCTAGAATTTAATTTGAACCATTATGATAGGAGGAGATCCTAAAGCAATGCGGTATCAGATGTCATGATCCTCAAACTCTATAATTTGATTTGAACCATTACAATAGGAGGAGATCCTAAAGCAATGCAATATTGAATGCCATGATCCTCAACCTCTAGAATCAATGCAGTTTTGGATGTTGCGATCCTCAACCTCTAGAATTTAATTTGAACCATTGCGATAGGAAGAGATCCTAAAGCAATGCGGTATTGGATGTTGTTATCCTCAACCTCTAGAATTTGATTTGAAATATTACAATAGGAGGAGCTCCTAAAGCAATGGGGAATCGAATGTTCAAATCCTTAACCTCTAGATTTTGTTTTGAACCATTACAATTGGAGGAGATCCTAAAGTAATGTGGTATCAAATGACGTGATCCTCAACCTCTAGAATTTGATTTGAAAGATTGCATTAAGAGGGGTTCCTAAAGCAACGCGGAATTGGATGTAACATCCTCAACATCTAGAATTTGATATGAAAGATTGTGATTGGAGGGGCTTTTAAAGCACACAGAATAGGAAGTAACATCTTCAACCTCTAAAATTTGATTTGAAAGATTGCGATAGGAGGGGCTCCTAAAGAAACACAAAATCAGATGTAACATCCTCATTCTCTAAAATTTATTTTGAAAGAATGTGATAGGAGGGGCTCCTAAAGCATTGCAGAATCGGATGTAACATTCTCAACCTCTAAAATTTGATTTTAAAGATTG